>VWZS01009698.1:0-99577 GCA_013397075.1 Rhabdornis inornatus
CACTTCTTAATCCCAGCACCACTGTCACTCGTCATTTTCTTTTCAAAATCCTCAATGCTTCTGTTCCAGGACTCCTCCAGGTGCTTCCGGAAATTCTTCAGCTCCTGGCGATCCAGCTGTGAACAGGTGCACAGCCTCAGCCAGCTGCCCCAGGATGCAACGTGGAGGCCTCCAGGGAAAAGCCTGGAGGGGATCCTCAGAGGGATGCTACCTCAGGCTGTCAAATCCCAAAGGTGCCAGTTTCTCATGGTGGGGACAAGGTGCCCCTCACCTTCTCCTCCTCCACAAAGCTGAGCCTCTGCTGCACCTTGTTCCAGTGCTGCTCCTGGTCTGAAATCTGGCTCTGCAACTCCTGCATCCTCTCATCCAGCCACTCCATGTTTGCTTCAAACTGGCTGCAATTGACTTTGCTGCCCAAGGCAGCTCTGTCTGCCTTCTAGCACAGGGGAACAGCAGGAGAGCAGTGGGGAAAGGGTGGAGGAACAACAGGCAGGGCCAGCACGTGTGAGGGGCAGAGGCAGAAGTGCTTCCTCCAGGCCATCATGCCCCTTTCATGGTGCTGTGGCCCCTGATCACCCTGTGAGGTTGGTCCCACCATCTGAAGGGTGAGGGAACCCGCACGCTCAGGAAATCCTCCCTCCCCCAGGCCAGTTCTGCCACCCAGCCCCCAAGGGACAAGGGGCCTTTGTCACCCTGCCCAGGAATCCCTGGGCTGGCACAGAGGTCCCTCGAGACTGTACCACGTCTATTGCTGCCAACATGTCCTGCTCATCTGCTTTCTCCTTCTGCAGCTTCTCCAGAGACTGGAACAGCATCTTTCAGCACAGAAAGGAACCCATGGCACCACAGTCAGGTTGGAGCTGCCTCCTGGGGCACACCCCAGGAGCAGGGAGCACACCCCACTCCCCCTACCCAAAAACCTTGAGGAAAGGCACTTGGAACCAGCGCAGTGCTGTGAGCAGGAGGGCAGGGAGACAGATTCCTTATGATCCCTGCCTGGGGTCAGAAGCAGAGCCTGGGGGATGCTCTGATCTATAAAGAGGCATCAGCCACTCACTTCAATTGCTTTCTGCTTTTGTTGAGAGTCCTTCTGCAGGCTCATTGAGGCAAAGCTGAGTTTCTCATAGTCCCTTTGAATCTGCAAAAACTTGGCTTCCATCTGTTGTGCCAGCTCCTGATCCTGCTCCAGGGATGGAAGAACATAAGGTGCTGACCAAAGGGGGTCTGACTGCTCCACAGGGACAGACCTGCTTTACTCAGCCAGTGGCCGTGAGTCCTCAATATCAACAGCATGTTTGCATCAAGGCTTTAATTTCTGTCCATGCTACTGAGTGATCCAGGCCAGTCTTGAGCAGTTTGGGTCTCCCCCACATTACAGCAAAGCACAGCACACATGAGGATGGAGCGTGGACCTGCAACATGACCGAGCCAGAGGGTGCTGGGAGTCCTCCCACAGGACCTCACCTGCTCATTCAGCTCATTGGCTGTCTCAGTCACCAGCTGCTCCAGCATGGCATTCCTCAGCTCCTGCTGCTCTTCCATCTTCTGCAGCTCGCGCTTTGTCTCCTGTTGCATAGCCCTGGCCAGTGAGATGGGGACAAGGCCAGGGTTATCCCTGCAGGGCTGCTCTGGCACTGTCCTGTGCCCACAAACCAGGATGCTCCCAGACCCCTGGGCTCCCTGGGAGCCCTGCAGAGTATGAAACCCACTTCTGTCCTCTTACTCAAGCTGCTGAGAGATCTCCTTGTTGATCTCTTCTTTCCACTTGACTGTATCCACCCTCAGCTTTTTAATGTCCTCCTCCAGCTTCTTCACCTGGGAAGGCCAGTGACAGTAGAGTCATGGCACAGACATCATGTTGTCCCAGCATGGGGCACATCCACTGCATGGAAAGCCCCAGAGCCCCCCATTCCACTCAGTCCCGAGACTTCGACCCCAAACCCTCCTTGTGGAGCCATGCTGAAGTTTCCCATGAGAGCCCAAAGATGACACCACCCAGCAGCTCACTAAGGCAAGGGCATCCTTTATCTTCTTTATTTCTTCTTCCATGAGGGCCAGTGTTGCCTTTATCTTATCAATCTCCTCCCGGAGCTCCTGGACGGCAGCCATGTCCTAGGAGAGAGGAGTGGTGGCAGTGAGCCTCTGGGAGGGTCAATGGGGACCTGCCAGGCCTTGACCCCTGCCATGGTTTGCAGAGCACTGGGGGACAGTGCAGCACCCAGCTCAGCCAGGCTGTCAGGGCCCTGCAGGCAGCATTCTCCATGCATCTAGCAGGGCCAAGGGCGCTGAGCCTCCAGCTGGCAGAGCCGGGGGTACTGGCTGCTGTCTCAGACCCACAACTTGCTTCCAGCAGAAATTCACCTCGTCCCGTGAGTTCTGGATCTTCTTCATATCCTCTATCAGGCGACGTGAGGAAGTCTTTAAACTTTCCATCTCCTGAAGATGCTTGGAAGCAGCCATTGCCTAGGAGAAAGCATTGTCAGAGACAAGTCTCTGGACAGTATGTGTGAGGAATATGACCTTCAGAACCACAGTGGTCTGCACAGACCTGTGCCTCCTGGATGTTCTTGATGTCCTCAGACATGCGGGAACTTTCTGCCTTTATCCCACCAATCTCCTCATGATGACCCTGTGAAAGAGTCCAAGAAACAGGGATGTCAAAGGTCATGGCCAGGGTAGCAACACCCCAAAGAGTCCCACCCTGCCAGGGGCAGCCCATGGCACCGCCAGGTCAGCAGGAAGAGTCCCGGTGCCACCTCCTGCAGCCTGGCTCAGTGCCAGAGTGCTGAAGCCCATCCAGATGGCAAAGAGCTGCTGCCAGTGGCTCAGCCTGTGCCTGGGCAGTGAGGACAGGGCCAAGCACTGCTGTCTGAGGGAGCGGGGAGGGGCTGTATGGTGGGGGAGTGCCCAGGGGGCTCGGAAGAGCCTCTACCTTAGACTTTTTTTTGTTGTTTTGAATCTCCTTCTTCATCTCTTCCATGCGAGTGGCCAAGTCAGCGAGTGAGGGGCCACTGAGCTGGCCTGGCCACGGCTCCTGGGTGCTCAGGTACTGCACGTCCAGGTGCACCAGCACGGCCTCCAGCAGTTTTCTCATGGCCGCAAAATGGACGGTCCCATGCTCGGGTGCCCCAATGGCAAGATCCAGCAGCTGGGAGAGGCTGAGTGTGTCCAGGGATGTTGCCATGTCTGCACACACTCCGTCCCTGCTTGCTCACAAGCCTTCCTGCCCAGCTGGTTCTGTCAGGGATGAGCAAAAGGGATGAACAAAAGGGACAATAGAAGCGATGGGCAAAAGCAATAATAAAAAGGATGGGTAGCCAGCAGGCTCCTTCCTCCTTCCTCATCCCTTGCAGGACTGGAGCCTTGCACTGCTCGTGCCCCTCTTCATCACAACTCCCGTTGCCAGGCAACACACCCCACTCCACTGCTGGGAACCAGTGGGGCCAAACTCATGAAGTCGTGGATGAATGGAGTCGTGGAATGGCTTGGGCCCAAAGGGACCTCAAAGATCATCTCATTTCACCCCCCTGTCAGGGATAGGTAAAGGAACATTTTCCACTAGACCAGGTTGCTCCAAGCCCCATCAACCTGGTCCTGGACACTTCCAGGAGTGCAGCAGACACAGCTTCTGTGGGCAAAGTGTGCCAAGGCATCACCACCCTCACAGGGAAGAATTTCTTCCCAATATCCCACCTATCTCTCCCCTCTCTCAGGGTGAAGCCATTCCCATGCCAGGCCCTTGTGCAAAGTCCACCTCCAGCCCTTTTGTAGTCCTTTCATTTGCTGAAAAGTGCTCCAGGGTCTCCCAGGAGAGTACAGCCTCATTGGTTTTCTTTTAATTGGTTTATGATGTGCGTTCTAAGATGTGTGATCTAAGCCAGTTCCTCCACTGGTGCAAANACAGTTCCTGCATCCTGACCGTGTCAGCCACCTTCTGCTGTTCTTTGTCAGATGTGAACACGGGAGAGTCCTGCAACTCCTCTGTGGAACATCTTAGCTTTAATGTCTTTAATCACTATTGCCTTCGTTTGTTTTTTTCATCTTTCAAGATATTTTCTTATCCCTGATTTCTTGAGCTTTTTGTTGCATATAGTATGAGAAAGAAAACCAGCATCAAAGGCAGCTGTCTGCAGTAGTGACCAATCAAGTTAATTTCCAGTGATACAACAAGGTTTGTAATAAGCAGCACATCAAGGGAAATGTATAGCAAAGAAAGTTCCTTTCAATGCTGTGTTATTTATTGTCCAAATATGTCTTGCAGGAGATTGTAGGAAGATGAAATAAGAAGAATGAAGAAGAACTAAGAACAATAAGTGAACAATTAATTATGAACATGAAATAAGGACAATGAATAGAGAACAAAAAAATCAGAATAGGAAAGTAGAACAAGAAAGAAGAAGAAATAATTAGGAACATTAATACAGAACATGAATGAAGAATGAAGAATGTGAATTAAACTGGCTTCTCTGCCTTCTTCATTTTTTTCATTGGAGGTTCCATTCCAGCTGGAGACCTTGGCTGTGGATATTGTGTTCTGTATGGGGTGAAAGAAGGATATGATGGAGTTAATTCAAAACAGTCCCTCTCCCCAGTTGTTTTCCTTTGAAATTTGGTTTGGGTGTTTTCTTTCCTCTGCATATGCTCATGTCAAAGCATCTCTCAGCTGCTGCCATGACGCTGCTGCCCATGGAAGAAGTTGGTACTGTGGAAAAGTTCCTGCTACCAAGGCAGAAAAGCAGCTATTGTGTGAGTGCAAAAGCATCCAGGAGGGTCCACCTCTGTCTACTCTCCTGTGCCCAGTGAACTTCCAGAGCTACAGAAGGATTTTGGACTCCCTGCATTGCTGCCTCAGGACAATAGATTTGTCCTGTTCTTGTCCTGCAGTTGTTATTTCCTTGCTTATGGAATCTGGGATTTTTAGCTGACCTTTGGGATGGATCAGCTACAGTGGCAATGCTCCCTGCCCCACAAGGGCAGGTGGTGGCCAGTGTGGTGTCTTTGCCACTCAAACATTTCCACATGGCTTCTCTCAGCCACTTTTGGTCAGTGCAATGAATTCCATACTTACAAATTTATAATTGGGATGGCATATTTCCCACTGGGTGTAATCATTGCTCCCTTTGTGTTGGGGTCCTTCACCTCCACCATAAAACTCATGGGAATTCCTGAGCTCCTTTTAAGCCTAGGAACAGGGCTGGTGGGTGATGATGGAACAGGACTCAAGGGTGTCTTCAGGTCACTGCAAGTTTTCAGGAGTGAAAAAAGAGGATCGTAGGAATGTGTGTCCCTTGTTCAAACAAGAGATAAATGTGATTTTTCCATGTTCTTCTAAGACCAGATTTGACCTTACCAACACTTACTTGAGGGGCTCATAGTAACAGCAGGACTGGATCATCATGGCTTTGATCTTGTCCTCTTCTGCAGCATTGGCCTCAGCCAGATTGGGGGTCTGTGTGACAGGGGAGGGTTGGACATACACATGAAGAACATGTGTGAGACTCCACAGCCAAAGACAACAGCCTCCATGCAGCTCAGGAGAGATCAACCTCTTGAGGTTTTGCTTTCACAGATATTCCTTCACAAAACCAACCAATTCAGAGATTTAATAAATGGGTGTTTCACTGACACAGTGTTTTTCTGTACAGGAACATGATCCAGACCCACTACTCTGGAATAATATCCATCAACATTTACAGAGAAATTTACAGACATATAACCAATGTGCTTGAACCCAAATGGTTTACAAAACACAACCAAACCCCACCGAAACACGTGTAGGAATAGACCCAAATTCAAACATGGCACTTTTTACAAAGTAATAATGATACCAAAAACATTTACACTGTCTGCAATCAAACAAAGGAGATTGTGCTGCCCACTGTCCCCAGACCCCAATTTGTGAACAAGTGCAGCAACCAAGGAATGGATCTATAGCTGTCATGGCCAGAAATTCAAAATTCAAGCCTCACAAGTGTTCTTATTCCAGAAGTTTGTTTTGGCTGCTGCAAACCTCCCTGAAATGTCCATAACTTACATCCAGTTCAGTTCTTCTGGACACATTTGTACAACACAAACTGTTAGCTTCCAGAGCAAAACCGATGATACAAAATGGGAAACAGGTGCTGAAGTGCTGCTGCTTTGGGTCTTGAAGAAGAGTTCTTGAATGCTGCAACATTACACTGGGGCTGATAAGTTGCTCCCCTTCGCTTTTCCCAACCTGGGAGCTTCTCTTTTCGGGATAGCATCACAACATACATGCATTTTAAACTTACAGTAAACACCTTAATTGCTAAAAATACAGTTTTGATCACATTACCACAATTATCCAGCTGTAGATCGCAGTGTAAGATTTTAAAATACTAAGGAAAGGATATTTTTTTATGTATTTGACAAAGAATATCTCTATACCTTAATGAGCTGGGCCAGAGAAAGAGAGGCAGAAGAGTCAGCAATCTGTTCACAAAAGCATTAAACCACATTCATGTCCAATATCCAGAAAATTAATACAAGGCTGCACTGTTTAGAATGAAGTGCAGTGTGTAGGAAGAAGTGTGAGGCTGGGGTGTTACATACTGCCTTGGATGTTCCCCTCACTGGCTCCTTTTGGTTCCTGGCAGAAGAAATAGAGGTGATCAGAACTTCAAATGAAGCACTTGGACCCAGCATCAAGCAGTGAAAATCAACAAGAACATCTGAACATCAAATCGTGATGTTCTGACAGTTGAGTGCATGTGGAAATTTGTCTTCATAAACTCTTCCCTCTTGGTACCTTCAATGCAACTGAAACATGGCCCCAAAATCTCATTTCTACAGTGTCACAGTTACACAGGAGTGTAGTTTCTTAGCCGGAACAGTGACAGTGTTGACACTCAGGAGTGCAGGTTTCTTTCAGTGAAAAATAATCCCTCCTCTGCCAAAGCACTCCCAGAACTGTCAGCAGCTCCATCTCCAGGATGGTTTCTCTGTGGGAGCCCAGGCCCTGTGTTCACATCTCTGCCATCCTTAAGCCAGGACAGGCCCAAAGTGCCCAGTGGGTTACAGATGCTACAGTGACTACAAATAGTGGTAGAAAGGTCACCTGGAAGCCCTTCCTAGGGGTTGGTGCAATTTAGGAGCTCTGTGGGGGGGGAAAAAAGAGTCTTAATGGCAGAATTTCCTTTCAGGTGATCTTGAAATGCAGCAATATTTTGGGAGCTATTTATTACATTTGCAAACTTGCTGAGATTCCACATCCTCAGTGACCTTTATCTGATTCAGGTCCTTGGGAATCAGACACACAACCCCTGTGACAGCAGATCCTCATCCCTCCCACACATCAGCTGCTCTGTCAGATATTTGTGCCATGTTTCAGCTGGAGGGACAGAAAGCTCCTCTGCCTGGGTAATTGCCATGACTGCAACTGCAGAGCCATTGCCTTGTGATGGTCACACACAGGAACTGATGGGATCTGAATCCTGCCAGCATCCATCCTCTCAGTGCAGGGCAGCACCACACCACAGCTGCGGTGCCATCCAGCCCCAAAGGGAGCATGCTGTGACAGGGCAGCATGAAGCATCCATATTTCCATTCACCCCAAACCAAAGCCGTGTTTAGAAGCACAGTACTGAGGTGTCCAGAATTCTTGGTCTCTCTTCTACAGACAGTGAGTAAAAGCCCCAAATTTGGGGTGCAAGATACCCACCAGATACCCACAGTCCCCAAACCCACCTTCCTCAGTGCAAGAAATAGTCAAATACTGACAACCAGACTCTTCTCAGATGGGAACACATTATAAGTCTATTTCTAATAATATGTAATTGTTATACTGTGTACCTGTAAAGCCAATAAAAGCAAACATATACGATCTGGAATCTCCTCATGCAGAGGAAACAGGATCTGCAGCTTGGCTCTCAGCCCAATCATCCCAAGAACAAAACCGAGAGAATCACCTTAGGATTTACCAGTGTTGGAGTTTGAACCCCACATCCCCGCAAACCTAACAATGTGAGTCTGTTTTGGAGCAGATACATTAAAATCTACTCCATTAAAAAAGAAATTAACAGCAGCTTTGACCAGATACCATCCAAGCGCCTCTGTAAACCCATATCCATAAATGAAGTTCACACCCTGACATCCCTCACAGGGAATCCAGTGTTCCATGGATACTCACGTAGCTCGAGCTGGGACTCTCCTGACAATCACTGAGACATTCTTTGGGATCTGTGCATCATTGGAGTATTCTGAGAACAACACAAATGCAGAAAAAGTATGAGTCAGTTGGGAAGAATGGATATTGGCATGGAATTCCATGGCACATTATAGAATCCCTCTAGAGCTGTCAAAGCAGCTTTATATGCACCGCTGTGCTTTCTCGCCCTGGCTTTTATCCCCTGGGCAGAGCATGGCTCCCACAGCCTGTGGCACTGCATGGCTCATCTGTGCTGCTGCCCCTGTGTGGACAGAGACACCTAGAGAGCTGCAAAATTACAGCTCAAGAATCCTTTCTCTCAAGCCTGAATCCTTCTTGCTTCCCAGGCTGATAAGCTGATAATAGCTGCAGACAGAAAGGAAATTTCCCAAGGTGAAAAATGGTCAAAAACAACTTAGAATCTGGTGAAAAACAGAGTTGAATTCATAATAAAGATTAACACCTGTTGTTTTCCCGTGGGATACATCCTCAGGCCTGGTCTCTTGGTTGTTTATCCCAATTAGCCAATAAGCTGCTGTCCTGTTCTAGTCTCTCGTAACATGCTTTAAATACAAGCTCTCCGCTCAATAAAATTGGCCTTTTTTCCCTAAAAAGGTCCATATGTGTTGTTGCTCTTTTTTTCTCTCTCTAGGATCGCAACCACACCCCTGGGCCTGAGCCCAAACCCCACCCACCTTCACTGGTCTCAGCTTTGAGGATCTGCAGGTCACAGTTGGCCGCCTTCAGCCTCTCGCGGGCCATGATCTGGCGCTTGAGGTCACCCAGGGAGATGCTGTGGCCATGAAATGTGACCACATCATAGCTCAGCTTGGAGGAGAACTTGTAGTGGACACCTGACATGGCCCTGCAGTCACAGTCCAGTCTCTGCTCCCTGGGCACACACTGGGTCCCAGAGCTGGCCTGGCTGGGGGCACTTGGGCCCCTCTGCCTCATGTGCAGCCCAGGGGGATCCAGGGCAAACCTGCACCCGCTGCACGAGTGCTGACAGAGCACTGAGCACCCACTGCACTGTGACCTCGTGGAGCCATGGAACCCCTGGAGCTCTCCTCAAAAGGACCATCTGAACATTCCACATCCACCTGCCACGAGAGGCCCCTGCACTGGGCCTGTTTGATGGAGAAGGAGCTCAAACAGTGCTCCAGGCAAACACCTGGGAGACAGAGCCAAGAGCAGCTCTGGAAGTCCAAAGCAGCTGTTTCTACCCACTCTGGGAACAATATTCATGGTACAGAGTATTCCTTCTGGCCCAGATCACAAACCACTGGATTAAGATCAGTTCAGTCCGATTTGGGGGTGTTTGGTGTTTTTCTTGGAGTTTTTTGTTGGTTTGGTTGTTTTTTCCCCTGCTAAGCAGACTAGCTTGTTGTACAAGAGTCAGAATGTTACAGGGAAATAAACACTCAAGAAAGGGAGTTCTGGAGTCTGCAATTTTTCCACAATGTTGTGAGAACATCTATTGCAAAAGACAAGGTCAAGAAATTCAAATCAAATAAAAGCATGCAAGTTTCAATTCTGAACTACTGGATTTTTGAAGGGAATTCTCCCTGTACAGAAGGTGCCTCTCTAATAAGTACAGAAGTGGACACACCTTCCCCCATTTTAGAATAGGTCCCAACCATTCATTTTGCTTTCTCAGCATCATAAAAAACCACCATGACATACTTTTTTTTCTCTGATAGTTACAATCCCAGCCTAGACTACTGTGGGGCAGTACAGACCACGCTGCCTGCTCTGCCTCAGCAGCCAGAGGTGTGTTTCTGTCTGGAGTTTAACAGTCTCACTCATCCTTTGCACTCTGGTGCTGATTGCTCAGGGCTGCTTTTCCATCCTCTGGTTTGCTCAGCAGGGCTGCACTGCAGGATGCTGGGGCAGCCAGGAAGGGCAGAGGCTTTAGGAGATCCCTTCCCAAGCCCAGCTGAAGCTCAGAAAGTTCTCTGCTAGTGGAGTGTTGTGGCATCTACAGGACCTGGCAAGGTCTCCAACATTTCCTGTGTTCACCTTAGTTTCTGCTCTGCAGGAGAGAGTTGGCAGGCACCGGGTTTGAACAGCCCAGGCTGTTGGGGCATCTTGTCATTTTTGTCACCTCGTGCTTTGTCAGACACCTGCACAGTGACCATGGCTGCAGTGACCATCGCTGTCCCAGTGCTCACCATCGAGGAGCAGCGCACACTGGTGGTGGTGCTGAGGAAGGCACCGCGCTGGTCCCCTGACGAAGGCTGGACGTCTTCATCACCGTGCCCTTTTCACCTTTCTCCTCTAGGCACGTGCAGTCTCTTGTTAGCTGTTACAGCGATTTCCTCACTGGTTTTAGCAAACTTTCATCCTCATTTTTGCAAGTTTATTTCTTGCCAAGTTTAATCTAGCTTTTATATTGCTTACAATTTTTGGTAAGCATCTTATTCTTGCCCAAGTATGCCTCGGCACAGTGCTTTTAACCCTTTCAATCCCAAGACCCCACACTGCACAGGCTCAGGGAACTGCTGGAGAGATAAGAGTATCTTACCCACCTTGAAAAAAGAAAATAAGGGCATATCAGGGATATCTGCACAGACTCTTACAACTCTGGGATAAGGCTGCATGGACAGTTTTCATACTGTTGCCATTAGGCACCTGTAATTTTCTTGGGGCCTTGCTCTGGAACAAGACTAACACCTGCAAACCTCAGCTGCACTTGGAAAGAATTTAAAACTTTCAGATAATCTTGGTAGTGGAGAATTTTAAATCCAGGAAAAGGAGGAGCCAGGAAGCAAGGGGGAAATCATTCCATTTTTTCCCCTATATTTTAAGCAGCTGGCAATACTTTCCTATAAAGGAACTGCAGTCCCTGGATGAGGAAAACACGGCAGAAGGAGATGGATGTTCCCTTGCTATATGGGCAGTGCTGAGCCAGGGCACAGGCAGTCAAGGGAATTCCCAACTGAGATGTTATATCATGATAAAAGCACCAAGCCCTGGCATAAATCTGCCCACTCTTGCCTCATGGGTGACAGCACAACTCTGTGATGCTCAGAGCATCCACATGAACACACGGACAAGAGAGGCAGCTCCTCCTGGACTGATTCACTGCAATCCCCATTTCCATGTGCTCTGAAGCTCTGTGGTAGGGGACCTGGAAGGAATGAGGATGACCCAAGCACAGTCTATGCAAAAATGAATGTGGCACTGCTCAAACAAGCATGGATCAGTGCTGAGGTGCAGGGAGGTGGGTCTGGCACAGCACCCTGCAACACTCAGGGCATTGTGGATATGTCAGTGAGGGACTGGGGAGACAATTAGATGGAAAATAATCATGGATTAATAAATAGCACAACCACTCTGAGGCTTGGGAGATGCTTGATGGCAGGAGCTGCCCAGCCAGGAAATGGTGCTGTGCTTGGCTGTCCCCACCTCTGGCATGGGGTGCAGAAGAGCAAATGCTGCTGTGCTCCTGCTCAGCTCATCCCCAGGGCAGCTCTGCAGCCTCCCAGCCACTTGCAGAGCCCAAACACAGATGGCTCAAGGTCACTGCTGGGGCTCAGGGCAGGGGGGAGTGGTGCCACAGCCCTGTGCCCCCAGCCCCTTCCAGCTCAGGACAGTTTGTGCACTGCAGAACACCCTGAACACACCCCAGCAGCCCCAGGATGTCCAACTTCAGCCACAGAGTTTATTGTTTAGTAGGAGCTCACCACACCAGCAAGCCAGGACAAGGGGGATGGTACATGAATACAGATGTGGAGGAGTTACACAGACAGATTTGTACAGAGGAAGAAAATGAATCAAATAACAAAATAGACATTAGCAGTCAAAATTTTGTCCTTTTTTTTTTTTTTTTGTATCATACTAACAAAATCTGATAGCCAAAAAATGACTAAGCTACAAAATTGTAATACATACTGTATGGGTAAAAGGTTATTATCCATTTATACATCTAGTATCATCTTTTCTCTGGTAACTTACAGGAGGCCTATAGGATCTTAGTGTATTAATAACTCCCTACAGATAGTGCTGAGCTGCTAAAGCTGATGAATAACGGAGTACTGGAATTTTCATTAAGACTTTTACAGTGTCAGTTGCATCATTTTGTTTAATGAAACCCTTATGCATCTCTACTGCAAGAGGAGCTGCTGGTGGCTGGGGGGAGGCAGGAGCTGTAAGGCCTTGGCTGGCAGCTTGGCACCTGTCATTCCAAGAGCTGTAACACCCAGACAGCTTGGTACCATCATTCCATAGGGCACCAGCACGGTGCTGCCCCTTGCTCCAGCTCTCTGGACGCTGCAGGAGGGACATAGCTGACATTCCCAAGCAAGACTGATTCTTTTCCCTTTGGTCTTGAGAGTTAGAGAAGAAATCACTCAATACTAAGTAGTCTCCATTCCAAAGGCTGTTTTTTCACTGGATAAAGGCTCAGCTCTCAGCAGAAAAGCATCACTAACTGTCAGGGTAATGCCACTGGCTGTGGGGGCTGCTCCCACAGGGTGCTGGTCCCTCCCCGAGCCCAGGGCTCCTGTCACCTCCTGCTCCCCACCCTGCACCACTGCTCTGGGGCAGGATGCTCAGGACCCACTTCCAGATGGAAAACCAGCACAGCATTCTCAGGCTGGGAGAAAGGCTGGGGAAAGCACAGCCCTCCCTTACCAGCTCTCAGGGATCGAGGTAAGAGAAAGGCTGAAGCCAAAGGGGGAGTGAAGGCACAAACAGGAACCAGCCTGGATCAACAGCAGGACAAGGGTGCATCCCTGCTCCCATGCCCTGAACCCTCTCCCAAAGAACCAAGCCAGTAAGACCAAGTATCATGAAGTACTTTATACACCACCACATAGGTAAAAATAGCACTTAAACTTACAAATAAATAGAGGGGCTGGGGAATCTCCCCCTTTGTCCTTTCCAAGTTTGTCCCTAGTGTGGTCTCTTACCACCTCAGAAGGGCAGCCAGAGGCTGGTGCCCTGGGGAAGCCTGTGCTAATTTTGGAGAGGGAGGAAGTGAGTCCAACCCATCCTGGCCCCTTACACAGGGATGAGCTGAAGCCAACATGAGCACACAACAGCATATCCTGTTGGCATTGTGGATGGTCCTATCTGGGAGCAGCTCCCATGGACCTGCACCCCAGAGGGTGGAGGGCTTCAGCCCTCAGCCCTGCAACACAGTGACCACACAGCCTGCAGAGAGAGCCAAGCAGTGCCAACAGCTCCTGGCTGATCCTCAGGGATCAGCAGAGTCATTTACAGCCAGAGGAGACCATCAGCACTAACTCTGAACCTGGTCTGAACCCATCTGTTCCTGTTCTGCATTGTCTCCCAGGCTGAATGGGAAAAGCTACAGGTCTGAGCTGCTCTCAGGGGATGGTCCCTGCAAAGAGGCAGGAGACAGAGACTCTTCCAGCCTGACAAGTTTAGATCTGATCAACAGAACCAAATACTTGGTCCTCATAACCACTCCCAGGGGATCCCACTCTGCACAGAGCCAAAGGGAGGTGGAAAACACAGTTATCTCTGCTGTAGGTGAAGGCAGCTGGTCACAAGTCACTAGAAGACCCATAAAGGAAATTAAGTTACAAACCAGAATGGGGCCTCCCTCTTGCAGGTGCCCAGGAAGCCCAGGGAAGGCCATGGGTTCTGCAGACATGACTTCAGAGACCATCCAGCCAACAGGAACATTTTAGGAAACATCAGCTCTAAATTCTTAAAAACAGCAGTGAGGTATTCACTATTGAGGGCTGTAATAAACAAAAACTCCCTCTGGGACTTTCCAAAATCACTCAGAAGATGAATACTCAACCAGGAGGGTTTTGGATACCACTCCTACAATCCCCTGGGAAACTCCCAGAGATGTGGCAATCTTCCTGGTGATTAGTAAGAGCTGAAGAAACACTTCTACAAGGCAGGATGGAATCCTATGTGAATTACACTCTGCCTCCTGCTACCACATGCAGATTTCTGCTGTGATTTCTGATCTGCTTTAATTCCCTGAAATCCCCTTCCTCTCCCATCGTCCTCTGAAGGACAGGAGCAAAACCTGCATCAGGTGAGAAGGGTCAAGTATTCAATGTCATTCTCCTCATGGTAAAATTGCAGCCATGGAGCTCAAATCTTTCCCAGGCTGCTTCTGGCTGCCCATCCTTCAAAGAAGCAGGAGTCTGGCAACCCACTAAGAAAAAGTGACACAACTTTGTGGGAAATCAGGGCAAAAAGCAATGGAGCTGATGTGCCACCATGTTCACCTGCTGGGGGCCTGGCTCACATCTCCTCTCCCATCTTGTCCTTTCACAGATGCCCCATCATAGCACAAGAGTTCACGAAGACTGGAGGAGTTGGGCACTAACTGGAAGAAGCCTGGAAAAATATTGCTGTGACTGTGAGTGCTATTCACCAGTGAACCTGAGCTGGGCTCTTTCACACCTTTAACAGCATGTTGTCACCTTCCTCTGCCCTAATATTGCTTGGGAGCTGTGGTGCAAAGTCAGAGTAAAGTCTTGGGAAGAAAGAAAAATATCCTCTGCTGGTACAGACACAAGAGCTGTGTGGGCTCTGGTCTGGATTGCCTCTGCTCCAAATACTCACACTCAGGCCATGCACAGAGGATTGCTGAAGCCATCAAAGTCAGGCTCACAGCAGCACCTTCACCTCATCCATCCCGGTTAGCAGGGATGGGCATCCCACTGAAGAGCCAAGGACAGCTCTGGGAAGCACCAGGCAATCTGCAGTCAGCTCTTAAACAGGCAAGGAGGGAACCATGTGCTCAATGCATCTGTCCTGCACTGACTGTCCCCAGCATGGAGCTCCAAGGCCAGTGATGCTGAGATCCAGCATCTGTGGAGTTCTGAGCTCTGGACAGCTGGCTATGGCACAGGACTCCAGCAGGTCTGCTCAGAGATCTCACTGCAGGAAGAAAGGCCAACTACACTCAGGCAAGGTGTGCCTGACCCCAAACTCAGAGTCACCACAGCTTCTTCCCCAAATGGCAGGGAAGAAGAAACAAATATCCCTCTGAAACTGGATTATTTCCCACAACATGCTGTAATACAAGAACTAAGTGCAGCCTCTCCTCTAATACAGTGATGTCTTCCACAAAGGGACAAGGAGAACATGTCCCCAAACCTCACATCATCAGCCCAGCAGGTTTCACTCACTTGTGCAGGTCCTCAGGACACCAGGGTGTGTAGGAGGGAAGGGACAGACCCCATGGGAAGGGTGCAGACTATGGTGCTTTCAACACCAGAGGCAAACCCCTTTGCAGCTCCTGTGGGGTCACTGGGACCTGCTGACACTTCAGCCACAGGTCAGGGCAGCTGTCATCCAAACCATGTCAGCTGGTGGGACAAGGGCAGCTCAAACAATACAAATTCCACAGTCAAAACCAATACAAGTAAGAAACCAAACCCAGAGAGGTCTTTCTGCTCCCTCCTGGAACAATGGCTGTCTTGGAAAACTGGACTCTGGGATTGTCCTGATTACATCAATTAGTACATTATAAACATTGTCCTGCTTTAAAGTGAAAATACTGTGTGTGGTCTTTTGGAGGTGCTAAAGCCAGATGTGGTGTTGTGTTTCCTGACTGTGCAGAGGAGCTGATACTGGCGTGAAATGATCCTTTTCACCTCTTCTCTATCAGAGCTTCTCCTAGAAGAAAAGAGATCTTGTTAAGCAAAATGAGGACAAGCACAGAGGCTTTTTCTGGAAGAGACATGGAGTAGAATACCCACTGCTTTGCCCAGTATGGATAGATGAAGTCTGCTGCGGGAGGCCAGGACAGCGTGTCCCACAAATGCCACCCATGTAAAGGGGACAGCAGAGATGGGAGGCTGAGCAGGTTCTAGCAGGGGCTGCCAGAAGTGTCACACAGCACTGAGCCAGGAGACTGTGGGGAAACTCCCTTTGCACTGCACCCCTCACCACCACCTTCCCCATGGCTTCCAGGGGTTTCTAGTGAGGCTCCCACCACACTTGGGAACGGGAGTTGTGCAAAGCCTCTTACTTTTGCTGTGAGAATGATACAGTCAAGCTGTGCTGGCAGAACTACCCCTAGTCAAATCCTGTCCCCACCACAGCAGGCAAGAAACCACATGAAGCAGATACTGTTTTAAACAACATCCTGCTCAGAACTCACCTCTTGCTTGTGGGATTTATCCTGTTGGTGAATTCCGTTAGCAGAGCCAGAATTTCCAACAGTCTGCAATGGAAAACAGACAACACCTTTTGAAGAGGGACACATCCTGGTGGTTTTGCTTACAAGCACTGACATTTGGCAAGACTGCCCTGTCCTTCCTTAGCTGCCCACGTCACACAAGGAAAGGAGGATGCAAAAACCCCACCCCACTTCTGGCAGTAATCTACCTGCCCTCTGCACCCTGGCTCAATCCCCATGTACCCGACTGCACCCCTCCCAGCTGCCAAACATCCCCCAAGATCCTTATGGACACAGATCCACTATTCACCCCAACTCTTAAATACCAAAGAAACAAATCCAGCCAAGGGCAGTGTTAGCTGCAGAGCACAGCATACTGAACATCCAGCACTGAAAAGGACATTTGCCATTTCCCTTTTCCCATCTCCAGGGATAAGTCTGGCAACCAGGACAGGCTGTTCTATCTTTAGAAAGCACAAGAACTTTTAAACATTTACAATGTTTCTCTAACAGAGTAGAATGGAGCCCTTCAGCTTCCCAATGACAGTACAGCCAGCACAAGCAAGAGAAGAAAGCTGCAGCTTGAAGCCCCAGTATTCCCAAAGCTGGGTGCTCAGGCCTCAGCAATCAGAGTCACATTTGCTGGTGAACTGCTGATGGCATTATGGGGAGACAGGACTGCAGGGTTTAGGAGTCCCAGTTTCCATCCTCACTGGGACCACAAAGGTGCAGAATCAACCCTACAGGACAGAGGTTTAGTTTAATCATGAAAACCAGGCAGAAATTCAAACTAAGCTCTAATAAGAGACTGAACTGTTTGCCAGGCAGTGGATCCTGCTGGATGGCAAGAACATTGCTGCTGCCAGGGCTCAGCACCCCCCACCACAGGTGATTACCTGCCTGCAGCTCACCCAATCTGAGCAATGACCAGACAGCTGATATCAAAAATCAGGCTTGAAGTCTGGTCACAATAATGAACAAATTGGTGCAATTTGCTTGAAATTAAATAAAAAGGCTCCCAGAGGAATCACTAAAACTCTTCAAGAAAACATCCAAGTGCCAAATCCTTGTTATTTCCTGTAAAGCTGTGGGTCAGGCATCTCCCAACACAAGGAGAAGGTGAAGATTTTCTTTCTGCCAAGGCAGATACCTGGGCAACAGCTGCTTCCATGAGAGAGGAGACAAAAGGTTGGAAGGTGGTGCAGAATGAGTTACAGTGGGCATGTGGCTTCTGGGGAAGAACCATCAATTCCCTAACTATTTCAGCAGGATTTGTTTGGACCAGCAATGTCATCAGCCTCAGCCTGAAAGCCCCTGGGTAACAGTTCTTCTTCACAAGGGGAAGGGTGAAGAGATTTCAAACTGAAACGAGGAAGCTTTGATCCAGACTTCCCTGTAAATAGCACTTTAAAAATCTGACATCAGCAGAAATTTGAAGCCTTCCTTCCCACAGTAATCCTCTGCTTCTTTGCACCTTTGATTGTAGTTGAAGACATAATGCTATTCTGTCATAGCTCTACAATTTCTTTAGCACGAATATATCAAACTAATACCAGGGATATCTTAGCTGACCTCATAAGCTCTGTTCCAATTCACTTCAGGTAAGATTAGTTGTTTTCTAGAACTGGGGAAGAAATAATTACCACCTGCACAACTTCTGGAGATGGGAATGCAAGAGGGAAGATTTCCCTTTCTCAAGAGACTGTGCATTAAAGCAAACAGAGAATAACTTTCCCCTCCTGTAGCTGCCAAGAGATGAGGCTGCCATGATGCATTTGCATTTGATACATAGCAATTACAGCAGAAGTCACTCTGGAGGTACTGACAAGATTATGATACATTCTGGACTGCCACAAACATGTGATCACAACTCCATCAGTGCTGCCTGGTGCTGGCAGATGCTGCACTGCAGGATACAGAGACTTGTGTGCAACACACAGATGTTCAGTGAGCCAGCAGATCTTTCAGGGTTGCAGTTTTCACCCTGCACCCTCCCAACCCCCTCCATGCCCACACCACTGCAATGCAAAGAGTGTTTGGTGTATCCAAAAGAAATTTTCATGGGAGGAGAAGGCTTGAAACCCCCCAGATTACCTAACACAGCATATCTGCACCTGCATCAGTGAAAAAAAGCTCTCTGCCTATTCTCTGTCTAATGTTATTTTTTTCAGAGTCACAGATAATACTGTAGCCCACCAAAAATTAAAAAATTAATTTTTATAGATTTTGCTCTAAACTCCTATTTCATTTTGAATCTGTAGACGTAAGCATTTATTTATGGAAAAATTTTTGTTCTGCACTACCCTAAGGTGTCTCCTTGAATGCCAGTTGTAACTCATTATTGCAAGAGAAAGACGTTTTTCACTTGAGAATTTAAATGAGCAAGTACAAGAGAAATAATGGTGCATCTGAGCTCCAAAAGCCACTGCCTATTTGCAGACCCAAGAGAAAATACAGCTAGAAGAACATTCAAGGACATGAAGCACAAAGCTTGGCAAAAGGGGCAGGTCACTTTGCAGGAAGAATCAAGACTGAGACTCCACAGGTATGAAATGGAAAAGTCAAAATAAACCTATTTGTACCCTTCAGTTTCATAAAGAAAGATGTAAGACAGACAACAGAAGCAGCTTTTCTTTAGGCAGAAGAAACAAAGGGAGATCAGACGAAGTTGAGGAGAGAAGACAGAAACTGCAGTGGGAACATTCACAGTCCATCAGCAAACTCACATAAGACACCAAGGTGGTAAGAGAGCTGGTAAGAGAAATGGAAAGCATTTTCTCAGAGTCACCTGCAAAGTTTCTGCTTAGGGATGCACAGATAAACCTCTCAAAGAAGAGGGATGTCAGAAAAACCTCAACCTCCATGTTATGAACCCATGCAGCCAGACAATACTGTACACAGAAAGAACAGTTATTCACAGTGCAACTTCCCCAAAACCCCATGTTTAGCAACCATTCTCTGGAGCACAAAGGGATCTGTGATTAGCTAGCAGGGATTTTATAGCATTAAGTTATATCTGACAAAAAGGCTTTGTCAGGCTGCTCCCAGCAAAGAGGGGACCCAGCTGATGGCATCACCCCTGAGCACAGGGCAAGATCCCAGGGGAGTGATGAGGCCCTGTTTGCTGATGCTGTACCTGTGTTTTCTCAGAGGAGAGTCTCATAGCTTCCATCAGTTTCTCCATCTGGTGTCCCTGCTCCAGGGCGTTTCGCAGCACATCCTCGGTGCTGACGAGCCGGTGCTGCAGCCGGATCACCTCCGACTCGGAGGAGGGGTCGATCAGGGAGAATCGCCGCTGCTCCGTCACTGACTTCTCCTTGTCCTTAACACAGCAAAGGGGAAACAGGAGGGTGTTATATCAACACCAATCGCTGCAGAAACTCACGGCAGAAAGCCACATCATGCCTAGAGCCACGCTGTGATTTCAGCAGCAGACGGGGGCACAGCACAGCTCGCACCAAGGACCAGAAGCAGCTCTGGTTTGCTCCCAGCAGTTCAAATCAATTATTCACATCTCAGCCACCGGAGGACGCTGAGGTACACGGGAATTTGAGGACACTGTTTATTCCTGGATCAGAGGATGTGTAAAACGCGTGGGGTAGCTGAACGACCTTCAGCTTCTCCCACACATTGTAGCCCTAATTAGCCATGGATTTAAAACCTGTAGGAACAGGAGAACACTGGAGAAGGACACGGCAGACTACAGCTTCCTCACGAGGGGAAGCAGGAGGCACACACTGATCTCTGCTCTCTGGGACCAGTGACAGGACCCAGGGAATGGCTGTAGCTGTGTCAGGGGAGAAAAATCAGGGAAAGGTTCTTCCCCCAGAGGGTGCTGGGCACCGCCCAGGCTCCCCAGGGCAATGGGCACAGCCCCAAGGCTGCCAGAGCTGCAGGAGCGCTTGGACAATGCTCCCAGGCACGTGTGATTGTTGGGGTGTCCTGAGCAGGGCCAGGAACTGGACTGGATGATCCTTGTGGCCTTTCCAACTCGGGATATTCTGTGATTGTATGACATATGGATATCTTTGCTGCTTAATGAGGTGCTGCTAAGCACAAAGAAAACACAAAGACCTGGAGCAAGAGTGAAGGGCTCAGAGCCTCCCCCCACTCCCCTCAGCAGTACAGACCCCTCCAGCCTCTAGGCCATGCCCAGGAAGGGTTTTAGTGCCCTCACCAGCACAACCAGCTTCTCTCGGAGTCCCTTGATGTCGTCTTTGAGCTTCTGTTCCTTGAGGCGCCACTCGGCTTTGTGCACTTCCCGGCTGAGGTCCCGCTCCGGCCCCGGCGAGTGCCGGTTCGCCTCCAGTAACAGAGCCCGCAGCTCGTTCAGGCTCCTGCAGGCAGACATGAAACACTGCCAAAACCCACACAGCACTGCAGTCCTGCTGTGCTCCCTCCCACCTTTGCTACAGATCCAAACAAACGCCAGGGAGCAAAACCCACTCAACTCCTTTCTTGTCTCCCTGCTCAGGCACTGCCTGGGAGCAGGGCACCAGCTTGGCTGCCTTGTAGATGACTTCATTCAGCTTCTACACGGGAACTGAGCTGTCCTGCAGCTCCTGGCAAGCAGTGAAAGGGCAATGCCTTCTGAGAATTCACAGCCTCCAATTCTAACCAAATTCACACATCAGCATCTCTAAAGAATGGGGAAAGCTGTGGGCTGGATTTCAACACTGCAACCCTACATTTCTTCTGGTGGTCAAACATGAATATACACAGAGCCCCTCTGTCTCCAGCTCTGTCCTCCAGACCTGCACACCAACCTTTCCTTCTTGAGCAGCTCCTGGCTGATCAGGACCAGTTGCCCTGAGGCATCATGTGTTTTCTTGGTCAAGGCTTCCAGTTCTCCTTCCAACCTCTTCTTTTCTTTGAACACCGTATCAGCCTTCTTTTCTGCTGTTTTGCATTTATTTTCCAGAGCTATGAGAAGCAGAGGATTCAGGGGAAGAAAGGTCACTTAATCCTTTACTTGTATTCCTGCTTTTTGCCTTTTCCCAATTCCTACTCCACAAAGCACAGACCTGATTAGCTCTTGACTAGCTGTAGTTAAGGGGAGATCTTCGAAACAACACACCCAGCTCAACTTACTTCTGCCTCACTAGTTTTACACATAAACAAGCCCAAACCCTCCCTCACAGGACACAAATATCTTGTGCACCTTAATTAATTTTCACCAGCAATAGCCATTCAAAAACCAGCAGCATCATGTTTTAATCAGCCTTTTTCAGCTCTGGGCTCTTGTTCAACACCAGGGCATAGGACAAGCAGGGAAACATTTCATTCCCACCAACACTGGATTAGGGAAACTTACCACTTACTTGGGCCCTTAGAGTTTCAGTCTGGGTCACCAGGGATGACACCTCTTTGTCTCTTTTACTCAGCTTGTCTTGGAGGTCTGTGGAGGAATGAAAAGACAAGGATTAGAGGGTTGGGAAATGCTTTGTCCAAATTGGGAAGGTGTCAGGTGCACAGCATGGGTCGGGGTGCAGTGGGCACCATGGTGGTACACCCCTGTTGGCAGAGAAGCAGCAGGAGCTGCTCCAAGCATCTCACCATGCTTGGAGGTGGATGCACACTGGGAAAGTTCTATCAGACAGGGTTCAGAAAGCAACCACAAAGGAGGAGGGGGAAAAGGCAATAAAACATTAATTAAAAAACCCAAAAGGAGCTTTTAGCACATTTCTTTGTGTCACCTTCTATAGTGGAAGACAGAGACTGTTTCAAAATACATGTTTTCTGGAACTGATGTATTTCCATGCTGAGAGCTGTAGATCTGAAGTCTGATGTTTTTGTGGCTGAAATCTGACCTGGCTGTTTTCAGTACATCTTTCCAGGGTTTATTCAGTATGGAAACAATGCACACGTGGACTGAGTGGCCATTTAGAGCAGTGGCTGCTGGATCTAGTTAAGCTCTGCCATCACTAGGCAGGAATTACCTGTCAATCAGCAAACAATTTGGTGTAGAAACAGAATAGCTTGGCTTGGAAAGGAACTTAGAGATCATCTTGTTCCACACCCCTGCTTTGGGCAGGGGCATCTTCCACCACACCAGGCTGCTCCACGCCCTGTCCAGGCTGGCCTTGGACACTTGCAAGGATGGGGTACAACATGAATGTGTTCTACATAATCCCTTATCTGCAAAGACAGACAAGGCTTATGGACAATGCCTGGCTGCACTGAGGGCAATGGGAATAGGACAAAATACCTCTGAATCCAGCTCTGCTATTGCTCAGACTCAGTGTTACAGCTCACCCTCTGAGGGGGCTGAGTGCCATTCAAGTTGAAATACACTTTATACAAAGTTTCATGAGCGTGTAGGTTTCACATTTTGTTAAAAGCATGGATTTGATTTATAGAAAGCTTAATGAAAAGTAACTATCATTATTTGAAGCCAGCCACATTAATATCTACCACTATCACCCCTCTCCTGTGAGCAAATAACACTTACTGTCTGAATTTTTCCTGCTGTAAAAATCAGTGATGGAAGGGAAATGCACCCATTCCCCCAGATCTGTCTCCAATCTGCACCATCTGCATGGAGAGTATCTAACACAGATAAAAACATCCACCTCTGCATATGCTCAGCTTGATTAGAAGGAAAAAAAATCCAGACAACAAACGTCATCCAGCAAACTTTAACAGATGAAATTACTTCCTAAACCCCTGCCATACAGCCATCCCTGCAAGAGCAGAAAGTTAGAAGAAGAGGAAGTGTATGAGTCACTAAAACAGGGTAAAAATAATAGCTTCATACCTTCCATAGTCTGCTTCATCTTTATCTTTTCTTCTGAAATATCATTAGTCTCAATCATCTGCAATAAATATAAAATATAAGATATAAACCAACCCTTTACCCAAAGATTCAAAGCAAAAGCTAACAACCACAAAGCCCCATCCAAAGCAGAAGGTATCCCATGTCCAAGTTAGGATGTTTTACATCCTTCCCAAGAGGGAAATAAAGGCTTTTTTGAGGAGCCACTTGTCCAGTTGGGTACTACTGAGGCTGATACACAACTACAGCTGAGCACAACAGCAGGATTCCCTCAGGAGGGAGCAGAGCTCAAGTTTTTCCCCACAAGTTCTGGTTCCAGCTCTGCACGTGCAGAGGGGTGGAAGAGCTGCTGTCCCTCAGAGCAGGCACCTCTGGTCAATCACAGCAAATACCCAACTACAAATGCTCTCCATCTGCATGGAGAATACAACTCCAGCATGCAGCTTGAGACCTACCATCAACGAGTTCCTCAACTTCTGTAGAGCCTAGCTGTGCCCCAAGTTATAAAAACACTGATAAAATAGTCATTTGTTAGAGAACTAATGCATTCATAAAAATAATAACAAGAAAACACTGGGTCCATACAGGGGATTCTGCTTTTGTCCCACCTTCTTTTCTACATTGCAATGAAAAGCCAGAAACTACAGAGCTTTCAATGCCAAGCTTTCTGTGGCAGAGGTCACAAATGAGCTCTTCACACCTCTTCCCATCCAGCAGCCTTTGGTGGGACCTCAGCTCATGCCCAGACCCAGCAGTTGCTGTGGCCACCACAGTCAAGAGCCCCAGGGTAATTTCTCTGAAGCCTGGGCTGTGAGACAAGTCAGACAGAAGCACAAGCACCTCCAGAGGAGAAACGTTTCCTGATGTACATTTGGTAAGGAAAAAACTATCTAACTACTCCTGGGAAGCATATGTGTGGCTCTTCCTTGGAATTCTAGGAAAGATGGTCACAAGACATCTTTGCTTGTTTAAAATACTTGCACATAGAATACTGCAGTCACTTTAAATTAACTAAGACAATTTTAAATAGAACTTTCCCCATGATACTCAAAGGCTTTCACCCATGCATTTCTTCCCATATTCTCCTGATTTTAATTGACACATAGTTGAAATAATTACTTCAAGACTTCCCTGGTTCTAATCCAGAATCAATATCCCCCAGAGCCCTTCCATTTATCTAAAGAGCTCTGGAACAAGCCTCCAGCTTCTTCTTTTCCATTCATTCCTGTTTGAATATTGGCTATAATGTGTTACATGCTGTAATAACAACTCCTTTTTCCCAGGGTCCTGGCTGTACTTATTGTTCCCAACTGTCCTTACTGGATGAAACATCCTGGAGTAACCCTTCAAACACTATTAATGCTGGAGATTCCTCCTTGGCCTTTGCCTCTATTGTCCTCAGTGTGCCTATTTCCAAGGTGTGATATTCTGACTTAGACAACATGGAATTCATGGGCTCGACTTTGCTCCCTGGAGGTGCAACTGGTTTCAATGGGCTGTTCATGTTGGGAAATTAAACACAGGCATTGAATTCATTTCATTGGCATCTCTGTCTGGAACAGAAACTACATCACCAATGAAATTTCAACACAGTATTCTTAAAATGTGCACATTTCACAGCTTATTTTAATTTTCCGCGTCCCCACAGGATGTAAATTGGGTTTTTCCTCATTTCTTGTGCAAAATCCAAACACAAATATGGCCCTGCCCAGAGTCATAAGTAGCAATCTCCCTGCTCACTAAAGTGCAGAACCAGCCACAATTCCCTGTGCCATGCACAAGGGCAGGATGATGCATCCTGTGGTAAATAGTCCACCAAAAAAAAAAAAAAAGAAAAAAAGGATGACTTAAAGACATACAAAGGCCACAGTAAATTCACCCCTTCATATTACTGCTCTTATTTCAGCCCTCCCTGGTCTCATATTCAATCAGGCATTTTATTTCCCCAGCCTGGTGCCATTCTGACCCTTACTGGCTGCTTTTCCACTATAATCCTCAACACCAGCATTCCCCTGTCTCCCATATGTGCTGTGAACCCCCTGCCCTGCTGCTGACACACCCCCACGCCATCCCACAGTTCAGCCATTCACTGCACCAGGTGCTGAGCAAGGCTGACTCTTCCACCCTATCCCTCCCAGCACCCCTAAAGGGTGTTGCCCAGTAGCACACCAAGACTGCTGCAGCTCCTTGGAGAAACAAAGTGTGTTGTAGGAATGATGGTTTTCCAGCTCAGGACACTGCTTGCTCAGGATGAGAGCCCACCCTGACAAACCATGGCAGCCCTACTCTGCTGCCACAGCAGCCTCCAAACCCAGATGTGGCCCCACTTGCTCCTTTTTCCTAATTGTCCCACTGTACTGGATTTCTAGAGTGGAAAGACACCTTCAACACGGAGATGAAGTGCAGAAAGAGCACTGTCAGTGCAAGAAAAAAACATCCAGATATTTGAGGCCTCAGAAAACTGCACAAGGCAGCAGCTGAGGAGTTACCAACAGTGATAATAAACAAGCAAAATGACCCCAAAGTCATACATTTGCATGCTGAGAAGGATGCAGGGCCTCCATGGACTGCAGCTTGTTCTCTAAGACAAGCACTTTTTCCTGCAATCTTTGGATTTCCTGTTTGCTGTGGGCTTCTGCTTTCTGTAATGTTTCATAGTCCAACATCTTCTTCTCAGCCAAAGATATCTGCTCTTTCAAGAAAGCTATTGCTTGTGTCTGATCTGTATATTCATCATGAAGTTTCTCCAGTTCATGCACCCTCAGCTCAGCATCTCGACACTTGTCCTTCACATCTTGGAGCTCAAGAAGGTGCTGACTGCTTTTGGTTTCCAGTTGCATTTTCCAGTTGCTGTTGCTTTTTTCCACTTCATCTAAAGCCTCCTGCAGCTTCAGTTTGAGACTCTCTTTCTCCTTTATATGGACAGCTGTCTCAATGTCATGTTTTGCTTTCAGGTTCTCCAACTCAAGCTGGTGCTCCAACTTTATACTCTCCACCACTGCCTTCAGCTCCACAATCTCCTTCTGCTGGGTGTCAGGGCCTGAGTTCAGTGTGGCTTTCAGGTCTTCCAGAGATTTCTGGTGGTCAGAAGCTAAGGTGTCCAACTTGGACTTCCAGTTGTCCATGAGCCCCATGTTCTCATTAGTGGCTTGCTGAACTTTATGCTTTAGGTCAACAATCTCCTGCGAGTACTTCTCATTGACAGACTTCAGCTTCTCCATCTCCTGCTGGTACTTCTTTAGTGTCTTCTCATACTTCTCCTTCAGCTGGCTGCTCTCCTTCTGATGCTCCTTGTTGACAGCCAGCAGCTGATCCCGCAGCCGAAGAGCCTCTGAGTGCAAGCCCAGGCTGTGCTCGGGGCTGTCAGCCTGCTGGGAGCTCTGCAGGCACTGCCGGAGCTCGTCCACCTCGCTGCGCCTGAGGCTCAGCTCCTCCTCCAGCTGCAGGATTCTGGACTTCTCTGCCACCGTGGTTAACTGCAACATGACAGACAACACAAAGTCAGTGCTCCCTCTCATCGCTGCATCCTTCCCCTTTAGTAAGCATTCTCCAGTGGAAATAAATCCCAAGTGTATTATTCGAAGTTCAAATAAAGAGGTGAAGAACACCCAGTACCCTCCAACCTGAGCAGAGTTTTGCACCAGGGTAACCAGCACCGACAACTCACAGTTATGTCCGTGCCAATTGCAATTCAGTTTTCCTAATACAAACCTCTTGCTTTCCACAGAAAAACACCTTGGAAATAACCCTTGAAATTCACTAGGGAGCAACAGTGGTTTATGAAAAATAATGTCCTGGAAGGGCATTATGTTTCCAGACCAGGCATCTTGCCAGATGATGCACAGAGGAGATGTGACTGCACATGCAGGAATTTCACAAGCATCAAAACCAGCATTAAGCATATCATGTTTCCTTTATTGCTCAGCAATCCTCAGCCTGCAGACCTCTCTTCTGGAATGGAATTTGTTTACCCTGGTGTAAAAAGGAAAAGGGATTTTTACATATGAGTACTTGTTAGAATTTATTAGCAAAGTCAAAATAACAAAGGAGGCTAGAGGATGCAAGACAATAAATCTGGCCACGGCACACATTGAGCATAAGGGCTATGGATCCATGTTTTGCCATCTGAATGTAACCTGGCAGGGCTGAACTCCCTGCAAGTCACAGGGAGTACAGGCTGCTGCCACTATGGATGGAGAAGAGGATGAAATATTAGAAAAAGGCAAAAGAAAGAAGGAAACTGAGCCAAACTCCAAGAGACCAATTTCACTCCATTTCAATTGCCATTTCCCCAGCAGCCAGCAGCCCAGGAGGCCGGTGGTCATTGTTTTAGATGGGCACAGGGGGCTTCAAACCATCCAGACCTTTTGGAGACCCTCACATTTGTGTTTTCTACAGCTCTCAAACCCATTGCTGCTCACTGCAGCAAGTTTGCTGCTTCCCACACCACCCCAGCATGAAAAAGCCCTTTCCACATCTGGCTGCTTTTAGGATTCCTCTGGGCAATCTGTTCTGTTGCAGGCATGGCCAAGGATCAGAGCTGGCCCCACCTGCATTCACCAGCACCTTCCACTTCAGATGGCAGCTCCCACAACTGGCAGGGGAGACTGGAATGTTGACTGCAATGTTATTTCCTCTTACAGACTGGGGAGGCCTTAAAGCAGAATGAATTGTGCAGGGTGTGGATATTATTGGGATATGTTAATTGAAAAATGAATTGTAAGAGCTCATGTGTCAGATGGTGGCGTGGGGCAGAGAAGCAAACTCAATCTGAGAAACAAGTTCCCCACAAGAAAAGCAAAGCTAGAAATCATATCATACTACTATTTCTGGGAAAAAGAGCAAATAAAAAACAAACGAAAAAATCAAGGAAGCTTAAGTTCAAGCCAAAATCAATCAACCCCACAAAAACCAAAAGAAAGAAACCCAAAGCAAGGCATCATGAGCACCAGGGCAGTGCAAGCGCTGTCTGCAGGCAGGGCAGGTGAGGCTCCATTACCCTGGTGTCCTCTAATTCTCTGAGGAGTTTCTCAGCCTGTGCCTTCTCAAACAGCAGGCTCTGCTCGAGCTCCCGTATTCGGGCATGCTCCAACTGCGTCTGAGTCTGCTCACACAGAGGGAGAAAAGAACAGTGGAGATGGGAGATGGGGGAGGGAGGGGGAGAGAGAGAGAGAGGGAGAGAGAAGGCTGCAACATCATCTCCAGCACACAAGACAAGGAAAGGCAGTTCACAACAGGAAGAGAATAAAAACCCAAACAAGGAGGAAAAATCCAGCCAAACAGAAAACAGTCCCTGGGGGATTTTACATGGTACCCTCAGTGGCTCTTCATAAGAAAACTGAGTGTGTGATGGGAAAACATCCTTCTGCATTAGAAACCTGCTGCAGTGTTTTCCTGCATCAACTGAAGACACTTCCTAAAGAGCAAAGCTCCCACCAGTACAAGGCCCTTGTTCACACAGAGAATGCAAAGACATTGCAATGATTCTCCACATCTTTCCTCAAGAAGAATCACAAGGTAGACTGAAAAGAGTTGGAAGTTCCCACCCTCGTTTTGCTCTGGAGACAGTGTGAATCTTACACTAAGTGAGGAAAAAAACCCTCAGATGATACAGTACAAAGCATGTTGTAAAACAAAAAATACACTGCACCGAAGAGATCAGGGAATTGAGATACCAAACTGTTCTATAAAGCAGTGCTTTGAGTTTGAATAGGCCTGACATGAATTTCAAAATGATTTTTGTACAGTAAGACTCTACTAATTTTGGCACAAGAAAACAGAACTTTTTTGGTTGGTTTGGTTGGTTGGTTCATGGTTTGTTTTCAAGGGGTTATTTTTTGACAAATGATTCAACTAAGCACAAGAAGTTCATGAAATCTACCCAAATCCAGGAGCACTGGCTCTGGGCATTGCTTCAGTGCCCTTCACTTTTAAAGCTGAAGCACCACAAAGCTGCACTTGGTGGCAAAGCTCAGCACTCCACAACCATCACCATAATATCATGTACAATTCCCTATAAATAAAAGAGGAGAGGAGACACAGGAAGGTGCGCACACTCTCTGGTCTTCATATTTTTTTAACTTTCAAAAACCACATTTTCCTTAGAATTAAACTTAATTAATCTATCAAATTTAAAAAATAATGTAGCAAAAAGCAAACAAATCTGGTCAGAATTATTTTTACCCCCATTTTTTGCACCTCATTTTCCATAAAATTATTTGCTTCCCCTCTCTTTCTATTAGAGCCAGTGTTAAGGATTTTCTGCCCTTCCCTACAGTAAAGCAAGGCTTGGCTAGCTGTGTACAAATGATAGAAACAGAAGTTTAAAAAAATCCATGCTTTATGCTTGCAAAATATCACTGTACATGTATTCATAGAGGGTGATGTAACTGCCATTTATATTCAGATGACTCTGTATTTTATGTGCCTTATTTAACCCCTGAAGGAGGTTAAAAAAAGATGTGGATTCAAGAGCCCAAATATTATCAAAACTCCGAATTACATAACTTAGGTGTAAAAGTTGCCTTATTGCATCCTAATTTTTAAAGAAGGCATTTAATTAATTAAATAAAATTAATTCTGCTCCCTGTAAAGCCCAAAGAGTCACATCTTGAGAGGGAGCTCCAGGATTGATTTTACTAAGAGGAATAAATATTCCATTGATACCAATTAATTAACTGTGGCAACTCAGACATTTGCTATCTGGAGATGCTGACCTATTGAAAACTCATCTCTGGACTTCCCAGAGAGATTCTCTCCAGGCTCCTGAGGTTAACACAAGTGCCCAGTCAAGCTCTCAGTCCCACCTGATATTCTTGCTCATTATCTATTCATTCTGGTATTTTCAAATTATGGGAAAACATATGAAAATAGAGGAAAAAAACAACCAACCAACAAACCATGGAAAAAAAGTTAGATTAACTGTTTTACAGTCCTTAAATCTTAGATTCACATTCAATCCTGTATTATTTTATGTAAATTGTTCTGCTAGTACTAGCCAGTATGAGTCAGAACCTCAAATCCAAAGTTTTCCTGCACTTTGAGGAAACCTAGATATGAATTTCAGATTTACTTGTAGCTATTAGACATAAATTACTGTTCACAAATTATAAACTGACTTCCCACTGGCATTCAAGGCATGCTGCAGGATCCAGGAGATGAGCATGAGAGAGTTCCTTAATGAGGATAATATTTCCTGTAAACCATGGTCTTCCACCACAAAAAGTCTTCCCTAAAAGCTTTTCCTACATTTGGTATTCATCTTCCAAATCACTGCAGCATCAGCTGCCAACCAGGATCAAAAGTGGGTTGAATCCAAAACTACATTTCAAGGCTAAATCCACACCCCTCTATCAGAGGTCCAAAACCTTGATCTGTATCTTCAGGCCACCAACACATGGACTTTGGTCAACTTGCTTCCAAGGATGCTGTTTGCTGTGCTCAACACCCAAGAGCCCTAGATTTGTTCAAAACATACATGCTGTTGGGACAAACATCAGGGGATTTAGCCAATCCTTCAGCAGAAATCCCAGAGCAGAGAACCTGTTCTTACCATTGGCATCATGTTTATTACTGGCTGTCATTTCAAAATAAACACTCCCCTCTGAGTACTTGGAAGAGCTGCTGGTATAAGAGAACTAAAAAGACCAGAGGAAAGCAGACAACTGTCACTGGACTTTGCCTTTGGCTACTTCAGCTCCAGAGAGGGATGCCAAGGGCTGTGCTTGCAGCTACTGCATGACTTTGTTGTGATTTTACACAACAAATATTTAAGAACAACCATTTCCCAGGAAACACTGCAACATGAAGGAACACTTATTCTCCTGATTTCCAATAAGAGGCTTTGGGTTTTTTTGTTTCTCTTAGTTAATCACTTGCCTCTGGGAAGTTTAACTGTCTCTACAAAAAACAGGAAGGTGAGAATTAACTCTAGTGGGTCAATCATTCAGTCTGAGCATGCAAATTAGGCAGACAAGATGTAAAAACTGGCCCCAGCCAAGCCCTCTGCCAATGCCTGTGCTGGGACTGATGCTGGATTCATGGAGAGCATGCCAGTTCCCTGGATCAGAGGAACTCAAGCATTCCTAAATTATTTGTTCTATTGTACAGACAAGCATGGAAGTGAGGACAGGACCATAATGTCCTGCTGAAAGCTTGGCCGCATCCCCATTGCAAAAAAATTCCTTCCCAGCCCAAAGGAAAATGAAATCCAAGACTGTGAGTCCCAAAGTGAGAATGGGAGCCCTTATCCATAGCATCTTATCATCTTGCTAAGCATGGTGGCTTTTAAAAAAGATATATCCAAATATAGAATCTAGCCAACCCTGGTCCCACTGCCATGATTACACAGCCAGGCTTAAACTCTTGGAGCTTGCAAAGGGACAATACACTGCTCTCAAAGGGAATGATGATCAACCACCCTTCTCTAAAGCACTGTGGGAAAGCTGTCAGCTCAGGGATGAACAGAAATCTGATTTTTCACCCACACAACAGGCAGAAACTGCACTTGCTGTGCTTCTGCAAAGGTCTGCTATCAGGGCACTGCTAATTTATACCCTGTCAAGCATCTCCTTCAGCTTCTGCATGAAGAACACAGGTTTATGCCAACAGGATCACAGCCACAGCAACATATCCATTTCCTAATTTTCTCATTTTCCTGGGCATTTATTGCTATGAGTGACAGTGAAACACAGGAGCAGGGCCCTTGACATTTCTGGCTGTTACTAACCTGGCACTCCAGCTAAAGAGATGGAAAGCTCCCTTGATTTACATTTGGAGAGCAAAGCCTTGCTTTCACAGAGATTTTTTTTTCCTTTTTCCCCATGGAAAAGCCTCCTACTCAAGGGCAAACATCACTTCATCCAAACATCACTTCCAGTTTGCACAATGTTCACTGCAACAGCATCACTCTGAGCAACAGCCCTTCCCAGTGACAGGGTGTCAATCCTAGTGTCAAACCCACACTCAGGGGCAGTGAATTCCACATGAGGATACCTCAGGATACACAGCATTTTGGCTGGAATTAAACAGCATTCAATCAGGAGATTCTGTGTGCCCATTAGCTGCTAAGAGCAGGATACCACTGGGACAAGAACTGAACTGTCAATTCATTTCTAGAGTGGAAAAATATATGTTCCAACACATTGAGATACAGATTTGAACATGGCTTGGCAACTCAAGAGTGACAGATTAACTCCAGGCAGCTCCAAGTGTGAACAGTCATTGGGCACCACACCAAAGAACAATCCTCACACTTTACACCATGGTGTTCACAGCAGGTCCAAAGCCATCAGTAAAGTATTGTTAGAAGGGAGCAAAAAAGTGGCAGAAGTTACTCAAGTGAGGCCCCACATGCAACTTTGGACCCCACATTTTGGCAAGATCATAAGGAATTACCTCCAGATCCCCTTTGGTAATGGATTCTTCCTCCACACGGAACTGCAAGTCCTCCACTTTCCTGGGGAAGGGAAGGGAAGGGACACAAAGAGCAATCAGGAACACTCAGCTCAGCACCCTCTGTCTAAGCAGCCATTGCACATGAGCCTTTCCACTGTTAATCAAGTTTTCTGGATTACTGCAACCATCGGTGGAGAAGTCATTATCAACAAATGGAAAAGCTGCCCAGAAACTATTGATAAGCTTCTTGTGTTCTAAAACCACCTACTCAATATTAAAAAAATCATATCATGGCCTGCAGAATCAAAGTCTGAGAGGAGAGGGATACAGACCACCTTTGGATACAAACAGCTCAGCAGAAACTGAGCAGCAGGACCCATGGAGCAGGACAGTTATAAGAGCTTTCCACACACAAACCTGACCTTTTTGCAAGGTACATCCTCTCAGACACACAACCACTGTTCTCTGACACAGGATCCTGAAAACATGCAAGCCACAAGGTTTCACTGGATTATTTAAACCTTATTATCCTGCAGCTGAGCACTGGGATATTTTATACAATATATAACTCCTGTGTCAAATGCACAGGGTCCTTACAAAATATACCAGGGGAATTGGATCCTCTGCCTCCTTGGCAGAGGGTGGGCAGTGTTTAATGTTTCCACAATGTAGAAACTGTGAGCTACCCTGGCAGACAGAAGAGCCTTCCCCAGAGATCATACAGGCCAGTCATGCATAAATGCACATAAAACCCCACACATTAACACAGACATGCAGAGGAAATTCTTCTCTTTTGGAAGAGAGAAGCCAGTAACAGTAGAAAATAATTCCATTTTCTGCTAGACTCATCCCTCTTTTTCTCTTTACTGATTAAAAAAGGCTGAGGATGTTTAGCTAGTAGCCAGATGTAAGGACTATGATTCTGTTACAGATAAAAATAGCTGTGAGTGTATACAACAAGCTTCATAAACAAGCTTCCTTGTCTAAACCTCCTCTAATTAGAGGAGGGAGGCCCCTGTTGATATTTAGAGGAAAACTCAGCTGTCTTGGGTTAAAGGGCCTGCTGGAGCTGGGAAAGTCAGCTGCCTACCAGGAGTATGGGAAGATTTATGCATGAAAGAACATTTCATCCACAGGAGAGCTATCAGTCAATTGAAATCAACACTGTTTTCAGTTATTTAATACACAGAAATGTTTTTCTATTCCCACTGAAGAGTTTAATTGTATACATGGAGTATATAATCTGGACTCCAAGAATGACATGCACATCTCCACTGTTCTCCAGAGAGGAAATGTATGCACCATGGTATCTGCACAGATGGGGGCCTCTGGGATGTGGGGAGATGGTGAAGCACACTACAGTAAGGTTGTACTCCAGTTTGGCTTCCCTTCCTCACAAAGAACATCCTCAAGCTCAGCCCATCACAAATGGAGGGGAAGAAAGGGTCTCCAGCAAATCCAGGTTGTACAGGAGGGGCTGTGATGGCCCAAGGTGCACGTGCCTGTTTATGATCCAATTTTTATTCCATACTGTATCCTTAAGCCAAAACCCCCTGAAGGCTTTATCACTGTGCACACATGACTTCACCTCCCTCACACCCATCCACTTCTGCTTTACCTCTTCTCCTCTTCCAGCTGGTTCAACAGCTCAATTTTCTCCTTCTGCATCCCATCCACCAAGGCTCGTGCTCGCTGGAGGTTTCCTTCTGCCTCTGTGACATACTGGAGCAAAAAACAAGCCCAAGACACGAAAGTTAGCCATGCCTGAAGTAGTACAAAGCTGTATAAGAAAGGGTCAGAACTAGGAATCAGAAAGTTTTGATGATCTATTTTAGAGGATGGTGTGGTAAGAGCACATTTTCCAAAAGGCTTAGGATTTAGGGATCAAGACAACAAAACCTGCTCGGTCTCCAGCAGCTGTAAATGATCCATGCTTCAGTGCCTCTCTGACCTGACCCTTTTGGACAATCCAGCTCTGATTAGAGTCAAGAACTTGAACACTGAAAAGTTCTGAAAATCTTCCAGAAGTTGCCAGTGCAATTCAGCCCCAGTCATGAAGCAAGAGATATTTCAGACTTCTGTTAATTCATTTGTTACTGATAATTACTGAAAAACTGACACAAGAATGTCAGCTTGCAGTTGATTTCTCAATTTCTCCTGCATTTCTGACAGGCAGGTGTGACCCACCACACAAACATACAGTGCCATCCCTGCTCCCAGGCAGCTCACTTGGCTTTATAAGCACAAGTAAAAAATTTAGGAGAGCAGCAGATGTTGGAGAACCACACACTGACAAATAGCACAAACACAACTCTCTTTAAGCATTTTGATACATAAAATCCTCTGCACAAATGCTTGTGCAAAAAACAAACACACACCAGCCTAATATGATCAGCCTGTTTTCCTTCCCATTTCCTGCCTTTATTAATGCTATAAAAACATCCTCTCTGTGGCAAAGCAGTGGCATATGAAGTGACCTGATGTTCTCAGCACCATAAAATCACTGCAATGCAGTCACAGCCACAGCCAGATTCAGTGGTTAAGGGCACAAATTTGCCTTCCACTTGCATTTCAGCATTGAAATGTATTGATCCACCAGACACAAACCATCTACTGCCTCTTATCTGGCACAGCCCTTTTCCTGCTCCTGGCTCAGGGCAGAGATAGCACATGGGACACTGGGAGAGTGGAGAAAGAGCCTCAGCTTAACTCACCACATAAAAGGCAGGAATTTAGAGCCCAAGTTTCACACACAGTGGTAATGTTATGATCTGGCACTTTCAGGGGATATCAAATATTCAGATATTTGAGAGCTAGTGATAAAAAGCCATATCACCTCCTACCTGCTCGTGCTGGGCCTTCATGATGGCAATCTCCTTCTCCACCTCACAGATGTGGCTGGTGGCTTTGGCAACCTCTGCCCTCTCCAGGTCACGCTCTGCCAGCAGCTGTTCAATGTGCTGCTGCTTCTCCTTCAGTGCCTCCTGCAGAGCTGTGGTGCCAGAGATCTTCCTGGCATATCGAGAAGAGGTCTCTGTCAGCTGGGAAAAGAGTTAAAAACAGATGGGTAAAGCTGTGTCCTTTCCAGTCTAGAACAGCTGAAGTCCCCTGTTAAATCTGGAATGCTGCTCACCTAATGATCATTTATTCAGCTGAACAGAGCTGCAGTTCCAGCTCTGGGCCCTGCAGGGGAGGTTAAGTGTGAGAAACATCTGGACAATGCTCACAAGCTCAACACACTGCACTGCAATGAAAGCACCATTTCCCAAAGGACACAACATGGGGTGGGAACTGGGTCAGGAAAAATTATCATGCATTGTATCATCTGCCTTCTTAGATATATTTTATTGATGGCCTGCTCTGATGAAATCCCAAAAAGTGAGCTCAGCTGGGTAAACTGATCTCAAGTGGAGACTAGTATGGGGCTATGTGATCCACTTCCAGGAATGACACTGCACCTTGTCCCCAGCCAAGAGGGCTGTGGGTGCTCTGCAGCAACACCACAGCAGAGCCAGAACTTTTAATAATATCACTGCTCTGCTTTCTGCCTGCTTGAGCACCTGCCAAAACCCCAGGCATGTGACCCAGGACATTGTCACCCTGCACAGTAAGACAGTCACAGCAGGAGCTTTGCACAGCTGGTCAGTGGAGCAGCATGACCATGTGAGACTGGAAACAGTGTCCTTTTTCTGCAGGGATCCCTTGTAAACCTGCTCCTGACAGCAGAACTGAGATTCATCCCACTGCAAATTGCTCTTCAGGTTCTTCAGTGTCACAGGTGCTTGGTGTCCATTACTTGGAGCCATGTCCATGGAGGGAGACAATCTGTGAGGTGGGTAACACCATCCCACACGCCATTCCCCTCACCCCATGAATGGTGAAGGAGCAGCAGCACTGGAGGAAAACCCCAACCCTGCTGCTTTGTTGGGTCTCAAAGGTAGACTGAGGCTGCAGAGACCACGCAGGAGCTACTCACCAGCCCACTGCGGCTGGGCCTGCCCCCCACCGAGGAGGCCACGGAGCTGACAGAGCTGATGGAGGAGCTGCTGGGGCTGTGGGTCAGGGCTGACACTCCCATGGCCATCCTCTTGCTCTTCTTGGCCTTGGCAGGGCTGGTTGATGGGAACCCGATCCGGATCACCTTGTGGATGGGAGCAAAGAGCCCAAACTTGGGTGGGCACTGAAAATACCTGGAATGCAGGAGATGCACCAAGTGAGAAGTGGCAGAGCAGCCATCTCACCCAAGCCTTGCAGAATGGCACTGCCAAGCAGAACAAAACCCCAGCCCACAACTCATTCCTAGGTGCTTTGCTTTGCATTGTTTCCTGTGTACAAGTAGTGGGATTAATCTCCTTTCCTACTCATAGTGCTGGCAATCTCCATGTTTGCATTTGTGGTGTTTTAGCAGGGAGACCTGAGTAATTGCCAAGCATTAGTTGCTGTGCACTTTGATAAGATGCCAGGAAAGACACAGCTGGTAGCCTGGGGAGCACATATCCCATATATCCCAGAACATAAACACAGCCACAGCACAAGCACTCCTTCCTCACCAACCAACCTTCCCAAAACTTGTGTGTGCTCTTTACCCTGCTTTGAAGATAGTGACGTAGAAAAGTGTGTCTGCAGGGAGATGTCAGAGGCTGGACAAGGCTCTACTCCACGGAGCTCAGCAATGAGACAAGAGACCATGGCAGCAAGTTTCAACTGAACATGAGGAAGAACTTCTTCCCTGCAGTGACCAAGCCCTGAACAGGCTGCCCAGAGAAGGTGTGGAGTCTCCCTCACTGGGGATATTCCAGAACCTTCTGGACACAATACTATGCCATGTGCTCAGGGATAACCTGAGCAGGAAGTTTGGACTAGGTGACCAACTGTGGTCCCTTCCAACCTGACCCACCCTGTGATTCTGTCAAATAAAAAGATCTGAATCACACAGTTCTGTATAAATGTTCCACAGTGTAAAAATCTTTCCTACTGAAACAGGAGAAAACGACAGCTCAAACCTTTGAAGCTAAAAACACCATTACTGCAAATTCCAGCATGTGCCACCTCCTCTGGGTGGCAGAGAAACTGTTTCCTATGCAAACAAACTTGGCAAGCTGAAAGCATGGAAAAGGGAGGATCAGATAATTACAGTGCATGGTCTCTTCCACAGCTGCAGTGAGCCCAATGATTCTGTCTCTCCAGAGCCCTCTTCCAGAATAAAAATGAGCCCCAATTCAGTGTCAGACCCTGGAAACTCCTTCAGGGCCTTGGCTGAACAGCATAAACCAAGCAAGATCACCTCCAGCATTGTGTCCCCTAGTTTCAGGGGAGCAGCCAACACAAAAAGCTCCTGTAAGAGCTTTCTCATAGGCTTCCCAGCAAGAATAGGACTAAATACTGGGTCATAAAACAATCTGTTCTATGTTAACATAAAAAAAACCCAGGTTCTAATGACTAAATTACATAAATCCAGTTTTACTAGCACAAGTTTTCTGTCTCTCCAGATGTGAGCAGCTGTTTCCCCAACTCCCTTTTATTTTTAAGTGCTGGCAGCCATACAGCTGTGTCACAGGCAGATCCCTGTGTGCTTGGGAGGCCAGAGAACAGCCTGATCTCCAGCCAGATGAGAATAAAATTAATTTTTAAACATCAGCTCAGATCCGTTTTTTTTCTGTAACAAACTTTAAACAACCCCAAATCTCTCAGCCTCCTCAGCTTCCTGCCAACACAGGCCCTTGGGTTTGGAAAACCAGCCATACCACAGACTGACCTCTCGCAAACCTGCCAAAGCCCTGCTCAGCATCTTTTTCCCAAATTCCAGCAGGCACAGGCAGGCCAACACAGCTCTGCCTGGTGTAAGCACAGACTGGTACTCATGGCTGCACAACAATCCCAAATGTTAATTCCCTTCAAAGCCTCTGACACCTCCTAGCAAGTTCAAACTTGCATCACTATGTCTGCCCATTTTCTTTCAGTCCAGATTGAAAGAGGTTGCAATTAACTTTTATAATTCAGGAGCAGGAAGTGGGTCCAAATCACTTGGCAGAAAAAAAAAATCTACATGAAAATCAAGAGCTGCTCTCACTGAGCGTGGAGGAGCTCTGTACTCACATTACAGAGAGGAAACAGGGCAGAGAAGTGGTGGTGTGATGGTAATGCAAACTGCAGGTGGAAAACAGCACAGGAAATGTTGAAATAGATGGAAAAATCTTCAATGCCCAAGGCTGACAAACAAATGTAAAAGGTCTGGGCAGTTTAGTGAGCAAGGACTCTGACTGGAGTAAAGAGAGAAGGGAGAACAGTAAAATAAGCAGGTAACATTTAAATTACTAGAGATGAGTACATGGAACTTGCTTGGTTTTGTGGAACTGACACCAAACCAAATCACACCAGCAGCTCTGGAGTCTCCTGTGCAGACAGGAAAGCAGATGCAGCAAACCTCAGTGCAAATGAGCAGCCTGTGGTGTACAGAGGGGCTCCCCACAGTGATACCCTGTCCCCTGGGCCACTGCTGCTGATCCACAGCCTGCAGGCAGCTTCCACTGAAGAGCCACAGCTGCTGGGAAAGCCCAGCCCCAGGGTGTTCCCTTGATGCACATCCACACCTGAACCTGCAGGAAAAGCAGCGACCACCACAGATTTCAGCCAATTCACCAACTCAAGTGGAGCTGCCTATGACAGCAAAGGTGGGCAATGTCACCAAAGGCTCCGTGACATCTCTGCTGCTTCCACCAGCCCCAATGTCTTGAGCTGCAGTTTTGGCTTCACTCTCCTTCTGCAGCTGCAGCAGGCAGTGCTGGGCTTGCTGGCCAGGCCAGGGATGCTCACTAGATGGCAACCATCACCAAAGCACAGACTCCAGAGTCCTGGACAGCCTCTGCTCGGGCTGATCCTGGCAGGACAGGACCAGGACAGCCTCAAGGATTCCATGCTGCCACAGCAAACAGGGAAGACTGACTGAGAGGTGCCTACATGCACCAAGGGAGTTGGTTTCACTATGTTAGCTTCTCCAAACCACTGCTGTTGAAATGGGCACAAGAAAATACAAGAAAATCAAAAAGCTGGATGAAGGACAGACATGGACAATGCTGCAGCCTTGCTCTAAACAATGTGAAACAAAGGAGAAGCCTTTGCAGACCAGAACAGCCTCAGCCAAGATGCAGCAGTTTCAGAAGACAGATGACTTCAAAAAGTTGGATTTTCAAAACACAGCAAGTGTTAGAAGGATGAGAGGCAGACAGCACTACACTCACATCTGCCTTTCACACTTCCCACATGCACAGAGACAATAAATAATTTCTGAGCACCCTGAAGATTAATCTACCAGATAGTCTGAATTGTATGATAAAGAAAGTAGGAACTTGCATTCACTCCATGATTTATTCTGTACCATCCTGGTTCTTTTATTTTGAGAACAGGCTGAAAGTCAGCCATCTGCTGACAATCATTTACTGCTTTCTTGCCCTGACATTGAACAAGACAGCTTTTCTCTTCATTTAAATGAAAGCACGTGGCTGCTGGACAAAACAAGGCTAACCAATGTAAGAAACCTTTACTACAGAACCTGAGATCTAACAAGGCACTCTCAGCTCCTCAGTTTCAAAGTTAGAGGCTGGACTTGATGATATCTTTTCCAACCTAGTTAATTCTGTGAAAGATAAATCTCACCTCTAAAGCCAGACTGCCTTCAGAAGATCCAAGAAACCAAGAGTATTCCCACTTAAGGAACTTGTGTAGGACAAGGAATCAGTTGCACCTCTATTTGAAGCACAATCAAGAGCTGCTGTGTAATTCAGATTTAACACCACCAAGCTCAAGATCCAAGGCCTGGGTCATTCCATTAACTAAATTCCATATGAACAGAAAAAGCTTTCCAGCAAGCCTGTGAGATGTCCCTGCCTAGTTTTATAGGGACTAACAAGGTCTTTTTTGGAAAAGAAAAGAGTGGAGGTGCCTAAGGAGTCAGAGGTGGTAAGATCAATCAGCAGACACCTATCACACTACAGAATTAGTACAAGGACAGAAAACAAGCACCAACTGTTCTTTCAGTTCTCTGGAAATTTGTTCCCAGAAAGAACAGAATAAAACATTAAGCTGAGGAGAAAAGAAAGTAAAATCTTCTGTAGTTCTGACAGGGTGACTTATAGTACAAGAAGAAAGTTTATGACAGGAATGTGTGGTAGAAAGTAGAGTTAATACAATTAACAGAATCAATTTCTAGCAAAAATTAAATCCCACTGTAAGTTATCTTCTCTCCCTACTTTCTCCTGTTTCCTGAAGCCATTCAGGTTCCTCCTTCACAGAAGTTATCTGATCCTGCTTTAAAATGGCCCAGTGATGAGGTTTGTATTGATCTCCCTGCAAAGCCATCCAAAAGCCTAAGAGACTCAAAATTAGACTCTTCCTCCCAGCCCACAATGTCCAACCAAACTCAGCCCTAACTCTCCTCCCAGGTGTGATGGCATTTGCCCCCCAGCCCCCCCAGGAGGTGTGTAGGACCTGGGCTGGGGTTCAGAGCACACAGTACCTTGTACCAGCCACTGCCCCATCATTCTTGCCCAGGGGTTCATCCAGCTCCACTCCACACCACTCTCCTTTGGCAAAATCCGTCTCTCCCACGTAGCGCACGACTCCTGTCTTTGTCCCACCGACCTGGCAGAGAGAAGATGTGCAGGATTAGAGATGGCAGCACGAGCACTGCCACAAGGGGACTGAAGCTGGGACAGGTATTTACAGAGGGGGACAAGACATCTGTATTTTCTGTTTCAGATCTGATGAAATCAGCAGATGGTTCTCACACCGAGTTCTCCCAGCACTAAAGTTGTCTTTCCCATAACTACAAAGTGATTTTGGGACTGCCTGCCTGGAAGATATCAGAGTAAATACAATGGAAACATATTTCAAGGTGTCAACTAATTGCACCAAGTTACTTGTGAGGCCACAAAGGAGTTTAAGCCCTGCAGGCACAGCTCATACCTGCCTTGCCTGAAGAACCATGACCTGCACTGACAGGTTTTCAGACCCGTGCTCATTCAGCCAACAGTTTTGGGCAATACTGGAACATGACAGCAAGAGGACAGCTGAGCCAGGAAAGCATTCATTGCTCCTCAGCTTGCTCCCAGGATGTAGAAACTGCTCAAAATAGAGTTGTTCCACTTTTATCTACACTTCCTACAGCAATTCACAGTGCTGACAAACTGCATGGGAGTGGGGCTCAGCTCACTGCCAGGTGTCCTCCAGCACAGGTTTCTTCCCCCACCATGGAGAAATAAGAATAAATCACACCTTTTTCTCCTGAATTTACACTTAAAGTTCTTAAAGTTTGCAGCTTACTGAGGAGACTCAAGGAGAGAAGTCAGGAACCTTGGGAGCTGTTTTGATCATTGCTCCAAGAGAGTGTGGCACTGAGCAGCAGCAGCCTCTGCACTAAACACTCCCACTCAAACACTTGGGCTGAGAAAAGGAAGACAGAAAAGAAGGAAGGTGGTTCTAAAAGTTCATACTTCAAGTAAATCAGCATATGATCTAAGCCTTTTTAGCCTATCTCTGCTAATACCTAAATTCAAGCAAGAAAGCTTAAAAATAGATTTAAAATTAAATTTGCAGCTTCATCCTGCATGACTTGCAGTTATTAATTTTGTTAATATTAAATTGAACATAAAAAGGTATCAACAGAGTATTATTTTCCTACAGAAAACAGTGAGAGCCAAATACAGAAATCTCTGGGTTTGTGTATTCCAGGGTAGGAATGTTAGATTTACCAATTCTAAATCCCTAAAAAATTGCTTATGCAAAGGAAAAAAGAGTTTTCCCAGACTAAAAATAACTGCACCTTTATGGACTAAACAGCACAGTTCTGAAGTCTGGGTCCTACCTCAAGCCCTGGGAGGCTGCAGCATACAGCTTGAGTTAGTCCTCTGGAATTTCTCTCACTAGGGATTCAGAGCACTGCTGTTTATGGAAGAAAATCTTTGGGGATGTTCTCTTTGCTACAGGATAGAGCAAAATATTTGCCAGCAGGAGAAGGATCATAAGAAAACTTTCTGGCTCTACACTGTGCCCAGGAGTAAAAAGACAATTCAATTTCAGTATTAGGTAGTTGGCAAGTTACTGATTTGAACAGTTGCAGTGAATTCTTTACCTAACACTCACAGCTAAATGCCAGTCTCTATTTTGATTGATTTGAGTTTATACAAATTTAGCCTCTTAATATTAATGCAGTGATTTAATGCCACTCTTAACACATTTCTTTAGCTTCAAGTTGCACTCAATATAAGTGTAATTAATCTTAATGTCATTCATAGGAACTTACCATTGCTGATATGCCCCCTGATTTTATTTTTGTGTTTTAATTCCAGATGTTGAATCAGCTATTTCCTTTACCAAGCCATATGACCCTTACAGAGTCTCATGTAAGCCTTAAAAAACCAATCAACTCCCTCCATCAGTGTGACCATGGCATCTGCTGCAGGGTCCCACTCTTCCAGCCACACAAAGGACCAGTCAGTTATGTGCCCAGCACTATTATCTATTTGAGAAAGCTGTTTCCAACCAAGAGAGTAAAAAACTAGCCCTACTGACCTGATACACATATTATTTAAGTCAGCATTAAAACTGGGCAGTAAGAGTGCAGGTCATGGTCCCACCCAAAAGCCCCATGTCAGAGAAGACTCTAAGCACAGAGCAGGTGCAAAACTCCCCTGAACAGCCACATGATTCCCTCCTTCCAGAGTAGTGTGTTCTACTTTCACTTTCCATTATTCTGCCATCCTCTCTCTGTAAAACACACCCTGCCATACAACATCATGTTCTCCCCCAAGCCAAGGCAGACACATCTGCTCTCCAAGGGCCTGGGCTTCCCAGGTCCAACTGGCAGTGCAGTCAGGAGCCAAGACCAGGCTGGCACACTTGCATGCCAGTGCTTGAGCCTCTTGTTGAGCTTCCCATCTTTTGGCAGGCATGCAAAAAGCTCTGATGGATGGAGAGTCCAGAAAGTTCACCCATCTCAGACATGCAGATTTGTTCAGCCAACACTGCTAAAATAAATAATGCTTTGAAGAAGCCAGTCAGCAGGTTGTGCCTGTGTATGAAATGGTATCATCAGAACAGAATGTTTGATTCTATCAGACTCTTCAATAAATCAGAGGTACCACAAGGCAGCCAGGGAAGTTAGTAATGGCATGGTATAACTCATAGGAGCTCACAGCCATCCCTTCTGCCCATGCCTGGCTTGGATACCACTATCTATAATCCAGGTGTGAACAGCAGCATGGATGGCTCCTATGGCATGGAGACCTGAGGATTTCAACCCAGAACATCCCAGCTTCATGTTGGCATCAGTGCCACTCCAAGTCATGAATCCCTCCACAGGGAACTTGTCTGCATCTCTCAGCCTGGCCCACTGGTCAGTCACAGCCACATCTCCTACATGCCTGGTGTCTGGAGTGAAGCAAGGACAAAGTGGAGAGGGCAACCCCTCTCTTGCTAAAGCCTTGAACAGCACAGAATTAACAGGGCTGCCACCAAACTCAGCTCAGATGTGTCACGGCTTTTAGAGTTGACAAATTTCACTCAAAAATGAACAAAACTCCCAAAGCTTTTCTGAGAAGCCTTTAATAGTTACCTTATCAAAATTATTGCTGAGATTACTCGTGCCCAAAAGAATGGAATTTTACCAAATATAAAGTGTTACTTATTTTATAGTTGTTTTGGGAAAAACAACAACAAACAAGTATAAAGCAGCTAAAAAGAGCTCTTTCTGGAAGTTCCAAAAAAATGGAAACAATATTGACACAGTGATACTAGATTTTTTGTTTTGGAGATTATTTTGACCAGTATCAACATTCCAAGTTTCCCCACTTCAGGTAAAAACACTTATGGTTAAGTTTAAACAAGCTTGTGGTAGCCCTTCCTCTTCAGCTGGAATTGAGCAGCCTCTGAACCACACACATCTTAGAGCTCCTGGAACATTCAGCTCCAGACTGAAGTCTCTGCCCCCTTTTTCATGCCTTTAGGCAAAGGCTATCTTGCTGACTGATCCCTTCCCCAATGAAACATCCCCAGTAGTTTCAAGGGATGGTCTTGGGCTTTACCTTCACAACAAAATGAAGCCAAGGGTATTTAGCAGGTCTGTATCTACTGCTGAGTCAGAGCAGCAAAATGCAGTCATGGAAGGACATCTACACACCTTCCTTGCTAATTGTAGTATCATTGACATCACATTTTACTTTTTCTCACCAAAATGACAAAATGGGACCCAGACCAGTATCCCAGGGCTGAAAAGACAATGATGTTAGCATCATTGCCTTCCTGGCACTGTCTTCAACAGAGCTAACATATCATTTAAACTATTTACCAAATTAGCAGCAGGACAGATCTCAATCTGGCTGCTGTGACTAACACCCCTCCAGCCCATGTTTGCTCTTTGCTCCTCATGGCCCTGCTCATCCCACAGCAGTTTCTTGCTCCAAGCAAGAACCTCTTGGGAGCTGCCCTAACCCTACGGCCTGTGGGCATTGCTTTGCTTACAATACACCCCAGTACTGCTCAGGAAGAAGAAAAAAATAAAATTCTCTGTGCCTTTCAGGCCAACAGGGACTGTCCCCGACCATGTCAAGCACATTCAGGGGTCAGCAATGGCTGAGGCACCTGCTTGATCATATTCCCATACAGAAATCCAGAGATAACACTGTCCTTTCTGTTTAACATTCTAATTTACCCATTTAAATTGATTTTCAAAGCGTTTCCACAAGACAGGGCTGCTGACCAGAGGGAGGAGGCGGGAACATAACCTGCTCAGCACACTCTGGTGTGCTGCCTCCTCTGCAGAGCTCCTGTGCCCCAGCAGAGCCCTGAGACTCTCCCACTGCTCCCCTGTGGAAAGAGGAAGGAAGGGGGCAGGGGAAAAGAGCACACACAGGACATTTTCTTCACACTCTGAGGACCTTCAAGTACTTTTTGTGTGCAGCACATCAGCTTATCCACTCTGTTACAGGATGATGCCAACAAGAACTTGATAATCACCTTTACTGGACGAGTGTGGCTTGTTCTGGTTTGAGGTGTACCTGCAGGCTCTATCTGAACTGGAGCAACCATCTTTTCCCTTGGGGATAAGTGGCTGGGTTTATTTCCCTCTCCCCATACTAATCAGCCCACTAAAGGATTCTATTTCCACCCAAGCTGAGAGAGGCAGGAGCTGTGTTTTCCCCTCATACACAGTTTAGCTCTTCCAAGCATTTAAAGTCACTGTACAACAATACTTGATTTACAGAGGGTGCTTTTGACAAAGGCACAGGCTGTGGGTCCAACTACTACAGATCACCTGAAATAATGACCTGTGAATGCAAGGGGGTAAATGTGTGAATCTTTGGGAGATGTGGCCATCACATACTGGGGCTATGTCCCAGCTGCAGCCAGGGCCAGTGTACAGCAGCTGGTGAAAGGTGGAGAACTGGTTTGTGGTCAGGTTTATCTGTAAATACAACTTACCTCCATGTGCCATCTGGCCATCAGCAGCTTTATCTGATCAGATAAATACCATGGCATCTGAGAATGCCAGAACTGGCTTTCAGGGTAAGGGGAGAAACAGACAGCCAGTAATTACAGGCCAGCCCTCTGTATGTGAAGCTACAGGAGTTTTTATAGCTTCTTTTCATCCAGCCACTCATCTTTGTGCCTGCCCATCCCCACAGCACAAGTCAGCATTGCACAGCAATGAGTCTGACAGCACTGCTGATGCAAGACATTTCTGTGCATTTATCTGTCAGGCACCAGTGAGAAAATAATATCCTAGGGAGGTGGTGTAAGAGGAAAGCCTGGAATTACAGCATCCCCTCCTGGGGCTGTCCCAATGCCAAGTCTGCCCATGTTTTGCTCCATCACAGTCCATTTACAACTCCTATTTAACTACAGATACTGCACCTAGCAGACAAGGACCAGGCAGAGTCTCAGCCCAAATGAATGGTTAGGAGGGTGTGCACAAAGAGCCTCTAAGGATTAATGTGGCAGCAGGGCAGGGCAGTTGCTTTGGGCTATTTTTTTCTCTCTTTATTTCACTGCATAGAAACAGGATGGTTTAGGTCAGAAGGGACCTTAAAGTTCATTTTGTTCCATCCCCTGCCATGGGCTGGAGCACCTTCCACTACACCAGGTTTCTCCAAGCCCCATGCAACCTTGCCCTGAACACTTCCAGAGATGGAGCAGCCACAACTTCTCTGGACAACCTGTGCCAGGGCCTCACCAGGAAGAATATTTCCTAATATCGAATCTAACCCTACCCTGTCAGTCTGAAGCCATTCCCCCTTATCCTGACACTACACACTCCTGTAAAAAGTCCCTTTCCAGCAACAATCTTGTATAGTGAGGAAAGAGCTCTGACTAGGAGCCTAGATGTTTTCTTGTCTCTCGAATCCTTCAAACAGCTGGAACACTGCACTTCCATTGTCTGTCACAAACTTCCATAGGGACAGAGATCCATCATTCCCACGCTGTCATTCTGCTACACTCTCTAGTCACAGCACAGCAATTCTGGTCTAAAGGATGGAGCTCTAAGCAGGCAGTGGAATAACAAGAATGCTGCCTTGATAGAACTACAGAATGGGATCCTTCCTTTTTTTCTGCCTGATGAGCAATAAGGGAATATGCCTGGTGATTGTTTGTCTGAAAAAGGCCACACAGCAGTATTGCTGCACCTCTAGGACTCCCACAAACTGGGAGAGTTCCAATGGTTAACCAGGAAAATAAAGAGCAGGAATCCTTCCTTCGTGACACCCTGTATGCCTTTCCAGCAGCAAGGCTTCAGTCTCAGGCACGGAAAGAGCTCAGGGACTTTGGCAGCAGAGCAGTGAGTTGTCTCTGCCCAGGGAGAAAGGCTTAGGCTGCAATTCTCCTGCCTAGGGAGCTTCTCAGGAAATTATTTCTCACTCAGGAGGTTCAGTGCTTTCTGCAGCTCAGGGCTGGCTGAGCAGGGCTGTGGCAGGGACACGTGGGGGGATATTGAAGAAAAAACTTGATTAGTTTATTCATGAGTGCTTTCCCTCATTTGCCAGGAGCTGCAACACACTGCAGGCAAGAACAGTTTGCAGCAGACAGACAAGATGATGAAAGCCAAATGCTCAGGAGGAAGGCCAGGATGCACAATTCCAGTCAGGAAATACAAGCATGGCTGAAGGGCAGAATACCTATTCTAAGAGGAATTTTTTTGTTTAAATTATTTTTTATTTAGGCTGACATATAATAAAACCACCTACTCCCCCCACTTCTTCAGAAAGCAATGGCATCTAAGGGGGAATGAGTTCAGCTGCTAAGAAGGCCTCTCCACAAAGAATGCAAAATACATTTTCTTAGGCAAAAAACCAAGCAGAAATTCCTCCCAGGCAGAAGATGCTCCACTGCTCTGTTTCCATCCCTTCTTTCCCTGCAGAAAGGCACTAAGCCAGCCTCACATTAACAGAACTTCAGCAATTATCCCATTTTGGGAGCTCCACTGTCACTAAAGCAAAGGTTAATTGTCCCAGATTTATTTGCCAGACTTCAAGAGATGAGTTCCACAATATTAGGGTGGATTTTTCATCTCTTTAATGCAATTTTTACATCTCTGAGAAAAAGTCCGAGTGCCAAAGGCAAATATTATCTAACTCTTCTAATGGAAAGCTTCTAATGGAAAGCTGAAAGTCAATTTCTGCAACTGCTGGAGAGTCAGAAAGGGTCTTGCAACAAAGTAACTGAAAAGCAAAAACGCCTTCAAGCTATAATGGACTTTAATGAAGTGAAAGAAAGGCACCATCAGGAAATGGCCAGGCTGCAGAGCCAGGTGTCCATCTGGCCAACCTGGAAGGGTCCCCTGCAACCTTGTGCTCCATCACAAGCAATCACTAAAAACACGTCCTCCCTCATTTGAAAAGCCTTTGGTGGATCCCATGCATCTAAAAGCAACTCTCAAATAAAAACACACTCTTTCAGAAAAGCAAACACTAAGAGTAATAAAGACAAGTAAAACTGTACCAATCCATAGAGGATGAACAAAGATTTGCTCAAGGAATTTGAGGGAACTCAGGTTAATTCAGAATTACTATTATGTATTCTAATACCCAACATGATTAACTGACACCTTCCATAAGTAAAATAAAAGCTGCCAAGCCAATCACATGTGAATGAACCATAAAAACAAATTATTTCTTCTTGTTATTATCTGTTCTTTTCCTGGATCTCTATGACTGTATGCAAACAGTTCCTGATGTTTCTGTAAGCTGAGTGTTCCTGCTAGAACCAGTGAGAGACTAAGCTTAATCCAGGCTCACTCTTTTGGAGCTATTTATTACACTAACAAGTCACAGCACAAGCTTTATCTAATAACATGTTAGGTAGATAAATTAGCAGGCAGGGAGGGCAGGCTTTCAAGGATGCACCCTCATTAAAAACACATTTAAAACCCAAACCATTCCCAAAACACAACTCAACAGAAGCCTGGGGAGAGATGCTCCCAGGTTGGATGCTGTGGCTATGCCAAAATTCACTCTTGGGCCCCACTGGGGTGAGCAGACTGTTCAGGGAACAGGTCCTGTCTCAGAGAACTCATGGTGAGGAGAAAAACAAGTCTGGAGAACATCATTCCACTGCTTGCCTGGTTCAGTAAGAACAGAGCCAGGTTTACCATAGATTTTATATTTTGCAGTTTGCCTTCTAATGACTGCTGCTTCTAAAATCATAACTTCTCACCTGAACACTGCCCACACTCCCTGCAAGAGGTAAAGGAGAAAATGGGAGCAAATAAACTCATCCAAAGAGGAGAGATCCTCAGGTTCATTTTTCCCCACATGTGCTGCTGTAACACCAACATGAAGCATCAACACCTGTGCACACAGAGAATGGTACTGGGTGCTGCCACCTCTCCCTGCCCAGCCTGTCCTGGGGCTGCAGGGACAGCAGCAGCTTTGCTGCCAGTAGGGATGGGGAGGGATGAGAGGCCAACTCTACTGAAATCAGGAAGCAGACAGACCCTTGAGCAAGTGTCAGCTCCTGTGCACACTTTGGGCAAAATTCGAAAAAATAAAACTCTCTCAACTCTACAAACCTACATATTCACACTAGGTTTACTAAGCATCATCCAGTGAGCACAAGCAGAACCAATCTTCTCTTTCACTCCTCTGAAAATAACCAACTTTATATTTTATATAACTAAAATAAAAACTATTGGACAACCTAACACTAGTCCCAAAAGGACATTTGAGATTGGCTCTGACAGTCCCTGCACAAGCTCCTGGTTCACACTGACTGTGGAGCCAGTTCTACCAAACTCCTGCCATTAAACAGATGTCCAGTTTGTCTGCCCTCCCCCACAACCACTGCTGCTACTGGAACCAGGTGAAACATTACATGGATAACTTTAAATGGGATTCAGATTATCCAGGATGTGCAAAGACTGACCCCTCTGCAACCTGTCATGGCTGTTGGTCAGAGCCACCTTCACCTTTAGATCCAGAGATATTACTGGGGATACAGTCACAACAGGTCTGTGCTCAAATGCTTGGCTCTTCCAATATTTGATATCATACACACACTAACAAAACTAAACTCTTACAGAGCTGCAGGAAGAACTCAGTCTTCCTGTCTTTGATATCATTCTTTCCCTTCTTCAACTCCTTTGCTACGACACAAATGATGACAAACTAGGTGGCAAACTTCCAGTAACCCATTCCTAGTACAAGTGTGGCATTTTGGCTTAGTCATCAGGTAGTCTATTCCAAATAATGAAAGTAACAATAGAAATCAGATGTGGATAACTCATCCATCACAACAGTGACCTCTCTCAAAGTCCTGCCATCTTCTAAAAATTACTGGAAGTTCCTTTCTGTACAGGAGAGGACTTCGTGTCACATCTGACATAAGAAAACTGAACCACCAGAAAGAGTGACCAGCAGGAGAGATTCTTGCAAGTCCTTTCAGACTATGCACAGCCACATGCAACAAGACACTGCTGCAAATTCCTTGAAAGCCCAAATAATACATTGCATTATGGAGTACCACGAGATTAGAACATAATAAATGATTGTGCTTCTATTTCCCTTGTATTTCAGTTGTTCTCTCTCTGACATCTTTCTACAGTTCAGGATTTGTCCAGTACAAGAAGTACTTTGGAACACATGCACCAGTGTGAAAGAGAGACATGTCCAGAAGACACAGCATCCTCAATAACAGTGTAGATGTTTGATGCCTGCTTGGCCCAGGTATCTCCCAAGATCACGCTCCATCCCACACCTCACCACCAACCCTGTCCTCTTTTTGCCTCATCCTGAAGCTGACAGGAGCACTCAGCAGGGGGACAAACCCTTGTCCTTTGCCATTCCAGGGGGTCCCCAAATCAACTCACCAGCACACGATCTCCAAGCCGTAAGTCCTTGTCCCCTTTTTTCACAGACCCGCTGTCCGAGAGGTTTGACCCGGACTCGTTGCCCGTCTTCATGGCGCTGTTCAGGACGCTCTCCCGCAGCGGGATCACACGGGTGGACAGCGGTGGTGTGGCTGTTCCAGAGTGCAGTGACAAGTTCTGAGCTGTCAGGGAGTCCACGGAGGGGGCGTCGCTCCCCGAGCCCTCGGCCACCGGCTGCCGTGTCAGCTTGGACGGTCGCGTAAAGATGCCCTGCAGCGGCTGGCACTCGAAGTACCGCACTCCTCCCACAGAGCCGTCATTCTTACCCACAGGGTCATCCAGAACAACCCCTGCCCACTGGCCTGGAGCAAATTGTGTTTCCCCAAGGTACTGGATCACACCTGGCTTCACTCCATTCACCCAGACACGTTCGCCCACCACGAAGTCTCCCAGGAAATCATCGCCCACCTCGGCAACCTTTGAGCCCGACTTCTCGGCACTGGTGCTGGACGTGGTACCCTGCTTGTGTAAAGGTGAGCCTGTGAATCAAGGAAAAAGAGGGTTTTGGTATAAGGAGGAATCCTAGAAGGAAGCCAAAACACCAGGAAAAGGTGTTTACAGAAAGGAAACATCTGGGACAACAACTTAGATTGTAGGTGTACACCCTGTGAAGATGAAACCTGAGTGACACCGTTACTTACCTTCCTCAGCAGGAAAGCAGTCTGCACAGAATCTCATCTGCTGCCCAGCTTCTGCAGGTCTCACACAGAACATAAAGAAATGACCCCATGTCTTCATCCCTTTTACAATGCCTCAGCCCCCTGACAGTCCCAGAGGGGCTACACTAGAGTGGATAAGCTCAAAAGCCCAGGAGTGCTGGTAAGTGCTTAAGGACCAAGGAGAGCCCAGTGAACTGCTGCTTTGCAGAAAGAAGCCAAAGTCATCCTTTCACCCAAAAAAAATTTTTTTTTTAAAGTGTGAGGCACTGATGTTTTAGTACTTGGCACTATGAGAACCCCATTGAGTGTCCCACCAATGGCACTAACAGCTCCTGTGGGACCACACAGCAGCCTCCACAAATTCCCCATTTTTTTTTCCCAGCTGCTGCTGTGTCCTTTGCTGGAGCAAATGCTGCAGCAAGCAGACACCTGGGATGTGTTCCATCTGAACAGCATTTCTTTAAACAGGAAGCACCTACAAACCTTCATGCACAGCCTTCCAGGGCCACACAATGTGCACGGAACTCAATATAACTGGCAATAAAGAGTGCCCTTTTCCCAGCATCAGCCCTTCAGCCATTCCCTGCTGCCTGGGGAAGGAACGCTGCAGGTGATGCTGGTATTCACTGTTCTGCTCACACTCTCCAGCAGAGAGAGTCTTGATCAGCCAAACTCTCCATAATACAAAAGGGGACCCTTAAACACATGACAGGTGCCTGGATGGGAACAGAGTCAACCCAAGCAAAAGAGACAGCAGTGACCCAACTCTTGCTGACCCCACTGTCAAACCCTCCTATCACAAACTTTGGGCTTTCAGCCTGGACACCAGGCAACAAATGACAAGGACACATGAACTTCATTAAAACTCTGAGGGTTAAAGCAGGAGGCTGAGTAAAGCCCTAAAAGAAACCACAACAGAAACTGAGGAAATAAGCTTGCAAAATAAGATCCAGCAAGTCACATACCATGGACCTTCAGCCATCCTCAGCTCTCATTAGCCCTGAGGTCCCAAGTATGGCTCTCCCACACAGCTGGTGTAGGGGGTGTTTGCAGAAGACTTGTCCCACATATCTTGTGCTCAATGAAAGCTCCCTGGACTCTTCAGCTGAAGTTTCTGGCTGCCATCAACCAGAAAACCCTAAAGCACACGCAGGAAAAAAATTTTATTTGCTACCAGAGATGGCTGACAGAGGACACCCTGAGCAGCTGCAGAGACAAGCCAAACTTGAGTGCTTATGTGTAATGAACTGTGAAACTTGTTCAGCCTCAGCCATCACTGTGGCTCAGTCTGCAACACTTCTACAGCTTTTTCACAAGTAATGGGCCTGACAGATCAGGCTCAGCTCCTAGAAAGAATGAAAAACATAAAAGCTCTCAAAGCAAGATACTTCAAAGCTTTGCTAGAGGTCTAGGAAAGACAAGAGCACCAGGGCAATAGCATAAAGAACTTAAGTTTCTGCTAAATCATGTGTGTTACAAGGATCAATTTTGACACTTTGGTTCTTATTAGACTCCAGAGTCAACACTTGACAAATTTCTATGGCCACCAGTTTGGGGCCCCTGGAAGCAGTACCACTGCCTGGTCTGAACCTTATCTGAACAAGAAGAGAGCAGCAATTAAGGTGTGATTGTACAAACTCCTCTCATCAACAGAAGTATCTCCAACCAGCTCACTGGGCTCAATGGGCTGGAGCAACTCTTGAGATCAGCAAAGGGGACATGCACAGCATAACACATGGGAAATGTTCAAGAAAATCCCATAATGGGCACAGGAAGGACAGTAAATACTGTCCCCAAATGCGTGAGTACCCTTCCCAAATGAAAATGTTGGTGGCAATGGAGATCATTAAGCTCCCATAGAGAGCTCAGTCAGCTCCTAGGGAGAACATTCTCCTGGCTTCTGGACCCTTTCTTGAAAGTTTTCTCAACCTCATGTGTTCATCAAGAAGTTTTGGGGGCTTTTGGGCAAATTTCTGTCATTCAAGCTTGTGTCACTCTCAGTTTTGCAGGACAGTATACCAAGATGAGCTCCATCAGACAGACAGTATTACATCCAAGAACCAGTTTCACCTTAAAAAAATTAAACCCAAAGACTACAAGGATGCTTAGAGCTTTTGCTCTTTACAAAAGACTTTAAATAAAAAGAAGTGTGAAGGAAACAGGATTCCATCCATCTGAACTATAAAAACAATCATAGGCAGAAAATAAGGCCACTGTTGTCATTTTAATGCTTAATAGCACAAGACAGTAAAGCAGTCAGATTAGGAAGTTACATTTTAAGAAGACTCTAAGTTAAATAACCAAAGCTGTCTACAGGGCTTTATCACCAACAAGGTCTGTGAGAGGCAGGAGAATAAATTAATTTAGAAACACAACTTACACCTTGGTTTCATGCTTGGCAGAGCACCCTAACACACTACAATCATGTCACTGATGTGTTTGTGCACATGCATGCACTGTGTCAAGAACAGCCAAACTCAACCTACTGTACAGGGAACTATAAGCACATAAAATCTGAGGGGCTCTGCAACTTTATTGAGAAGCGATCAAAACTGTTTTTCCAGTCTTACTGGAGCCTCAGTTTCAGCATAGTTCTTGACTTTGGGTGTTAGTTAATGGTCAAGATATAGGTCACATTAACTCTCACAAGCACCTCTGCAATGTGGCTGGGATTAGCAAACCCTTCAGCAGCAAAGCTCAAGCAAAGAAAGGCAGGAAGGCTGCCCAAGGCTGAACAAACATTACAGCAGGATTTAAAATTGCATTTAGACTCACTGCATTTCACTGCAAGAGCAAACAACTTCAAAACTGACTTAGACCAGGAAAAAAATAAAGAACAGCTCATTGGATTCCTGGTGCAACACTGTCTTCCCCCAAAAGCCAAAATTTTAGTGCAACTTTACACACTCTTGTTCATTTTAGGTGCCTGTCTGATAGGCAGGTATGCTGAACTACAGTAATTACATCTCAGGGAGACAATCTCATTCCAGGCTCCTGAGCAGTGCAGGCAGAAGCATCATTATTCTTGAGCATAAGGTGAATTATTCAAAGGTACAGGATGTAAATAAGGAACTGTCTGAAGCTTCACCTTGCTTATTATGGCCACAATGTAGAAACTTGTGTTTTACATGGCTTTCATTACCCACATATGAAATAATAACCACAGAGCAGCTAATGGGCTTTTGTGCAGCAGGTTTTCAGAGAAGCCAAGAGTAACCATGATCAAGCTGAACTCACTTCTCTTGGCTTTTGCTAACCCATGAGCCAGATGGTCAGACAGCAGCCAGAGCACTCCAAGCAGACTAAGCTCTGGTCCTCCCAGGTATGTGGTCATCAGCCTTTCAGAAGGTAAACAGTAGCAATGAGTAACCTGACTTCAATCCCATGAGTATCCCAGGATAGCCCAAAAAGTGAGAGCAGCTGATGGCACTGCTCTCAGAGACCTGACTGGCATTGCCACTCTCCAAGTACCTCTTACAGCTGAAGGAAAGCCATCCAGGAGGATTACCACGAAAGATTTCTGAGCTTTTCCAGCCTACAGGCACCTAAGGAGTTGGTCTATTGGTCTGTGTCACTTGGATTTGCTGTTTTGAAGAAGAAAAGTCTTCTTGTTCCAGTCAAGACTCCCCAGATAAATGCCAACAAGTTCCAAAAAACTCACTAAGAAAAATGTTCCAAGAAACAACAAAACAAAGCAGAACAGGATCTCAGGTATGAAATTTATAAGAGTTATGCAAGAGAAACACACCAAACAGAACAAACTGAGTACATTCTACTCCAACCCTGCCAGTACCTGCTGATGCCAGTCAAGAAGCCACAGGAACACTCTGAATGTCACTGCTGGGCCTCTAACTCAGCAGCTCACCTGGAAGCCAGCAATGAGGAAGGCTCTTCCTGCTTGATCCAAGAGGATCTACCTGTGCTGCTCTGTCCAGCACAGACCTCACCTGCCCAGGACTCAGGACTTTGACAGCAGTGACTGCCTTCCCCCTGTCACTGGGACCAGGCTCCAAGACACAACAAACAGTGAGCAGGATCTCTTCCACTCAGGCTTTCCAACTTTACAATCCTATTGTGTTCATTAGCTGGCTCATTCTTTTCAGATTAAATGGGCTTCCTGTAGGTCACAGCTTCCAGGGCTGAACAACAACTAGTAAATCGAAGTCACACACAGCATCCACTAAACACACATCTTATCTAGCTCCAAATCTCTGCTTTCCCTTTGGCCTTCACAAAGCCTACACATTAACCACACCACTACAGCAAACCTGGTGCTTAGAGCTCTTTCTGCAAACTCATCCCATCAGTTTTAGGGACCCACACTGAAATTCCTACCAGCCAAGAGCTGGAGAGGTTAAAAGTTTAACCAAAGTTTCAGCCTGTTCACAGGGCTCTTGTTACCATGTCAATGAAAGCCATGTGTCCAAAATCCCTTGAAGCACAGGGGCTTCTGCAAAAAGGGCATGGATTCTTCCAGCTCTTGGAAACTGCTGTAGGAAGGAGTGAACAGAAGCTTTGTATAGTACAGAAATAAGAAACCCCCCCCGAAGAAAGCTCTGGAAACTGAAGGGGGAGGAAGAGAGCACTTGCTCTGCAGCATCAGCAGGAATAGCTTTCTCTGCAGGATCCCTGATAACATGCTCAGCCTTGTCCTATGTTTAAGTCACATATACTGAACCCATCCATCCCCTCACTCTCTCCACATCTTTTGACCTCCCACAGCACTCCAGTTGGTCATTTCTTAACACCAGGCAACTGAAACAAAGGGGAAAGGAAACTTGGATCTAAAGGGGAGGAGGGAGAGGAAGGGAACAGCAGTTTAGTGTGAGAAGCAGTGCACAGTGAGTGTTGCCCATGTATTTCCTACTCCCTGCAGAACCCTTTTGTAGTCTGGCTGCTCCCAAGACACATGCCAGGCACCACAACTGCCAAAGGACTCAGAAATGCAACAGCCTGTTGTGTTGCCATGGGAATCAGGAGACAAGCAGTTAATTGATAAAATGGAGGCACACTAGATTTAAAAGAAAGAGGAAAGAAAAAAAAACAACAAAAAAAAACCAAAACAAAAAACCCCCACAAAACCACACACACAAAAAAACCCCAAAACCACAACCAAAGAAAAAGAGATTCCACAGTAGCATCTTGTGTGAGGACGGAGGGAGAAATAAACACAAACATTATATTTACAAAATAGCTTTACAGTGCCCCTAAAAGAGGTCTTCTTCCTTTTCTATTTTAATTTACAGAGGTTTTACCCTCAAACATCACCACATCACAAGACAGCCTGACATGCAGCAGAGTTGCCCATCCACTCCTGGCTGCATTCCCTCTCCATGGTAATCAATAATTTTCTTATCCACTACCTGGCACCAAAAGGTGCCCAGCAGAACTGCCAATGTCACAAGACTAAGGACACTTCACCCTTATGTCACTGGCCCCTGCTGTAGATACCACTAACCTGTGGTGGGGCAGCAAGTTCTGCAGTCTGAGCATCTCAAATTGCAGCCTTGCAACCAGACTGGTCAAAAAGAACTTTTGGTACCAGCTCTTCTCCTCCCAGCCCAGACAAGGCTTCAGGACAGCCCTGAGACCAGGGGACTGTAATGCCCATTTGAAGCCAAGGTTTTGCCAGTTGGAAAACCCTACTGCTGGCCACAGGGGTGCCAGCTAAAAGGAGTAAGGTCTGGTTTTACTGCCACAGGGTTATGCAAGAGCCTTGGAGGCATCAGAGCAGCCTGGCTCACTGGTTCAATGCTCAGATGATGAGGTGGGGATGACAGTCAGACACTATCCCTGCTCAGGGCACCAAACACATGTGGTGGATGACACTGTCCCATCCAACAGCCCACCACCCTCCACTGTGAGCTGGAGGACAGCGTGGGCTTTCCTTACAGCCACAGAACTGTCAGCTCCTGGTGCAGTGGTTTTTGCTCATCGTTACACTGTAGTTACTCTAAGCCTCTCGAGGTCTGTAATGCCACTTCCTCTCCAAGCATAAAACTGCTGAACTTCACTGATGGAGACCAGAGCTCATCAGAGCTTCTCCTCTGAGGAGGACAGTGCAGAGCATCTGCTCCCCACCACCTACAGCAGCTAGTCTGCAGGGCAAGAGAGAAGGATGCACAACCTGCTGCACCTCCAGGAGCTGCCAGCTGTGCAGGGAGACAGGGATTCCTCCCTTGGCAGCAGCAGCCACAGAGGCACAGACAAAGCACGTCCTGTGGGAGAAGGGCTGGTGTCTGTGCCTCCACAGCACTCACTGATGGTGAGGCCTTGCCATGGAATTTCTAGGTTCCCACATGGGGATTTGAGCCTCTCAAAGCAACCTGGATTACATAAACATGACACTGTTAGCAATCAAGTGAAAGCCAGCCCATTGCCACATCGAAATTCAAATTATCAAGCACAGCAATGAAGTAGCTGTTTTCTGCAAGATTTATCACAGCCCTTTCAAACTGCAGGATGAGGCAGAAACAGAGAGGACGAGGTGCCTGAGAGAAAAAGCAATACTTTGCAGACAATAGCCAACTGCCTGGCAGCACATTGTGGGAGGAAGGAGCCCCAGAGATTTATGGCTGACTTGGAAACAACGACTGAAAGCTCTGCAAGTTCAAAGCTGAAAAGTTGGGGCCGTGATCTGGCACAGAGGCAAGCTCTGCATCTGGTACCCTGAAAATCTATTGCGCCTGCTGCTCCCAGGAATAACTCCAATGGTGTGGATATTAAGATCTGATACAACTTCAGCATCCCTGTCTTTAGCTCCTTTGAAGAGAGGAGGCATATCCAGAAATAAAACTGCAATGAGGAGGAAGATAATAAGAATGAGAATTATGAATGAGAAGCAAAACCGAGTAAGGACCATTGCAAAGATGTCCTGCACTGAATGGAAGGAGATGCCCATTGAGATAAATATTTGCTTCCAGAGAGGCAGCTGGGAAGGGCAGTGAACCTCAAACAGACATCCCAAACAAAGGCTTTCTTATAAAAGTCTCATTCAAGATGCTGACTGGTACAAAATCTGCTCTGCCACAGGCAAGACACACATTCTTGGTGCCTGCTAGAGATAGGAGGGATGGAGGAGCTGGGGGGGTTAGCAGCTATGCTAGATCAAATCCAGCATAATTCTGAAAAGAAGCAAACAGCAAAACTATATAATTATATGTGAGGATTTAAAGCTTTTTTCAAATATCAACAGAATTCAATGAAATACACAAAGCAGATTGGTTTTGGCAGTACAAGGGAGGCAAATGACTAGTAGAAAATGCACAAGATTTCTTTCACTGAGGGATAATTACCTTGCAGCATATGGAGGATCTATTCATCTCAAGATTGCAGTCTTAATTTTTATGTAATTATTATTTTTAAAATCATACTCTTTCAACATTCACTTTTCAATACTCTATTTAACATTTTTCAGCCTTAAAACAGGGCCTATATATCACACCTCTGGAGAAGCACTCTATTTTCACCAAAAATAATGAAAACAAAAATCCCACAATTTTAACAGCTTTGCAAGTTTGACAAAGATTGGAGCACCCATATCTTCTTCCTCATCATGTGCCACCCCTCATCTCTAGAAATAACATACAGAAAATGTTGCAAAACTAGCATTTAATAAATGCCAGGTTAGTATAGTAAAGTAACCCAGTGTGTGTTACAAAATAACAGTCTCCATTCTTCCTTAAATAAACAATAAAATCACTTTGACTAAAGAATATTTCACATAGAAGCATTACTCACTTTATTCACCATAACTTATTCTGACAAGAAAATACAGTTTTCCATTCAAGCAAGCCCTTAGCTCTAAAGACTCGCTAAGTTTTGTCCCACTAGCCCCATAACCCAACTGGGTTACCTTGCACAGACCACTGCAGGTAATGAAAGACTTAAGGGCAGAAAGAAGTGTTAGAAAGCAACCCAGAGTGACCTGTGAGATGGCCCCAAGAGCAAAAACACCAGCTGGGGAGGGGGAGATACTTACAGGAAAGGCTTCTGCCCAGCACAGGGATTTTCCTTCCAGCAGCCTGAGTGTCACACAGCCCCTTGTGAATGCCCTCGTACACGACCTCGGCAGAGCTGCAGTCACCCTGTATGTTCACTTCTCTATAAAACTAGCACAAAGCTGATTTCTTGGAGCCTTTTCTTTTCAAAGAAGCATGGAGAAGCTGGAGGAGCTCAGCCTAAATCTGCCATGCCCACAAACCTCAGCACGCACACACATGTGCACAGTTGTCTGCCGTGGGAATCTGTAAGGCACAAGTGTGGTTTGGGGGCTGCTGTGATAGAAGTGAAGACAGCTGCTCTCAGTGAGCTGATCCAATGACAAAAAGAAAGAAAAGGAGGCAGACACAGGTCTTTAATAAGACATTTATAAACGATTTCCCAGGCAGAACACTGGCACTGAGAGCGTAACAGTCTTGGGACTGTTCTGAACTGGAGAAATTTATCTTGAGCACCAAACACTGTAAAGAGCAGCCAAGTAAAGCATAGTACTTTCCCTCCACCAGAAGAAATAACTGAACAGCAGGGTTTTTAAATTTCACAGCCTTCTTACATATTGGAATTTTGCTCAGGCATCATTCCCACACAAAACCCCACCTGGATGGACTCTGGGACCAGTCCTACAGCACCAACTGAGATGAGCAGCCAAGCAGGACATTGCTCAAGCAGGTGCACACAGAAAGGCACTGACATACTCATTCAGAAATGATAGCATTAGCTCAGTCCCAATCAAATGTAGAATAGAAGGCATCAAAAAAAGAGCCTGGCTTTGTCCAGAGGGCAATTATTACTTTCTGATCAGACTGGAGCCAGTTTAGGGGATCCCAGCAGCTCCCTGAACTGGGAACAAGATTCAGGAGAAGTTGCTGTGTGTGCATAACACAGGGTATTTACTGATAGGGCACAATCTGAGCTGCCATGCACAAGCAGATTGACTGTACCTCTAACAATCCATGGGAAAGCAAAGTTAAATGACAGGAGACAGTCTAGTTTGACTCCAGCTTTGGCACACACTGCCTGTGGGCACAGTATTTACTCCAGCTATGTAACATGCATTATAACCTCTCATGTATCCTCAGAGTGCTCAGTGACCTGGGTACCCCAGTCAGGCCAGATTAACCCCAGTGCAGTGCAGTATTTTCCCTGGTGTGACAGATGATGAGCTGTGCCACTCATACCTGTGCTCCCACTGCACTTGGAGCACTGCAGAGGCCCACATGCCCCAGCTCAGGCTTAAAGCATCCTTTATTTGGTACATTTGTCCAGCTGGAAGCTACAAGCTCAGGCAGTGAGCGTTCTGCTGGCACCATGGACTCTGCCCATGATAAGGGCTAGACATGCAGCAATACAGCACAGCAGTCAGAAATCCCTCATTCCTACTTTCTTGGCAGATAACCACTTCTCATTTCTACCTGCTGAACCTCAGAAATATTTCTTTGGTACAACCACAAGCTTTTCTCTGACTTTCTAATTTTACTTTGCTCTGCTTCCCTCTGGCAGGAGTTGGGATAGTCTTCATAGCAATTGCTCTTTACAAGCTGCCAGCCTGCAGCCACACAAGGTATTTCCTCATGCCCTGTCTGCAGCTACTCTTGAGGGGAGAAGTAGAAAAATGTAACACCTGATATATTAGAATGAAGGAGTATGCTTTGTTAGCTCCTTATCTGCATGCTGACAGGCTGGTTTTCTGTGTGACCAGCTATGCTGGGAAACAACAGAGTTTGAACCACTGGGATGGTACCAGCAGACATACAAGCACTAGGCTTTCTCCCTTGTATGTAGTTTTTCCCCTTCCTTGGTGCAATTGTATTAATGTCATGTTTCTGTCATCTCTTTGAGTCATCCACCTGAAAGAGGGAGACTCCAGGGGCCATCTGCAGCACTCCAGGATCCCAGAGGAACTACAGCAGAGGTAAAGACAATCACCTCATAACTGCTAAACAAACCTGGGCACAATCCTGGGGCTGCACTGTACTAAACACAGCTTGGATTCATCACTCCATCAGCCATTTATCCCTACAGCCATACATCCATGCACAGAGCAGGCTACACAGCACACAATGGATTGATTGTACACAGCCCCATGCTATGCAGAATGCAGTTTGTTGGGCTGGCTTTGCTTTGCCTAATCTAATAAAAAGGATATTTGAGAGCAGATTAACACTGAGTCATCTACTTAATTCAAATACCAGGTATAAACAGCTAAGTATCCAATTCAAAAGGCAATGAGCTGTACATGAACAGGCATCATTTGCAGAAAAGCCAAGTCCCCTATTTGCAGTGGATGTTTTTTTTGTTTTGAAAGTAAATATGACCATGATCCAGATCTGATCCTAAAATACATGAGCTATGATACAAACATTGACCCCCACAGCAAGTGCTCTCAGATCCAACAGATCTAAGTCTCAGTAACCACCAGAAATGACATCTTACACCATTCCAGGAATGACGGTGGGGAAAGCGAGCAGCCACCATGGTGGTGGGGAAATTGATGGTGTGAAGTGAGAGATCACAGATAAAGCTAGGGAGTTGATGACTTGAGCTGCACTGAAGACTGAGCACAGGGCCCCACCCAGAGCACACACTGTGCTCCCATTCCCAGTACACCTCACTAGGATGAAAGACAGACTTGTGGACTGTGACTCTCTCTCATGCCACTTCTTCAGCACTTAATCAGATGATCAGTTTTAGGCTTTTATCTTCTGAACACCCAGCCAGGATAGAGCCATATCACTGAGGATGATACCCTCAAGCCCTTTTTAGGGTTCAGAATTTTCTCAACATCATACCATCTTTACCTGAAATCCTTCTGTTCAAATCTCCACCAAGCCCTTCTAATTTCTGGCAACACTTTTTTTTTCCTAAGCAAATACCTCCAAATAAAATATTCTGTAGAAAGTATTTCTGTGATATTAGTTATATAAAAGGCTCCTGTTATCTTCAGGGACATGAATCCTAAAGAATTGTGCAGATTTAAGTGTAAAATAAGTATGTGCAGGACAGAAACTTACCCTATAGCTCAATGACTGCACACCCTCAGCCAGATTCCAAAGGCACTAATGTTTACAGACACAACACTTCAGTCAATGGAAAGGATGAGGGGAAGCAGCATCAGAGATGGAAGCTGCTGCTCCTGTGCCAGGACTGGGAGAGCAAAAGGCCAGAAAAATCTGCTGGCCAAGATAACTTCCACTTTCATGTCTGACTCACAGGATGACATGGGCAAGACCTACTTCTTTAAGTTGTCTTCTGTGTAAAACATGGGTAACACTGATCTTCATCACAGCCTTCCAGCTTTACAGGAGGTGGTGAGGCATTCAGAGTCTCAGAGAGGCTTGATGTGTGCATAGGAGGCTCAAAATTACAGAAAGTGAGAAGGAATTACAGCTCCTGCTTGGTAGGAATTCCTCAAGCAGATTGGGAACACTTCTGTAGCAGATTTAACTCCTGGATAACACTGCCCTGCAACTGGAGCACTGGCAGTGCACTACATCACACAAATTTACTCCTGAACCTTGGTGCAGGTTCAGCTTTTCACAGCTAAGTTCATCACTGCCTTCCTCTGAGACCATTTAAAAATCCCCATTCACAAACATTTCCTTTCTCACAAAGAATTCTGCAAACATATCCATGGAGTGAAGTGCTCTGCTGCATCCTCCAGTCCACAATCCAGATGTAGCACACAGGACACACATTTACTGTGCTGGAAAACAGCATTGACAAACACATTTTGTAGCAGAGAGACCATCAACTGTATTTTGAATAGAGCTGCTGAAGTCACAGACAGCTCAATTTTTTACAACTCTTATTATTTTAGAGTGAGTGTTGTGATAAACAGTATTTTCTTACAGACCTCACTCTTGCATAAAAACCAGTTTCTCTCTTTTATGGGAACAGGATATTAATTTACTTACTCGCATCTTCATTAAAAAGTAAATATCCTACTGAACTTAAAATAAATAGAGAATAATATTTATATTCTAAATGTTTCAAGGCTTTTGTGGAGATCAAGTCACCTACTTGACTGCTTGCAAGGAAGATGCTCACATGCAGGGTCAGTGTGTGATGGTTAATTCCAACCTATGGCAAATATTATGTACCAACAGTCTGATGTCACTTTAATCCTGCAGACTCTCATCCCAAAATCCAGCTATGCCAAAGGCAATCTTTCCTTGAATTTCAATGAACATTGGTTCAGGCCTTTAATGATTAATCTGCTCTTGCAGGATTAGTGCAATTGTTGGAGGCAGAACATGCAGGAGCAGATCCTGCCCCAAAGCTGCATCCCTACTCTGATGGCCATAACCACAACCACAGTGATGCTACTGCAGACTCACACCAGCTCAGCTGAATAGGATTTGGTTCATTATATTCCAGCCTCCATAAGATGAACATCTGTGGGAAGCAGATTTTCTTTCCCTGCTGTTCTGTGAAGAGCTACAGAGAGAGCAGGAGGGTGTCTGACCTCCATATGTCTTTGGTGTGTGCTCATGCCTCATCCACAATGAACGAGCTGAATATTAAGGATTAACTACATCAAATCCTTCTAAGAGTATCTAATCATTAAGACAATTAAAATCATACTCAGTTATCTCTGTATGTTACCTGTAAAGCTGATTAAACTAAGATTAATTCAATGCCCTTTTATATTGCTTGGAATGCACTGAATCACTTCTTGGGAAAGGAATGCCACCAAAGGTACTTCTTCCCTTCAGGAGGGGAACCAGAAAGGGTGGAGGAACCACCACCTTCAGAAACCTCAGTACAAAAGATATTTCAGAGTGCAGGATGGAAGGCAGAGGGGCACATGAAAGGTGTGAGCTGAATACAAGCCCACAGCCAAGCCAGAAAACTTTGGCATAGGATATACCATGAAGATGAGAACAAATATGCAGGGTCTCATGACAGCATCTGTGGCCATGAGTGACTGGATTTGTATGGAGGGACGTAACCTCCACACAGGGCACTTCAGTCAAACCCTCAGCACCAATGAGGGGATGCAGTCAGGCTGCAATGATCCCTCAGCAGAGCTGTTCCCATGGGTGCTGCAGCTCCCACTCCCCAGCTGTACCTCAGCCCTGGATTAGTAGAACAGCAACTCTCCTTTGCAGTTTTTCCTGTTCAGCCCTTGAAAACAATTTTATTGCATTTCAGATACTGTTAACTCCTTGACCAGGTGACTGCCTGTGCAGACCTGGATCCTGCAGCTCTGCCTACTGATGGAGTGCTAATCTGCTGACACTGTAATAGAGGGACTTGATCCTCAAACACCTCACTGGCACCTCAACCACCTAATTCCCTAAGGAACTGAAGACACTGTGTATACAGAGCCATTAACAAGAGCTAATCAAACTTCACTAACACCAATGACATGTTTCCAGCAGCATCACTAATCCGACCCCAGGGCTGCAGCAGGGATTTCATTGAGGACAGCACTCAGATGGGAGCTGACAATACTGATCACTCCATGATGCAAAACAGCAAAACCAAATGTTTCCTAGATATAATAGCAGCCTCTGGCCCTGTGATGTGGGGTCTTGTCTCTCAATTCACCAGCACACAACACCCCAAGTTAATATTAATCAGGAGGCACAAAGCCTTTGAACAGACAAGAATTAGGTCCCTATGTCTGTGCCAGTCAATCAGCTGCTAGGGACATTACAATCCTATTTCTTTTGTTGCAGGCAAAACAGTGGTTTAGTGTCTTTAATATTTATTTGGGAATTAGAATTACTAGACTGATAGAAAATCAGAGAGCCTCACCAGTTTCTTGCAGCTTTATATAAAAAAGCCGGTGTTAAGACCCACCAAACCATCAATACTTACCTGAGAGCAACCTCCCCAGATTCCCTCTTATCACTGAGGGATAAATTCCCCAGGAAAGACACCATTCCTCCCTCTGTTTTTTACCACAGAAAATTCTAGAAGCAACAAAATTTGCTTCCTACCGCTATGCATCCACCCAATCTAACTTTAAAAACACCCTGAGAAACTCAAGGGGTGAACAACTGATTTCCAAGCTAATTTACCAAGATGTTGCTGTTAACACTGTGGCAGATAAATAAAAAGGAATGAAGATTTTCCACGGGGAAAGGCAAGAGCAAGGCAGTAAATGCACAAGAGAGCTGAGGTGGTGGTGAGATTTAGGGTCCTCCAGCAGAATGAGGCAGGTACAGATTGAAAGAGATTTGGCCACAGAACTGCTGAGTATCAAACCAGAAGCAGCCCTAAGAACATAATCACATTTCTAGAAAAGAAAATTTTTTTAAAAAGTTAACCCTCCTCATGCAAACTCAGCCCTGGGGCACAGCAGTAACTGTCCCCCAAAAGGGGGCCCAGAACTCAAAAAACTCAGCTCATCAGTACTCAAAACCCAAATGCTACTAACTAGGACCTGATAGCCAGCTCAGCCTTATCAAACCCTCATTACAGCATATTTTAGCTAAATTACCCTATGGAGCTGGTCATCCCATTCTGTTTAATGGCCCTGGGAACGTTCCAGTCTGCTTCTCTCTTATTTTTAGTGAACAAAAGCAACACACAGTTGCCATTATGTCAACATTAATTAGCCTTGTGCATTTATTCTTCATCAAAAATAATGCATGCACACTTACATGAAAACAAGAAGGCATTGCCAGGCTCCCAGCTATGTGCTGTATAGTTTAGCTATCAAAGCGTAGTTTTTGGCAATAAAACTAGGTAACTGCTGAAAAACAGTTTTGATATTGTTAGCCATGCCTAAATATGAAATTCATGTGACAGATACTTGCATTTGCCCATTCAGAAAGACAGGATCCATCTGTAAAATCCAGGCTCTATGCTGGATTCTGACTGGATGCACATAAGTCTCACAGAACACTTAGTAAGTTTGGGCTTTTTTGCCTCCAGCACTGAAGTCTCAATGTTGCCCAGCTCCACTGCAAACACAAATATTTCTTTTGTCCTCTTTTTGCTAGAATTTTTTTAATTGAACAAGAGATTTAAGAACTATAAACAAACACTAGAGCCAGCTGACAGCCAAATGAAGTATGAAAGACAAATTTCTCCTCCAACCACGTTACTCTGATACTTCCCTAAGCAGACAAAACCCACTCTGAAATGTGAATGTTTCTCTTCCCAGCAGCTTTCACCTGTTCCACCAGCTGGGAGGGCTCTGTGGGCCCATTCATCACAGCTTCCATTCTCTTTCCATCTTGCAAAAGCAGGCTTTTCCAGGAGGAGGGTGGGAAAGAAACCAAGACATGAGCTTTGTAACAAGAAATCCAAATATAATATTGAGCCCTTTATCCTTTTTTTTAGCACAGAAGCCTCTCTTGAATGTGGCGTAAAGAGCGGTGACTTTCTTCACTTGCAACATGGGAAATAAGCCAACACATTGTGGGAATCCTCTTCTAAGGCAGTTAGAGATAAATTTTCAGTCTGGTTAAGGAAAATAGTTACTGCAAAGCAGCAGAACTTATTTCTTCCGTTGTTCCATCTTTATAGGAGAGAAGGGAGGGGAACAGCCAGCACAGACACCCCTCAAGGCTAATTTCTTCCAGGAGTCCATGTCAGCTGCCAGTTCCCCACTGACTTTCAGCAGAAATGGCAACTTCCATTTTTTACAAAAAGCCCACAACCACAGCATTCCAATATACCTAACCCAGACCACCACCACAAAAGCTCTGAAACCTAATGGCTCTGTGAAAGCACCAGCTCAGGTAAGGAGACACAACAACTCTCCACTCAAGGAAAGTTCAAAGAGGACAGAGGGTATTCCATGAGCAGAATTGACTCTGAGTATGTTTTCAGGAAAAATAACTCTGATAAAGCATGTGTGGCAAGCTGGCTCAGAGTGACTACAGCACATTTGGTCTCTATAGAAACCTACAGCCAGGAATTGTGAAATTCTATAGACATGCATACACAGCATCTCCCATCTGAATCAGACCTCTTTCTGGTACATAAGATGTGAGTTGTCAAGAGTACATGGAAATGGAAATGTTGAAGAGGAATCTCCACACCTGGGAAAGGAAGAGAGAAATAAGAGACAGATAAGAGACACTTGACCTTCAACAAAAGAATATGAACAGAACACTGGGGAAAAGAGAAAGGAGAAATCAAAGCAACTTTCTAGGGTAAGAATAAAGGGAAGTACCTCCACTTGCACTTGTGCAGACAAGATTGGTAAACTTTTGGGAGGGGAAGAGGATCAAAGTGTGAAGCTTTTAAGAATTCATTTGCCTCTAATGGCTCTGACATATCTTAGGTACAACTGGAGAACAGTCATCTTCTCTTAACACACACTCTGAAAGATATAATCCCCATTTGGGGTCTGTCTGAGCCAGTCCCAAGCTCCCAGAGCCAAGGAACATTTCAGAGGCAACAGACTGGGCATTGCTGCAGTTTAATTCTGTGCTTTGTTAGATTTTTGGTTCTCTTCTGCAACTACATTTCAGGATTTTGAGATTTCTATCTTCCACCAAGGTAGCAAATTCACATAGATCAGTGTTGCAGCTCTGTATTTTGTAACCCAAACCACTCTGTTTTTTTTCCATCAAGCTCCAGAAAATGCAGACATCTCCTCTGGCTTTTCTGGCAAGAGGCAGGTAAGTACAGAGGCAAGGAATAAGGCAGGAGTTCAGGGGCATGTAATGAGTTTTTGTGGAGTCAGGAAAACCTTGCCAGCCTCCCAGGAAGCCCTTTCAGTGCACAGACACAGGTCACAGAGTTCATGGTTTCTGCAGGGCTTCTCAAACACCTCACACAGAGACTCCTTCATACAACTTTAAGACCTCATATAAAGTCTAGTGGCCCAGATCTTATTAATCCCAGGAAGTGTAATGAAATCCATCTTCCATGGCCATCTACCACCACATTCTTTGGCTGCAAGCATCCCCAAAATTCACATCAGTGCCTGCTATAGTTAGGATTTCAGTGATGTGGACACTTGGCTCTGGAATAGAATTAAACCACTTTAACACAAAAAAAGAGTATTTTCTCTTGTAGCTTTCCCCTAGCAAAGGCTGAATCCCATGACTGTGCTGTGGCTGGGCCTCACAGCCAACAGATGCTGCCACTCTCAGAGAAGAGCACATAGAATTTTGGGATGCATATTTTGCTCACAGATTATCTTTGGAAAGGAGAGGAGCAAGAGGCAGCTGGCCAGACTTCTGGAGAGATTTGCAGGAAGAAGAGCAGGTACAGGCCATGGAGGGACACAGCAGTAGCTCCTGAGCAGGACACTGAGGGAGAAGGGAAAACACTACAAGCCCAACCACTGTTATACACCCAGCCCACACTGTTTCAGTAACCCCACTGTGCTCAGTTCTCACCTTCCAGGTAGGAACAGCTCAGTGCTGTGATTGCTCCAGCAGCTCCACAATTTCCAAAAGCCTCCTGCACTATCCTGAGAGGCAGAGGAGCAGCAGCACATCTGTCACACAGCACCAACCCACCATCACAAGACTTCTCCCCTTCTCCATGCCCACCTTTTTCCAGGAATAAAACTCAGAACTTCTCAGACTCCATTTGGAGCTGCACAGGGTACTTGGCTGCACATCCCTTGGTGACAGATGGCTGGAGCTGAACAAGGCACAAAGGAACTACAGCACACAGGCACTGCATTCAGCCCAGAGGTTGCCTCGACCCTGCCACTGACTGACCCTTTCATACCACAAGACACACACCAACTGTGCCTGCTGAGATGCCACTGGGGGAAGAGAGGCCTCAGATCTCTTCCCTCATTTTGGTGTTTTTCATGTGATTAAAATCAACTGAAAGCACCTCCATGACACATGGCAATTATAAATCCAGACTGAAGCACCTTGAGAGAGTCACAATGGGGAGTTAGATTGGCACATCACTGGAGTTCAGGTTCATCTCTCAACCACAGCTGAGGGCATGGAGAAACAAGGGGGAAATTCAGAAATACAGAATCAGAATAACTTCAAAATACACAGCCAAACCTATCAAACTTTTCCTTTGTCAGTTTATGCTTCCCTCTAGCAAACAAATATAAGAATACTTCAGTATCTTTGATTTGGGCACAAAATAAAGAAATCAGGCTTCCTAATATTAAAACCCGTTCACACAAAACTGCAATCCAAACATTTGTTAATATCCACACATAGGGCCAAGTCCTCAGCAAGGGGAAAGCAGCACCTTTCCAATCCCTATAGTGCTGTTATCACCCCAAAGGGTCTGGAACTCTGCACATGACCTGAAGCAGTGATGGGCCCTCAAACAGGACCTTGCAGATGTGCAAAAAGCCAGGTTAGACCTATGGCTTTTACAATACTGTTTGGGGAAAGAATTTACAGTGGCAGAGGTTATACATACACTATTGGTCACTGCAAGAAGAGAGAGCTCAGCTGAAAGAGCCCATGAGCAAAGCACAGCCCCTGATGTGCAATAAGGGAGCAGAGTCAGTGGTTCAGCAGCAAGGAGAGTCCGTGGGTGAGCATCCTGTGCAGAGGCTGTGCCTGAATCACCATCCCAGTGTGCCCAAGCAAAATAGGAACCTCAGAGATGGGTATTATTTTGTTTTGATTAACTAATTAACACTTCTGTATTACTTTGATAAGAGACAGCATTGTCTTGTGATCTTCATTTTGCAGCATCATAATCCCAGATTAATTTGTCTGAGCATGCTAAAACAAATTTTGACCAATATTATCCCCTTGATTATAAACACTGTCTGAGAGGTAAAAGGCTTTCCTGGTTCTGCTAAATGTTTTATATTTTGGAGACTGAAACACAAAGCAAAGTAACCAGGCATGTAGGAAGTGGCCTGAATTATAAGGACAAGAAGTTGACAGATCTAAAGGAGCAACCACTGACCTTCTCAAATTAAAGTGTAATATAGTGAAAGTACAAGTTTTGACAGGATATACATCATCCTGATGTGCTCCCCCAGAAGCAAGAAGAAAGCCTTTTTTAACAAAGTGAAATGAAAAACATGACACACAAAACTCCCATCTTGAATATTTACTAAATTATATATGATAAAAAAACAACCCACCAGCCAATAAACCAGAAAAATGAATCCTAAGCGAAACACACCCTCAACTGCTTTCCAAGTGTTAATTATTCTGATAATGGCAGTCTGCATAGCTTATGTATATACTGGATATAGATCAACAACAGCAAGCATGTGTAGGTATGTGAAGGTAAGTCATTATTCAAATCCTAGGGCTTCAAATGTTTCTGTTTAAACAAAGGCACTAATTTGATGTAAAGAGCACAGGCCAAATCACCTTAAGTGCTCAGTTATTACTCCTATATCCTCACAATGGCTACAGGGCAGTGTTTAAGGTCATGAGGGAGGTTCCCATCTGCCTAATTATAGCCTTTCCCACATCTGTATAGGTACCTCTGCCAGCCCTAAGCATCAGCAGATCCATCTGTCTCCCACCCGCTCCTCCATTTGCCTGTTTTGTGCATTACTTGGGAGAGGGAGCCCATTCATTCACCCTGTTACACTTGTTTTGATCCATCAGCCCACACACAGATGGGGAATTTCACATCCCAAGGAACACTGGCTCCACTAGTCCACTGCCTCCAAGCCAGGCAATCACCTGGCTCAGCTCATGCCCCTGCATGGAGCCCTTACCTTCCTTTGAGCCAGTGGTGACAGCAGCTGTGGTGGTCCCTGATGCTCGTCCCACTGGGCTGGAGTGCTTCCCAGCCCTGCCTGGGATTTTAAGTCCACTTGGTTTCAGCATGATTCCTGTCTCCTGTATCTCAGGCTCCTTCTGCCAGTGTCTCAAGAGCTGTCCTAGTGTCACTGTTCAGGCTTCTTGATGGTGCACCTCTTCTTCCATTGTCACACACCTGGGGGAGAGAAGAACACAAAGAAATCAGATTGGGAATGAGTGGGACAGCATGGACAAGGCTCCCAAAAAGCAGTGCCCAGCCCTGTCCTCACAGCCCTAGAAGAGTCAGAACCTTTCATTTCTTCTCCTATAAAACAAGGGTGACCATTTCCCTCATTTCCCATCTTCATGTTACTTTTTTTTTCATCAATCTCAATGTCCTGGGCCAAAGCTGAAACTTCCCAGAACCATTAAACAAAAATTTAAATACAGTTTGGGATCTGAGCTACTGAAATGGTTTTGATTGGTTTTAAATTCTAAAGCCTCAGCTCAGCACCTGCCAAGCCTCTGTTGTGCTGTTAGAACCCTGACAAAAGGCAGCACCTTTCATGCACAGCCCTGAGTCTCACCAGCCTTTAGGGCAGCCTCTCCAAACTGGCAGGGGAAGGAAAAATGAAGCCAGTGCCTGAGATGCGATTTTCAGGTCCTTCCCTTACAGACAAATCCAAAAAATTATCACAGAAAAAAAAAGGGTATTTGACCTTATGGATTTACAAGAAATTTTGAAAAAAAAACCCCAAACTTCCTGAAACTCAAGCATCACTAATGAATAGTTGGTAGAGTTAAGTCACAACCTTTCCTTATGTCATTCTCTTCCCAGTAGGCAAATGGAATAAAACCTCCAAATTCCTTACAAGGATGTTGCATCAACACATCAACAACCACAATTTCATTACAAGAAAGGAAAAATAAAGGAAATTACTAAGTTGTAAAAAAAAAAAAAAAAAAAAAAAAAAAAAAAAGGAAAAAAAATTCCTAAAGAAAATAAAAAATTAAAAAAAAAAAAAAAAAAAAAAAAAAAAGGCAGTAACATTCCTAATGGATAAAGAAAAATAATAAAAAAATGAGCCTATCAGCCAAAAGAAAGCTGAGGCTGGGAGTCAGCAGGCTAGGATGTGGAGGAAAAAAAGGTGGCAGCAGAGTAAGTCAGGCACAATGCAAACCAGCAAGGAGAGCAACCCAAGGACCAGCCAGAAACTGGAGACACTGCCTCGTGGGCAAAGCAGGGAGGCTGCACCCCTGAGAATCAGTGCAACGAAGATTTACAGATGGCACAATGAGGGAATTGCAATAATGGGATGGGAAATGACTAAGGCATGAGTAAGGACTTCAACACAGGCTGGGTCAGAGCGAGCAGAGGGCTGGCAGGGCTCCAGGAAAAGCTGCAAGCAGACACAGAGGAGGGAAAACCACAAGGAGAATTCCAAAACTGTGTTCCCAAGGGCTCACAAATATCTAAAAGTGCAGTAGGAGTCAGTCATCCTACATCAGCTTAAAAACACAAAGGAGGGATCAGCAGAGACATCCTGGGGAGGGAGCCTGAGCAAAAAACGGAGGGATCAAGGTCTTTTGTCCATGTGCCCACAAAGGTGTTCAGTACCTGGGGTGGATTGAGACACCTGCAGACATGAACCTCACACAGAAGCCAGGCTGGCTAAGAGAGGCAGGATGCTCCAATCACATCACCCACAGCAGAAACAACAGACAAGAGCAAGAAACTCTTGTTAAAGAAGAGAAAAAACAGCCTTCCTGCAACAGAGCTGGTGAGGAACAGCTGTCAGAATTGACAGGAGGCTGCAGCTTCCAGCTCTGTTTAGCACAAAATAGGGAGAAAAGGAACTGAATGTGGAGGTGAGAAACAGTGATCAGCCAGGTTCCTTTTATCTGCCAAGCCATCAGATGTGGCATCTCCCACCCACTCCATCTCATAGGACATATTTTGCCCAGGGCTGGCTTTGGTTTTACAGACCAACTTGATTTGTAGCTCTTCTGCTGGCAGGTGATGTGCTCTACCCTGAGATCTCAATCCATCACCTTCAGCTGAAAGTTTGCCCTCTTCACAACATGACCTCACTCCTGAATTTACTCATTATCTGGTCTTACATTTTGGTTACAAGGTTTGATGTTGTACTCAGGATTAAGCAACCTGGGGCTGCTGGTGCTTCCACACAGCTAGTTGAATTAACCAGGAATGTGATTAAGAAGATAAAAAGACACAGGGAATGAAAAAACAGTAGTAGAGAAGAATTTAAGTAGGAAAGGGTGCCAGAAGAATAAAAGGCTTTTACATTTTTTCAATTTTCTGTTAGAGAGCATCTCTGGATCCTTAACTTTGCAGTCAGAACCACATAGATTTTAGGGAACAGTGAATTTAGTGTGTTCCTCTATTTTGCTGCCCATCTTTGAAGAGACAGGAACTTCAGTTCATTCTCTCTCCACATCTCATCCCTAAAGATCAGCTGTCCACTCCCACCACAGGATATTGTGATTTTCTGCTTTTTCTCAGGACAACTGGATATTTTTACACTGGGGAGAGAAACAAGAGGAAGTGTATTCCCACCACATAATTATTTCTGCCAGAAATCTTTTTCACACAAACACATTTGCTTCCAACACACTAATGCTAAAACCAAATGAACTCCACAGGCTGCTAATCATGCTCCCCTAGAACAGATAGATGCTGTTATGCTTTTTAACCACCACAACCAGTTCATGGCCACACTCACTGAGGTCACGTGAAACAGATTCAAAAACTTCTCAAGTGCCAGTGGGAATGATAGCAGATCCCCTGCCTGGCTGTGCCCATTGCATGCCAGCTTATGGGGAGGGTCTGGCAAGGGAAACTCATGCAGCTAAAGTGTCACTGTCACAAGCTGCAGGCTGACCACAGCCAGGGCCAGCTGCCTCAGCACACCCTGTACATTCATCACCTCACAGGGAAACAAGGATGAACTGGAGTCGATTTTACTATAAATGCAGTTTGTACTACACAGATAAAAATAAGTGTCTGGGATGCTTTTAAAGAAGTCTGTGCCTGCTGCTAGGGACAGATACTCCTTCTCTGTCACCAGTTTCTCCCCCACTGCAACACAAATATATATGAGCAGATTTTTAGGAAGCTCTGAACACTGAGCACAGAGCTCTTCCAAATGATGCCATTAGGCCATTTTCACCACCCAGAGCAATGCTGCCTGAGCCATCCTAGTCCCACATTAGTTCCTGACTGAGTGATGCAGCTTTTATGCTGCAGAAATATCCTTGGCCTGGGACACAGGCCAGTATCTCCACAGGGCACTGTCCTACTCCATTAGAGATAACAACATTCTCTGAGCTTCCATACAGAACCCTCAGCTTCCCAACGGGCTCTATTAGCAGAGCCCTCCTGGAAAACCTGTTTCCAGGTCTTCTAAATAATCTGCTTCCAGCAGTAGAGGCTGAACACAGGCAAATACGTGGTGTAAGAAATACATGAGCCATCTCTCTTCCCTGATACTGAAAGCCAGAATAGTCTTTAAGCTCTATCCAGAAACTTTAGGGGAACGGAAAATTTTTATTCTCTACATTATTTCTCATTTCTACTCCCCATCTTACCTGCACAAGCTGTACACACTTTGCCTTCCTGTAAAACTCCATGGAAATGTGACATTCTCCAGATACACTGTGAAGAAAACCCCATCTGCTCTTCTGGATACTCCAGTGCCACCAGCTCTACTTATTTTGTTTATATTTCTTTTACAAGATATGACCAATAACAAGCATTTTCTAGATCTCTGCTAGATTCTGCCTGCAGTCTTTCCACACTGGGATGAATGGTTCTGTCTGTTCCCACAACCAAGAAAAGCATCCCAGGAATGCATAAATGACCAAAATATTCACTTCCCCATCTTTCCACCAGAAAAGGGGACAGCTGAATGTGAGTCACACAGGCTCAGACTCAGAAAGGGGAACTGTCTCGGGGTGATGTAATGATGGTTTTTCATTCCCGGCTGATCTGTTTTTTGGGCAGAGATGCCCGCGGTGTCTTTAAGAGGAAGCAGGGGCGGGGTCGGAGCCGGGAGCGCCGGGCTCCGTTCAATGTCCAATGTTCAATATTCAATGTTCAGTATTCCATGTTCAGGCTCTGCGGTGTGCTCGGGGAATGCTGCAGCGTTCCTCCTGTTCATTTGGGGTTTTTGCTACCTTGAAACAAGAGGTTTTTTTCCTTTTCCTTCCCCTAGCCTGGAGGCTGTACCGGGAATCCTCTCGGCGGCTTTTTGTTTTCGGCTCGGCTCGTTTTTCTTTTCGGCTCGTCCGGCGGGACCGCCCCGAACCGGGGAGCTCAACCAACACGAGAAAGGACCTCAAAATCCACCAAGGACCTCAAAAATCCACCAAGGACCTCAAAAATCCACCAAGGACCTCAAAAACCCACCAGCTGCGGCTGCTGCGAGGAGGAGACCCACGCCAGAAATTCAGCAATTTCCCATCTGCTGTGCTCCGGGCTGCCACATGAACGCTTCCCTTCCCGACTGAACGGCACCCGTCACCATTTCGCTTTCCCGGGCATTTGTATTTTTCTTCCCAGGGCATTTTTGAGTTGTTTTGTTCTGCTCTGGGTGTGGGTGGAGGGTAAGTTTCTGAGAGTTCATATCTAGCGTTTATTCAATCCTTTTCTGTGCCTCGCGGGCAATCCCCCTTTTTATTTAAAAAAACAGAACACAACAACAACAACCCCAAATAGTTTTTGGGGTAGGGAGTTTCCACTTTCACCCACCAATATCAATTTCTCTCATTAGAAGAATAAAAGGGAGTTACCGAAGCCCTTTTCTCTTTAGAGGAAACTCGCGTTCCAGAGTGTATTCTCCTGAAATTTGTCTCCAAAGCTGAGACAGGAACTGTTCTCAATTTAAGTACAGATGTACAGCCAAGAAATCCCTTTCACCAGGAGCAATATATCTGGATTTGCCTGGCCAACATCATGGATAATTGCATCAGAGCAGCACACATTAAAAACAAACAACTGAAGGTGCTTAGAATCAATTATTTCATAAATGTGGTAGAGAAATAACACAAACCAAGGACTGGAAGAAAAAGTCTTTGGCAGTACAGCTTATCCACAGCTTCTCTGCTTCATCCATGCCTCTTACCCTCTGCCTGCCAGATGGAATCACATCCTATCCAGGACGGTATAAGTAACAAAGCAGACACCTGGACCCAGCACACTGCCCAGAGGAAAGCCCTTATGGGTACCCACAAAATAAGGATCTCTTCACCTCGAGTTAACTGAGTGCAACAACTGCAAGACACAGGAACATGTTGCCAGACACCAGACTGAGTTGGCCTGAATCCCATCCTGTGCCTGGTGCTTCCTTCTGGCTGGGTCTGGATGTAAGAATTGTTTACCCAACATGACACCCTGGGCAAGGCACAGGGATTTCACTATAAGAGCAGACTCGTGTCGAATTCCAAGCAGCTGTATCTGAATACTGCTCTAACAGTTCAGTCTAGATTTAGGTTTCAAATTTTTTAAATTTGAAAATTCACACGAAATAAATTAAATTTTAATTTTTCAGTCAGAGATGCACACACCTTTTCAGGGATGAGGCCCATAGGGAAAAAAAAAGGTAAAGAACAGCATTTAATTATCAGACTGAGGGAAATCAACATTATCATGTTGTCCAAAAAGTTAATGATAACAATGAAGAGAAGCAGGACAACACTTTTTAAAAATAATTTTGACTTATGCAAATAATCAGTGACTTCAAAGACAACTATTTGGATAGGGAAAGGTTAGCACAAGAAAGTCTCTGTTTTTACCTATTCCCATCTAAGACAACTTTTTGAGACTCAACTGCTTGTGCCATTATTTAAGCACTATTCCGTCTTTCCTCATGTTCATGCTACAGATGAGGAACACCAGGGTCTGGGATGCAGCACATTTGCAAGTGGAATTTCAGCCCTTTTCAGAGTCATCATACAGCTCAATCTACACAGAGACTCTTGCATTAGCCTCCAAGATTTCTGGGTTTCATCCCCTGATCTCTGTCATTCTCCTCACAATGCCTGTGTTTCATCTCCTGACTTTTGTCAGAGCCTCTGGATGAGAGCAAACTTACCTTAGAGCCTGAGAGCCACCCCTGCTTCCCCTCTGAAAACACCACTACTGAGGGCAGGAACCTTCAGCATCAGGCACTGTAAACGTTCAGGACAGCATGTGAAGCTCAACATCTCGCTGAAAATAAAATGCTAGAGAAGAATTTGATCCCCTGATCACTGGAGGAGTTCTGCACTCACCTCAATAAGCACACAGAATAAAGGCAAAAAGCTTTCAGAGCCAAATCTGGTATTCTTTCATTAGGCCTTACATAAAACCTTTACTGGCCTAAAGATACTGATTTTTTTTTTAAAGGTATTTTTTTTTCTTCTTTCTGAGCATTTGGTTGCATCCACTCCATATTTCCAAGCTGTTCTGCACCTTCCCCACTCCCAGAGAAACGAGATTTTAATCTCCTGGAGTTCTTACTCCTGGATATATTACTGCCAAGTGTCCCATGCTAGGGACAAAAGCAAGTAAAGGTGTGGTGCCCCAGACTCACAACACTGACCGTGCTGCAAAGATGGGTTAGGGATTTCAAGAACAGAATTTTGCCTTGAAATCCAAATCCAAGGGCCAGACTTGAAGCGCTCAGGCTTGTGTGAAAGGGACAGGAAATGAATCCGATCAGGGACAGGATATGATAAAGCCAAACTGCAGCTTTGCTAATAGAGACAGATTATGCTGGGAAGAAAAGGCAATTTTATCTTTTAATTCCTTAAGATGTTCCATCTGATCCAAGGTAATTGTGCCATTGCCTTCTCACTTCTCTGATGAGTTACTCCTGACAAGCCACCAGAAACCTATTTCTGAAGCACATGGCAGATTAGGAGTAAATCCTTGCACTTAACTGAGGTATAGAGGAAATGAGAGACACTCATTTTTAATTAAGGTCAGACTCCTCTTCCAAGAAAACCTTTCCTTCTCCCATAGAGAGAATGGAGACAGAGTACTGCAGGAATGAAAAGAGCTTTCATACTCCTCATATTGCTTCCAGTTACATGTAGGGAAAAACAGGGAATACCCTCTGTCAGCCATGAGGTTTTTTCTCTCTTGCAGTTGCAGAATTCAAATAGGTTTTCAGCCATAAAGCTCCATTGTCACTACATAGTTTCCCTGACAAGTGTGAAGTGTTGTTAACCTCTAGAGAAGGTGTGTTTAGTCTTCTTACTCACTCAAATTTTGTAATAATTAGCACAGAATGCCGAGGGAAAGCCTAGAGGACTTTTATTTAAAAGCTCAGGTATTTTAAAAACTAATTCTAACCTCTATGATAGACTAAACATCCTGTGATTTACTTCTAAAACAAGATTTTTTTAAAGGAACAGTATGAAAAACCCTCCCACTGCACTCTAAAAACCACAATGCAAATCCTGAGGCAAAGTGCAGAGAGAAAAAGCCAAAGTACATTCACAGAATTAATTACATAACCTGTGGAGTAATTTATGGGCTGGATGAGCTTGTGCTGCTCACACTGGCAAAATGCTACTGAGGACTGATACAGTAGATAACAACCATTCTGTACTAATTGCAGAGCAAAACTATCTCCAATTTGTGGGAAAAATCCTGGACATGGTCTTGGTTCTGCATGTGTTTCTGCTCCCTAGAGTTCAGCCCTGGGGGCAGGGGACAGTGTCCCTGCAGAGATTTATTAGGGCCATGACACCAAAGTTGCAGGCTCACACGGGAAGGGAACAGAATGTACACAGAAGTTTCACAGCTGGTGTCCTGCAGGTCAGCTCAGACTTGATTTATCCCCATTCAATTCCATTAGAGATTTCTCTACAATTCATGAGGCTTTGATAAAATCCAAGTTCCCTATTCACAGGAAGTCTTATTTGTCACAAACAGCATCTGGAAGAGAAACACGAGGAGAGCAAGCCGAGTGCAGGGAACACAATGATACATGACAGATATATTCCATTATAATGGTTCAGTATTTTTCTACTGGAGAAACAATTTAATTAATTAAATATGAGCTATACAATAACCCAGCCATGCTATGCATGCTGTGCAGAGCTGCAGAAGGATCTGAACTTTTGCAATTTCCTAGCTTTTGACTGCTGATTTAGCATAGCACTAAAGTTCACCCTGGCACTTCATCTGTTTCTAACTGGAGTTCAGATTAATACATGTATTTTAATTTGTGCAATTCTATAATCTAATTCTCTGTCCTGAACTTTGATTATGAAACTAAACCAGGGCCTGGGTCCCTTCTGCCCTGATTTTTCCCCCCTTTTAACAAGGTAGGCTCAGCCTTTCTGGTGGCACCGCAGTGAGTGCCACTTTAATCTTGCAGATGATTTGATTAATAAGACTAGGATACCACAAGTTTCTGGTGTACCTTGGGACAAAATCCTCACAGTGCTCCACTAATGTTGTCCAGTGTCTACACACACTCCCAAGTGCACTAGGAAAAGGCACCATGTTAATGCAATCCTTTTTGTGATGGAGACCTGGTCATCCCAGCAGGAACCAAACAGAAGCCTTGCCCTGGGCCACTGCCACTGCAGGTGTTACATCTTCTACAGAATCTCCTCAGAACATCCCCAGTGCAACCCCAAGGGAAACCTGACCCTGCCTCTCCACAAGCTGCCAAAACCTCAGGCAGGGATGCAGGATAGGAATACATAACCCTGCCCCTGCTGCAGCCCCTTCCCATTAGTTATGAAACCACTGTACAAGGTATTTCATTCCAAGCAGTTTCAGCCTTTGCTGCCTGGGAAACCCCCCACCAGTTGCCAGTCCAGATTTATCCAAGCCAGCCTTCTGCCCACGTTCCTCCTGTGCCCTTTGCATAACTCTGACACCCTCCCATCGTGCCCAGCTCCCAGGAGACAGCTTTGCCCTTTGTCTGCCTTCTCTGTGCCATTCCGAGCAAGCAATGCTCTCCTTTGAGAAGTTCTTAGATATGAGACTCACCAGTTCCCAGGTCATCTCAGCTGACCTCCAAGCCTCCTCACTTGAATTCAGTCTGTTCTAGACATGGGCAACCCGAAGTGCATGCTGCATCCCATGATGTCTCACCAGGACAGGGACAAACTTTAAGGCAAATGCTATGAGCTAACAATCTCATTCCTTCAAACAAAGCAACTGTTCCAAAAAGTTTAAAGAATAACTAACCCACCTTCACACTCTGGGTGTTAAGAAACAACAGGAGGGGAGCTAAAAAGTAAATACAGACTATGGTAGACCCAGTTGGGTTGGAAGGCACCTCTAAAGATCCAGCCTCTAATCACCCCATAGCTAAGATACAGCACTGACAGCCAGGACTCCTGCTTCCTTCTTCCACAAAGGTCACTAATTGTGGGAAATGGATTTGTAGAGAGTTTTTAGGACTTGACAGAAGGCTTACACAGTATGCATTTCTATGTAAACTTGGAGATAAGAAATGTTGATTTAGAAATGTTATGGAATAGGACAGATATCGTTGAGAGAGCAATGGAGCTAGAAAAACGTTTCAGAGGATGGCTTTGCAAATAAGACTAGATACTTTGGAGAAATAGAACTATGAAAGGTGTATTGTAATAGAACCCACAAGGGGTCATATTAGATGATTGGCTTTAAAGCATTTTACAGTATGATGTGACAAAAGCTGATAGGCCAAGAAACACTTATAATGTATTGTAATTAGGATAGTTTGCTTCTGATTGTGATGGCATAAATTATAACATCTGTATTGTCTCACCCTTCATATAAGACTAAAAATAGAATAAAAGTTTTTTAAAACGCCTCTCAGTTGCCCCATCTCTGGGTCAGAAAAGGGCAAAATCCAACAACTAATTGCCTTGCTACATACAGAGGGATGGTAACAGCACCAATCTGTCAGCTGGGGGAGCAGACCAGCAGGTTACACCTCTTGAAAGACCTGAGGTCACCAAACCAAAGACACTCAGCAGCAGCAAACCCACTCTCCCTCCGGGACACCAAGTGCAAACCCCAATCCCCTCTGCCCACACAAGCATCCTGCTTCCTGCTGCTGTACTGATGGCAACAGAGCAATGCTGGACACAGTTGCTCCCAGAAGCACCCTCCTCCTCCTCCTCCTCCCTGCTGATTCACCAGCCCAAAGTCTGCCCTCCATTTCAGCAGATGACCTCTGGGCTATGTGCATTAATTGCTGCTTTCTCCTGAGCCTCTCTACAAACACTGCCAGCCCTCACTCACACTGACATGTCCACACAGCTCCCACCACAACCAGCGGTGCAGACAAGGAGAACAGTAATCTGGAGAGTTTAGTTTGCTTTCAGTCAGTGTGTGTTAATCATGGAGTTTCTTAATTTACCACCTGTAACTTCACTCATCTCACACACTCCTCACACAACAGGAGTTTGGATAGCTCATAGACCTTAAAGTACAAGAAGGAACACGTCTTATTCAAATTACACCCCTATCATATTCAAATTACATCCCTTTCAATGACCAAAATCATAATTTTGGCAAGTTCTAATATTGACAGATAAGGTCCAATTTGATATGTTATCTCCTCCTACCACACAGATCCTTTCTCCCCACACTTCACACCCTGCCTTGCAAAAGCCAATGTTTATTTTAGATCACACCACATGGACCCCAGCTCAAAGCCTCTGGGCACTAAGCCACAGCAGCACCAGAGGATGGCTCCCTAGCCTGTCACACATGGGGAGGTTGGGGACTGCAGTTTAAGGGAGTGAGAAGATAAAACCCCACCCTATGCAGTCACATTGCACAGCAGGTGTGCAGACTGAACATGCCCACTCCAGCAGGACGTGTTGGGCTGGCAGGAATAGGAGAGGTTGCCACATCTGGGCCAGGCTGCCAATCCCAGCCTCTTTCCACAGCAGCAGAGACCCAGCAGGAGCTGGAATGCTCCACAGCCTGGCTTCAATCAGCATCTCCATCCAGACACTGCCGTGCCATTGAGAAGCACACACAGCAGTCCATGATGTGCAGATGCCAACAGCCAAAAGCAAAGGATCTGGATAGACAGACCAGTGCTAAAAATACAATTTAATTGTTCATATCTCTGGAGATAGGAGTGATGAACTCAGCCTGCAAGCAGGTAGGCAGGACAGATGGATCAGCCCACCATACTCCTGGAGTACCACAGCACTATGTGTTCCAGCTGGAGCTTTGGAGTCACCATGTGTCCCTGGCTGCTCCTTCACTTCTCACAGAAACAGGCAGTTTCTATACCACTAATGCAGGCAAAGCCACAATCATGATTTTGTACAGAGATCAAGGTATAATCTCATCTAGCTAAGCAAGTATAGCACCCTTATAAAAAGCAGCTCCCTACATCACAATGCAGAGCAGTGGCACAACATGTCTAACACAAACTGTTCATGTTTCAACCAAAAAGGAAGAGCAAAAACTGATTTGTCACTTCTAACAATGGCAATCAAAGTTGCCAGCACCTTAAGGCAGAGTGTATCACAGCACTCCATAAACCTGAATCATATGATCACCAAAAAGTATTGTTTGACTTTGACATTTCTGTGTAAGTGTGCTGGAAGTGCTCCTACACCTTCCCAGTGTGCTTTGGGGAGATTCAGAGATAAATAAAGGAATAGTGCTTGCACGTGTTTCAGAGATATTAAGATTAAGCTTGCACGAGGCATTGATATTGCCCGTATTATTTACTAGAAATATACATAAATATATGTACACACATAAACAAAGTCTTCCTATGGATGAGACTCAGCAAGTTCAAAAAGCTACTACATAGGCCCCAGTAAAAGCCCACATAAACAGACACACAAAAGATGAACAGTGAAAGGCAAAACATCCTTCCTCCAACAGGCATCTTCTATCTCACCAGCATATTCCACACAGGCCTGCCTTTTTGTGCCATATTTTCCATCCTTAAATCTCCATTAGGGATGGCTGGTGGATGGGTCAGCAGTTAAACATGCCAAACTTACCAGCTGGGAAACAAAAGTCCAGAGGGGAAAAAAAAAAGGGCACTTTTCCAAGGTTGCAGACTGACCTGCTCCAATTTGCATAGCAAGGATTTCAGTTATAAAACAAATAGCTAAATGCTAAATATAGCCAAGGAGGAGGCTTTATTCACCAGGGCCAACTTCATGCTGATAGGAGCCACAGAGGTAGCACAGTACACAATACACGACAGCCAAATCTGAGGCTACAAAGCCCATTAAACAAACACAACTGGAGAGGCCTCTTTTCCTAGGGAGGTTTGTTCCACAGCCACGACAGTCCCTGCATCCAGGGGAGGCACTTGCAGGTCGTGAATGTGAGAAGNAAAAACCAGATCAGCCAGAGAAATCCTTTCTCAGTGACTATGTCAGAAGCTGGTGCCTCAGGCTGGAAGCCTTCCCTGCCCCACCAGAGCATGTGCTGCAAAAGGAATTGTTTTGGTTTTTGTCAGTGAAACACCTTTGTCCTTTGTACAGAAACGTGTAGATAGGCAAAGTGACAATGACAACAATAAAACAAAGGGGAAGGCGTGCACTACAGAAAAGAGTTCAAACTGAGCCAGACTGCCCAGAGAGGCTGTGCAAATTCCTTCATTGCTACATTATTCTTTGAAAAATAAAGATCTTCAAACCTCTGTCTTGAATGACAGGTGAAGACAGATCCAATCTGGAACAGACAGATGGATCAGATGATTTCTTGAAGTTTCTGTGAAATCTTTCCAGTGTAACCAATATCCACGTGGTCTTTACTACACTATGCAAGTTATTCAGTAAAATAAAATAGAATTAATTTCGACCAAGAACTCTGGCACAGGCAATACAATTTAATTTGCATCACCTTTTTAAAGGAAGCATGTGTGAAAGCACAGAAAAGGGATTTATAAGGAGCAAGAAGGGCTTTAAAAGTTCCAAGATGCACATACCCAACATCCCCAGAGTATTTCATTCACAAACCTCAAAGGAGTCAGAATTACAACACCCTTTTTGTACCTGGGATAAGCAGATAGAAAGAAACTATTTTTCTCAAGACTTCTGAAAAAACATTGGCAGAGATGGCACCATAATCTCCTTGAATATCTAACCCATCAAAGCACTTGGGAAGTCTTTCTGAAGTGTTTATTTTATAGACACGCAGTATAAATATTTTCAAAAATAATCATTTGGCTTTCACAGGCACAGAGTTATCAAGGGAGTCAACAGAAGAATTCGGAGCATAAACTCTCAAAATAAACCAAAGTTTAGATTCCCTTTGTGCTTCAGCAGACTGGGATGAGGAGATGAAGACTCCACGGCAGGCTCAGAAACTGCAACATGGAATTTTGCCAGTCTGTGCCACATTCCTCTGCAACTATGCAGGTGAGTAAATATTAGCTCAATACAAATAAATAAATGAAATGAAAATATCACTTAATTTCAGTGCCAGTTCAAGTCAGCATCATATTTAATTCCATCATTCTGAAGGGAAAAAAAAAAACCAACAAAAAGCAACAAAAATATGACAAAGTTGGCTTTATTTCTTCACACATCTTTCTTTGCTTATGCTGCATCTGAACCAACCATGGCTGTTTTATAGACACAGTTTCACTTATTTAGAATGGGATAATAAAAAACTGTGCCAGTGTACGGGAATGATTTCCCAAAAGTCTGATGCAGAATCATTGTCAGTTTGTTGTCGGTTTTATTTCAAAGGGGTTTCACCAGGATCTTTTTTCAGGAATAGCAGAAAGTATCAGTCACATGCAACAAAGTAATTTTTCTACAACAAGAGCTACTGCACAATCATGTAAGAGCAAGAAATTGAATCCAGCTATGAGGGCAGTGATTGGCTTTGTCCTGTTTAGCATCAACACTCAACAGAGCACACAGACTGCTCTCAGCAGAACAGGGAAAAGCTCCAAGAGCATGGGGGTGCTGCAGAAAGAGACTTTGTACAATGATACACTGAGAATTCTGTGTGTCTCCATCAGTGTCAGCCATGGAAACAAAAGCTTCCACGTGGGATAAGATAGGAAGGACCCACATGGAGAAGACAGGAATAAAGCGGGACACAAGAACGACCAAGCCCAATTCCATACTCTAACCTGGGCTTCTGGAGTGAGCACGGACAGTTCATCTTTATTCAGCAACTTAATGTGGTTGTTTTAAACAACTGGCCAGTAAAACAAAGCCCAGGTCAGGCTGGAGTCTGACATCAGCAGTATTGTCATCCAAGGTGCTCTCCTTGGCTAAAAAATCTGAAATTCTACCATAAATACCACAAGAACAGTGATAAAAGAACAACAGCCAGAGACTGATTACTGGGGGCATTTAAATCAGCAACAGAGGAAAAGAAATGTGCTCTCAACCCATGTCAGCAACTTCCTTGGTCATTTTTGAGCCTTTGCAAGATGGAGAGGAAAAGAGTCACAAGACATTTATAAAAGACATCCATGAAAAAATAGATCTCTCTATAAATATCTACAGATATCTCTATAGGTAAGTGCACACCAGTGTCTAATACAGGCTAGCAACAAGTCACACTCAGGTCTAGCTACCCATACCTGGGCTTTCCCAGAGCTTTAAAAGTATCTAAAACTTGCCATGCATTGTATACCCTCTACAAAGTGGTACCAACACTGGGGTATGGAACTTGCTTTATATATTGTCTCCTGTCCTCACCAGAATTATAAAACACCCTCTCAAAAAAAAAAAAAAAAATAAAAAAAAATTCTCCAAGTATTATGGACAGAGGCAGCATTTTGGTAAATAAAACCAACAGACTCAATTAGAAGACCTTGATCCATTTTAACCACCCAATAACACAACAGAAGAATCAGCCTGGATGTCCTTACAGAGCCACATCCCTTAGTAGCAGAAAACCTCCCTCTGCATTCTCCACTTCTTCTGCCAAACCAAAAAACACAAGTGGGGATAAAGAGCAAACACACCAGGAAAAGCTCCTTGCTAGAGTAGATTATGGCAGCCTCCAAGGCTAGAGGAGCACATACCAAGCCTTGGCCTCAGTAGATAATCCCACCCATACTGGTCCTAAGAGCATCTCCTGAAAAAACACGAGGTTTCCCTTAACTGAAGGCAGCCCCACACAAGTGCTCCTGAGATGACAGACAGGCTCCAGCACAGCTTCTCTCTGCTGTGCTGCAGTGGCTGGTGCTAATGTTGTCACTTGTGCCGTGTCTCAGAGCTGAGCCTTTGAAGTCCTGTACTCCCAGAGATTTCTGGTCGGCAGTGACAACTGTTGTGAGGACACAGCCATTTGATGCAGACTCCCTCCTCCCTAATCCCTGGCAGGCTCTAACAGCAGGCAGGTAATTTCTTAAAATGCTGTATCTCAGACCTAACTTTAAGATCAGGAGCTGCACTATGTTCAAAAGCATCACCACACCAGCAATGACAGACCTGTGCTGATTAATGGGGCTCTCTTGGAGCACTTATGGGAAGAGGAATGGTGTTAGCAGGCAGCTGGGCAGAGGCTAAGGCCAACAAGCCTAGCCAGGCACCCCAAATGTATCTCTGTCCACATGCTGACCAGTTCTTGAGTTGCAGGTCACCCTCAGGAAAACACTTCTAGCCAGCAGTAATGGATGGACTGGTAAAACTTGACATCCATTCCAGCAGGATGAGTTTCTGAGACAAGGTTTGGAGGCCTGTGAGACTGATGCTCAACAGAGCAGCAAATAACACTCGGTGCTGACACAGTGCTTTGTCTCCCAGTGCTTCCAAAACGCTGCTGCAGCCTGCCTGGACACTGTAGAGATAACAACTCATGCCTCTGCCTCCATCCCTGGATGCTGCCCCAAACACCCTTTGCTGCTTCGTGTCAGGAGACGCAAGGAGCAGAGCCCTCCTGCATCTGCCTGGCTGCTCATAACCTGAGCACTGTGTCAATGCCAGCAGCTCAACCCGGGCCTTCCTCAGCAGCACATCTTCAACAGACAAAAACCCCACATCAGATCCTGCAGGATGTGGTTAATGTCCATATCTGGATCCTTAGACAAGAAAAACCGAGCGAGGACACTGAGCTCAGCAAACAGTCAAGCTTCCCAAAGACAAAAGACAATTTCCCACCCATTTCAAACCCAAAACTCGCTCGGAACCGAGACGTGGATGCTGACACCCACTCCCACCTCCGTCTCCATGGCATCAGGCCGCTGCCTCCCCGGCCGCTCCAACCGCGCGTTCACCGTGACCCAGGAGCAGCGGCGAGCCCGCCCCGCACCGTGCCGGGCTGCTCGGGGGGTGCTCGCCCCCGGCAGGCCCGCACCCCCAAACCCGTCCCGCCTCGGCGGGTGCCGGTGCTGCCCGGCCGAGGGAGCCAGCCGGGATGCCGGCCCGCCGAGGATGCTCTCGCTGCCTTTCCCAGCACAAGGACAATGCGCGCGGCGGCCGAGCCGCCCATCGGTACCGAGCGGCGCATCCCCGCTGCCCGCGCTCCTCCCGCACCTTCTCCATTCATCCCTCCTTTGTTGTGGCGCGGGCTGGCCGGGCGCTGCCGTCCCTCCCGCTGTCCCACTTACCCGGGAGCTGCCCTGCGGAGCGGGGCAGGGGGCTCGGTGCCACCGCAGGATGCGAGCCCGGCCGGCAGCCGCCCTGCCACTCCCTGCGCGGCCGAGCCCAGAGCCGGGAGGAGGGATCTGGGCGGCGGCTCGGAGCGGCGGGGGCGGAGGGGGATGCGGGGCCGGCACCGCCACTCCCTCCGTCCCTCCCGGCTCGCGGCCGGGCCCACGCGAACAAAGGGGCCGGTCCGGGGCTGCACCTCGCCGAAATTCTCCTGGTTGCCGGGCCCTGGCGCCTCCCGAAACCGGGTGGGAGGGTGGAAAGGCAGCGCGGAGGCTCCTCCTGGCTGCCCGCAGTCCCGAGCGCTCCTGCCCTAAAACCCGAAATCATCTAAGATCGCCTTTTGCTCGCTGGAGCCGCCGCCTCTCTCCCCGCGGCTCTGGGAAGGAGGAGCTCTCTAGGCACACCTGAATTTAGGTGATAGCGGTTTTGATTGATACAAGAAGGGAAGGACAGGAGGGGCTGGCGGTGCTTCCTGTAAAAAAGGAGAGACCCCTCATTAACCGGGCTTTAACGGGGAACGCAGCAAAGAGGACACATCTGCAGCCTTGGAAACTCGTCCACTCAAAGCAGGGATGGCCGGGCTGAGGTGGTGATCATCCCTTGGCCTTCACCACTTCCTGCTGTTCCCTCCCAGAGCCATGCCTGGGCTGACATTGCACGGAGAAACAACGGAGCAGGGCCATAGAATCATTTAGGTTGGAAAACCCCTTTAAGCTGATCGAGTCCAACCATTCCCCCAGCACTGACACGGCCACCACTAATCCACGTCCCCAAGTGTTAATTCTACACATCTGTTAAACCCTCCAGGGATCGTGACACCACCACTCCCCTAGGCAACCTGTGCCAGGGCTTCACAGCCCTTTTGATAAAGAAATTTTCTACAATATCCAATCCAAACCTCCCCTGGTGCTACTAGAGGCCGTTTTCTCTTGTCCTGTCCCTTGTTCCCTGGGAGCAGAGCCTGACCTCTACCTGGCTGTCCCCTCCTGTCAGGGAGTTGTGGGGAGTGAGAAGGTCCCCCCGAACCTCCTCTTTTCCAGGAAAAGGAGCACCCCCGGCTCCCTCAGCCACTCCTCATCACACTTGTGCACCAGACCCTTTCCAGCCCTGCTGCCTTCCTCTGTACATGTTCCAGCACCTGTCTAGTGCCTGTGCCCTGAAAGTGCACCCGATTTAGACAGGAGTGGAAGTGCTTTGCACAAGGGCTGTAACTCTACTCCGTGTACTTCACCACCTCTACAGGCACCCCACATCACCCAAGGGGCAGCCCAGGATATTTTGCACACCAGATGCTATGGTGGGAGGCCCCAGGGTATACAGAAACAGAGTGGGCTCCCACCAACCAGCAATCCTGAGATTTGTTGCTGTGACGCTGTTTTATTTTGCCTGTGGGAGCCCAAAAAAGCAGAGGAGAGATAGAAATGAAGGAGGTGCAGGCACCAAAGCAGAGAATAATAGAGCTGAGGTCAACTGAACGTCATCCAGAATATGAGATTTGACAGTCCTGGCTTCAGCAAGATGATCCAGTCTCAGGAGGCAGCCGTAGGCATCCTCATTTTTCATCTTGCAGAGGGAAAGCCAAAGTAAGAAGTGAAATGGCGATCCAAGCCAAAAATAGAACCTGAAGCACCTGACTTCAACGCCTCTGCTTCAACTCCTAGTTTGCTGTGTTTCCCTGACATTTTCCTACATCCAAGCTCAAGTCATTGCTTTTGGATCTGTATACAAGAATTTTTGTCTCCTCTCTAATCTATAGTTGCCTAGGGAGACAGTATGGTGCCAGGGGAAGAGCAAGATGAGAAGATGGCTATTGAATCAGGCTTGGACTCCAACAGGACTTCTTGCTTCTCCCTCCAGCTCCACACCTGATTTGCCAGCTCAGTCAGTCCCTGTCCTTAGGTCCAAGACTCTTTCCTTATCCAAATGGTGGTAGAGCAATGATGGTGACCTCCCTTTGTGAGACTGACAAGAAGCATTACATGCAGACATGCATTTGGTAAGGAAGAGTATAAATTTATAGCAGTTCTGGAAAAAGAAATCCTCTTTAATATTTTCAGCTGCTTCAGGGTAGGATTTCAAATCAGGAATTGCTTAGAAGTTAAACCTCATTTTTGATCAATTGTACAATTTTATGCTTAATCTTATATACACTAATTTGTTCTTAGTACAAATAAATTCCACATAAGAGTTTAAATTACAGTCCCATGTCTACACGGTGAAGAAGGTCAGGAGGTCTGAGAGGAGAATCAAGCCCATTGGCTTCAATACAATGAAGTAGAAAAAAGTTCACAGCTCTTGTAGTCATTTCCTTGAATCATTTTGACAAATCTGCCTCTCTAACTAAACTTTCTCAGGGGAATTTCCAGGGAGAGCAAGAAAGATCATCCAGGGACAGAGCTCTGGCAGTGATGTGGCTGAAGTGCCTGTAGACTTGAATTTGTGTCTTCTATCAAGTGCTCTCCCACAAAGCTGTTGCTCAGCTTTTGTTGTACCTGCTTGTCACAAAGCTTCAGGATGACTATAAATGTTGAAATGCCATCATCCCAAAGACACTGCTATTTCCCAACAACCATTTATTTATTCACAGGGGCTTGTGTGCAGGCAAAGAACCCTGCACTGATGTCCCAGACACGGGAGAGCACAGGAGACACTGAAGTTTCAGCCTATGAAGATGTGAGGACTTGTTAATTTTAGACAGGTGAGCAGAATAATGACTTTAATTAAACCATTATGTGTAGAGAGCTGGTATGTGATCTCTGACATCTCTGGGCTATCACATTTGCCTGATAATACTCTCTACTACCATCTTGTTTTCTGTGATATCATATATATCTTGTTTTGAAAAGTGGCTTCTCACAGATAGGCAAAATTGTCTCCACTTGACTGATCCATTACTGTGATTTGATGAGTATTTGCATTAGCTGTTGGGATCTCTAAAAAACTTCACTGCTGTTTTCTTTTAAATTATTCTGACAAACAGAAGCATTACACAGACAACATAATGTAAAAAGCAAGGGAGTACTCATGCCTGCATCTAGGGAAACAAAAAAAGCAAACCTTTTGTGTTTTGCTGTTACCTATATTGATTAAATAAACACAGCCAAATTGTTCAAGTACCTTTCCATTTTATTCACCAGCATCAGGAAATAAAACACCTCTCTGCAAAGAGCTGATGAGACACTCAACTTGTCACATACCAGTAAGTTACCCACCCTAATGCCCCAATCCTTCACTTGTTCTCCAAAGGCAGCAACCTTTTAAAGATGACGGTTCACATAAAGGCCACGTGAAGGAGTGGCATCAAGACCCCAGATGCCAACAAGGGTTTCAGAGTTGAATCCCTTCATTCTTTTCCCTACCACAGGCCTAGAAATCCCTGCCTATGTACTGTGGGAACTGAGTGGTGGCAGAAACTATACTTGAAAATATTGCACAACTTCATTACTGTCAATCTTCAGTTATGTGATTTCCAATGCCTCAAAGGTGCAGCTGCAATGACAGCGTAAACTCCTACTGTTCATTCAGGCTGACACTATAAAGAGCCTTCTGCATCTGGGGGCAGAACACAAAATTCCAGCATTGGTGGGAGGAACAAGATTAAAGCAGTGATCTAAAAAAAGCTGTTTTTTTCCTTTGATTACAGAGCTGCTGAAAGACCTTCTTATCTTGAGGATCAGTGACTGCTTTAGGCCTTACTCATTCTAGGCCAAGACTAAAGTTCAGAAACTTCTTATAAACAGTCTTTAAATTAAAATTAAGGTCTTGCATGGTTGCAATGACTCAGCCAAGTGGCGACGTTTTCAGGCATTTGTTATCTGACCCAGAGCCACCACAAAGCCTCTAATATCCAGCAGATTCTGTTGTATCTAGATAGGTGAGAGAAACCTCTCATCTTCAGACATTTATATGCAAGCCAACTGTCTAGGCTTTCTATATAATGAGTGCAGAGGAACAGTCCCCTCATCGTACTGCAGACACCTAAAATGGATGAATTGCTCTCAAACGATGCTCCCTTCCATCCATTAATTAAAGAGATATCTGAGAACCAGCCAAATTAGATGTTTAAAGTTAAGTGATGAGAATCCCACTCATCTCCCTTCCAGAAACACTCAGCACAGCTGATTGTGCTTATTTGGGTACACATAGCTCAGACGTGTTTGTATGCAAAACACATTCCTGCCTCACTTTGTTCTGTTTCTCTGGAAGAAATGAGACTGTTGGCCAGGATTCAACATGGGCAAGGTCTGGCTCCAGGACCCTTTAGGGAGGGGAGCACATGTGGCTTGTGCAGTGTTCTGGAAAGTGCTTTGTGAAAGGATTTCTACCAGCTGACTTCTGTGAGTTCCTGTATATTTCTTAACATAAAAGGAAGTGTGGGTAGAAATATGTTGAAGGATCGTGGCAGTTTGCATTAATTATGAAGATCAAGAGGAGTTCTTACTGCTTTTTTAGTGTATTTCCTTTATGGAAATCAGTGCATTAGCTGTTAGTTAAACTCCAACCACCAGTATCATTTAATCATTAGCACAGTCTAGTTCCTGTTGCTCTACATTTTAAAAGTAAACTACCTTGCTGCAGTAGCAACGATTCCAAGGAATGTGGGACAGCACTCCACACAAATACAAAACAATAAGATGGATCATACTGCAGGATTGAAGAAATAGTGCCATTTTTATCACCAAGGCTGTTTCCTGCCCATGAGCCCAAAGGCGAGTGGATGTTCAGAGAAATTCAGCATCCATTAAGTGGAAGCCTTCTGAAATTCTGTCCTCTGATATCATGTTTGCCCAAATGCCCTATGCAAGTTTCACACTGGCAGTGGAGACCTTGGAATAGCTCTTTTATTAAGTCAGTAGATTATTGTCAGTCTTTTGTCTGAAGATGAAGCTCCTTTTTTACAGATGAAGTAAATGAGTCATAGAGAGAAGAAATCTCTGTGAACATATCTGTTCATTCAGCTGAAACAGAAATATGTTGCTTGACATCTGCATTTCAGAGTCAAACATCTACAAGTAAGCATGACTGAAAAAAGTAATACAGGAGGATCAGAGCATGACTGAAAGAAGATTTGGCAGTAATGAGCCCATCTTATTCATGGGTGGCAGGGAACAACACAGCAAAAAAACAGAGGTTAAGTAGTGAACAAACCATTCCAGCACAGTACCACGTATTTATTTTCCCTGTTATTGCCCTAAACCTTGTTGCTTGTCTAAACCAAGACTAAAGAGCAGACTGTCCTGTCCTTAGCTCATTTTCAAAGATCAGGGCAACTGCCAGTTGCACTCACCCAGGCTGGCATAGAGACGTGTAAGCCTCCTGACCTCAAAGGTGAGCAAAAAAAACCTTATTTTGTAGACTTGGAGTCAAATTTGAGAGGGATAAGTTTATAGTCCAAAGGCCCCTCTAACACACAGAATCCAGGTGACCAGATCCTGAGCATTATCATGTTCTTCATTCAGTTCATGCACTTCTCTTTATACACATTCAATAAGAGAAGAAAGCCAGCCTTAGGGCTCACAGTGTGGTGTCCTACACTGTATTGATTAGGTGAAGCATAAGCTGTTTTATAAACCTCTGGAAATTCTCTGTATAGTTCCAGGTGTCCTCCAAAAAGCAGGGAGACAAAGATCCCCCACAATGGGGCAACTGCATTTTTCCAGTTGTCAAAGCATCATGGGCATGCCTGCAAACACTCCAAGCTCAGTCTCTGTGCACTGTAAATCAAAATTCCTTCTGGATCAGTATCTTTCATTGGATGTCAAAAATTTATTCCCCTCTATATACCTCTTCTTGTCACCAAGGGTGTCAAGATTTTTTGTGTTCTCTGACCTTGTCAAATAAGTTCTGTAACAAACTGGAGCCAGCCTGTACTTCATGAGAAAAAAGAAAAAAACTGTTTATTTCCATATTGTTTGGGCCTTGCCACAAAGACTGTTTTAGACCCAAAAGAAGCACCAGATGTTTTCTAGCAGAGCTACAGAATGTAGTGTGAGAGGCAGGAGAATCCTGTTTCCTTTTCGGAAACTGGATCATGTTAGAGGATCAAAGCTGAGGGACAGGAGCCAGGATGAAAAAGTTTCCTATCTCTATCCAAGACTTCAAAAAAGATTTCAGTACCTACAACCAAAGCTATGTTTAATGGGGAAGGGGAGGGAAAGGAGGCTTCAATTTTGACACTTAAGAGAAAAGCCAGACTTTTAAATGTCTTCAGCAGGCAGTGCCTGGATGTGGTTTGGATTGCTGCTGTGGCTGTGGGCACTGACCACTGAAACATCCAGTTCAGTTTCTCAGCCTTTAATTCTGCAAAAGAGCAAAATTATCCTTAAAAAAGCTCTGACACTGTAATTTAACATAGGAAATGCTTTTCCAGAAGATCCCAAGGCACACAAAAAACAATCTTTGTAACAACTTGCAGATGAGAAAAACTGGAGCATAAAGGCCCAGAGTCCCACGCAGGATCACCTACAGTCCATTGATTTCCAGTCACTAAAGCAGCCAGTTGGTCCCAAACAGGTTTGTGTAGTGGGTGTGATCCAAGTCTCACAATGAGCTCTGCTAGAGCTGCATGTGAGGTATGGCATAGTAGCAATTTTCCTGTGTAAGGCAGGAGTCTGGAAAACGATAGGAGGCTATTAACAGTACAACTAACTGCCCTCTGCTTCCTGCCAAAAAAGGAATGCTTTTGATTAAGGAGAGGTTTCAACTAAAGACCATGTCTGACTTAATTTAAATATCACAGGAATGGGCAGAGCATAAATACACAGCCCAAACCCTCAGCACATCATGGTTCAGTACTGATAGAATACACTGTTATCCTATCACCAGGACAGCACTGGAGAACCATCCACTGATCCCTGCTGTCAATTCTCAGTAAGATGGTAAAAGGTTTAAAGAAAAGGTTTATAAAAAGATTATTTCTTTACACAGAAATATTATGTCCTGTGACAGCAGAGTAGCAAGATGCCCCAAATGACCTCACTCAGCAGCTGGATATTGCTGCAGTGAGTGCCAGGAGCAAAGGGCAGCCTCAACTCCCAAAAATCCCAGCCTTACTAAAACAGATGTAGAAAGGTTGAGAAAGCTTGATCCTTTGCCAGGTGTTCATTTTCATCTTAGAATGTTTATTACTGAAAATCCTCTATAACATGGATTTTGGCTGTCAAATACTGTGGTGTAACCCAGATCCAGGAACTTGGACACACTTCTTCAGTTTCCTGTCAGTTTAGTTGTATTAATTGCACTACATAAGCTACATATGTTCCTGTAAGAATCCCTGTGAAAATGCAGCCAGTGTGGCATTCTATAGAGCACTGTACAGCAATACACGAGAATTGGATCCTAATCAATTTCTTGTGTTTATTGCTGGTGTAAAATGGAAACTCTCTCCATCTCAACAAGTGCTTTCACAACAGCAAAAGAGAAACAACGATACTGACCTGATCTGTAAAGTGCTTTGAACTCATCAGAATGACTATTAGCTATTAAAATAGCTAATGCTGCCTTCTCTGTTCCAGTCCTAAGTACTGACAGATGAGCTCAATGTAATGTACAATAAATACAAAGTTAATAAGAAAAAAACCCTCAAATATAAAGCTAACAAGTGGGAAAATGCAATTAAAGTAAATTATCCTGTGGATTTCAATGCCAGAATATATTAAAGGTAATTAACATAGTTATATTGCAGCAGTAACAATGTTAATTCTAATTAGAATTTAAAAGTATGAGATGACTCAACTCTCGAAGAAAAGTAAACTTCTCTGAACAGATTCTATGACTGTTGTATATTACACTTAATGTTTGTTTTTCTTTTCTTTGAGACTGTGGTAACAGTAAGCTTCTCAAAGGGGGTGTTTGCTTTAACAGGCATCTGGTCTGTTCCAGTCAGTGATTCACCTGTACCTTTCATTTCACATCCTTTGCAATACTTCTAAGAATGTTTGTGGTAACAGAACAGAAATAGCAGGTTACTATCTGAGATGTTTATTGAAGAAAGGAAATAAGAAACTAAAAGAACCTTTTTTTTTTGTATGCAAAACACAAATATGAATTAAGCCATGTAATGCCCATTTAGCATGCTAAGAAAAGAGACCAAGATTCTTACAAACTGGGCTTTAAATGTCATGGAAACAGCTGTCATCCCAACAGACTGAAATTCATTTATTTGTTGTATCCAGGCCAGTTTGGCAGAGAAACCCACTGCATTCACACCTATGTATCACACCAAAAGCTGGGGTTTTTAAGCAGATTATAAATACCAACCCCAAATCCAAACAAATTATAGTACCTTGTTGGGTTTTTTTTGTTTGCAAGTGGGGTAGATTTAAGAGATTATTAATACTTTGTGACATCAAGGTTGTGAAGCAAAGTCATACTGCTCTTTCAGAGAAAATTACCTTGCAAATGACATACTGTTGTGATTTTCAGGTCTCAATAATCAAGGAGTTGAAGTCTAACAATTTCCCAACTCAGAATACCTGGCTCATGCAGATCCTTCTTCACAGGGCTGATGTGACTGAAGCCCTGAAGTTGTTTCCATGGAACATAAAGAGTATATTAGAGATAACCCCTGTAAACAGCACTTCAAACTTGCAGAGCAGTTTCACTCTCCCTATCCTCACATTGCAAAAAAAACATATTGCTATATTTAAAGACCAGTTTGTGTCCCTGGTAGATCTAGAAGTACATAAGCAGGTCAATCTGGGCAGCAGCTGAAAAGAAAGTAGAACCTTGTTGGATTCACTCCATCAATGCTGCCTTGGGACTGTGCTGTTTTGAGAAGTGTCAAGTGTATGAAAAATCTTGTAAGCCTATATCCCAGAAGCAGATAAAAGAGTGAAATACTTCCCCTATACCAGTGTGGGCCTGCAGGAGGTGGGTGTCATTCCCAACACAAAACAAGACCTGTCCCACAACAGTTCTGCCATTTGTTTTCTCAGGAAATGTGCCTGGACACTGCCAAAGCCAAAGCCTCAGCAAGGATGTGCAGGCACCCAGCTCTCCTGATGTCCCTGATCTCTGCAGCAGCAGGTTGCAATCACTTCCCAGCTCCACAACCCACATCCCACAGCGGGCTGTGGGCTTGTCTCAGTGACAGAGATGATTTTGTCACCCATTGCCATGAACTTCATCCAAGCACCGGGTGCTAGGAAGCACATTGTGCTCCCAGCCTGCTGAGTTCAACAAGGAATCAGAGCCAAATTTAGAAAAAGTCTTAAGTTTAACTCCACCTACAGGAGCTATCTCCAGGAAATCAATTAGATTAATCACACCATGAAAGTCAGCTCCACAGCAAGTGTGCACTACTGTGCTGTGGCTTGCAGGTGCAGAGTTCCCTAACAAGGATCAAGGTGTCCCTTAATGACATAAACTTTTAGTTTCTAAATCCTTCATTCCTTCAAGAAAGACCCATTTTGCTGCAGCATAGGATTTTCTAATTATACTCTTCCCTTCTACTCCGTTTTCCAGCTGCATAAAGAAGTCAAATACCTTGCTTACACTGACTGATGTATTGGGGAAATAAAGTCTACTTCTGGCAGCTATCTTTTCAATCATTCACTTCCATAAAATTCCAGTTCTGATAAACTGATTTATAACCTACAGTCTAGACCAGGTGAGGTGTATCAGGTTCCTCTCTTCACCTTTCACTTGATGTGCATGTGTGCACACAACATGCTGTAGCACTGTATTCTGAGGTTATTTTCTAGAAGTAATATTTCCATTCTGAGATGAGATTTACTAAGCACAGTTGGGATTATTACAATGCCCTGATACAAGGGAAGTTCATAAGAGGCATTTTGTTGCATCCTGGTTGTATTAGGTCAAACCATCCACTCACAGTTAAGCCCAGTGAAGCTTCTGGCTGATAATCTGTACAATCAATCCCATTTTTAAAGCTGCTATAGATGCATTTTACAACAAAGACTGTGTCTGCAGCTCTTCATTTCTCTATTCCACTCCAACAAGTCTCCTACAGTGAAGGAACTCTGTGCAGGTGGCATCTGTATTGCTGTATCACCAGATGAACCCCTGGAAGGCAAAGAAAGCAACAGCTCAAGCCCAGCTCACATTCACCCTAATGACAGTATGTAACATTTTGTGACCTTTCAGCACCTTTATCACCTTATACCATGGTATTTCAGGAGGTTTTAAAATAGGAATTCACTGATCAGACAAAAGGGGATGTCTCTGAAGAACAGTATAGTCACAGAGGACACAATTTATACAGCCCTACTGCCTGGGAAGCACCTTGCCTGACTAAGAATCTTCCTCTAGTGCAGCAATAAACCGTATTTTACATTAATAACAACTGAAATACTGAGCAAATGTCTTGAACAACTTTGTTTAATTTAACAGAGAAGTGGATAAGATAACCAAATAATCACCAAATTATCCACTGTGGAGGTGGAGAAATCTGCATTTCATGTTTAGGGATTAAAAGTAATATTCTTCAAAATCTAAGACCTTTTTCTGAGCTATTGGTCAACTTGTATTTAAGCAAACCTATACAGTGTCATACAGAAATACCCTGCATGTACAAACATGTAAATACATGCATATAGACATGCTTATTAATATGCATAAACGCTGCACAAATGTAATTGTGTTATTCATTAAAGGAGGAAGTCAAATGTGCTCAGGATAGGGAATAAAGGCAACATTCTAAGGCCAAACCTCTCTCTTCTTGGGCAAGGCATTTCAAACTTTCCTGGTTTCGTTTTTTTGCCACGTGTATATTGGCAGCCTCTTTCTTCAGTAAACGTGCCACCTAGATGAAAGAGGTTTTTAGACATTCAGGTAAAGTTTCTGTCAAAATGTCACTGACAAAAATACATGCAGAACTGGAAAGCTAAATCCCAGAATAGACTTGGAAACAATTATGAAAATATATCTACCAAACTGACCTGTTCTTAGCTGATACGAGTACTGAATTCAGGGACTGTGTTAGGAAAATTGTTAAGGAGGATCCAGAAATGGTGTGGGAATCAGTCTCGGATCTCAGCTCTGGTAGCAGTCAAAAGATTTCCCTGCATGAAAAGCTTTGCTTGGCAGCCTGGAAATCTCCAGGACAAGACAAATGATGTTTAGGGGATAATAGTTCCTAAAGCAATAGTTTCCTAAAGAAAAAAAAACACAAACGCATAGTAAATACTTTTGGTATTTACCCATATGGGTAAAAAAGTAGTATGACATCCCTTCACATCACGCATTAAGTCTTCAAAGTAGGAGCTCAAGCACAGCAACCAACAGGGTAAATGCTATTATTTAATATTATTGTTTGCATATCCTGTCTATTAAATCTGAAAAAAGTGCCAGGATAAGAGGAGCTGTGAGAAAAATTAAGCTAATGCAAAAGAATCTTGATAAACTCTTGAAACTGATAGAAAAATCAAGGTGTGATTCAGCTATGACAAGAGATTGTACTACTCTACATTCATCTGAAATAATAATAATAATAATAATAATAATAATAATAATAATAATAATAATAATAAAAGCTGGGGAAGAGACTGAAAACCAAGCATTAGCCATGTTCTGAGAAAAGGATAATCAGAAATTTCAGTTCAAACTGAAATGTTTTAATTCCTTAGTTACAAACTGCTTGAAAGAAGGTATTACAAAGTCAGCTGTTCCTCAGTATTGGCTCCAGACAGCACAGCTCACACTGCAAGCAGTCACTGGACTAAACCCTCGAGCCTTTTCCTCTCCTCTCTGTTCTTGTCAGCGAGGCCAGAGGCATCAGCAACCACAGCAATGAAAAGCACTGGCAGTGGTTTCCTCCCTTCATGGCTCCAGGAGAACAGCTCATATTTTATTCATGAAAAACAAGGCCTCTGGAGGTCTAAGCAAAAAAAAAAAAAAAA
>VWZS01009698.1:107979-443252 GCA_013397075.1 Rhabdornis inornatus
GTGATTGGTGCAGAGCGGGGAGGGGGCGGGACTGTGTGCGGCAGAGCCAATGAGGTGAGGGCGGGTCGCTGTTGGCGGGAAGGCGGGGTTGTGGTGGCTGAGGGGACTGTGACGGGACCGTGGTGGCTGAGGGGACTTTGGCGGGGTTGTGGCGGCTGAGGGGACCATGGTGGCCAGACACGGTCACGGCCAGACCTTCGTGTTCAAGGCTGGCCCCCGTGCCCGCCGGGGTGCAGGAGCTCAGTCTGGTTCGGAACCGGGGACTCTGCCCATGCCCTGTGACCTGCCCCGTCTGTTGCCGGGCCTGGGAAGGCAGCAATCACAGAATGGTTTGGGATGGAAAGGACCTTAAAGGCCGTCTCGTTCCAACCCCCTGCCGTGGGCAGGGACACCTGCCATTATCCCAGGTTGCTCCAAGCCCCGTCCAGCCTGGCCCTGAACATTTCCAGAAATCAATAGTGAAGAAGATCCCATTGTTTTCTTTTGTGACACAGAGAAAGTCGGCCCTGTACTGTGTTGACCATGGGACAACACACAGGGTGGCTTCTCCACTACTTCTCCTCAGGCTGAGGCACCCAATTCCTGTTTGAGTTGAGCATTTTTTCCCTCCTTTTGCTTTTTTACACCAATGGAAGTAAAACCTTTCAGGGTGGTACAGCCCTGGCACAGGTTGCCCAGAGAAGCTGTGACTGCCCCATCCTTGGAAGTGTTCAAGGCCAGGTTGGACATGGAGTAATGGTCCAGTGGAAGGTGTCCCTGCCCATGGCAGGAGGCTGCAGTGAGATGAGCTTTAAGGTCCTTTCCAAGCCAGACCATTCTGGCATTCTCTGAGTCAATTATTAGTGTTGTGGAATTAGTTTAGTCTTAGCAATGACAGAGACCCTGCAGCACTTGCACTGAAGACATGTCCAGCCATTGTTCTCCTGTGCTCTCTTAACATAATCCTCCTTGTCCTTTGCTCTAAAGCACTACTAAAGCATTACTAGATGTAATGCTTTACATTTATTTTTTTTTACAGGGTGGAAAAATACAGACCCATGAAACTGTCCGAAATAGTTGGAAATGAAGATACTGTGAGCAGGTTGGAGGTGTGTAACTGTCCCTGTATCTTTTTACAGGTTATCTCAAAAAAATATATATTTCTGCATAGATCCACAGGCTAGTAAAAACACTATTGTATTTTTACGTCCGTACTTGAGTATGTGGAAGAAAGCTTCCTGATTTACTTTAAAAATTATGATTTTTGCATGATATTTGAGTGGTGTAAGGAAATATGCCTTCTTCAATTTGGATATTTAAATTGACCATTACTTACTGTTTAGAAAATTTGTAGCTGTTATAATAATACTGTTTCAATTAATAAATATAATTTGTATAACAACAGAAAGAAATACAATGGGTTTTTTTGGAAAAGAAATGTTTGTTGTATCAATTCTTCCCTGAAAGTGTCCAAGGCGATGTTGGATGGGGCTTGGGGCAACCTGGTCTAGTGGAAGGTGCCCCTGTCCATGGCAGGGAGTTGGAATGAGATGAGCTGTAAGGTCCTTTCCACTTCTAACTATTCCAGGATCCTGTAATTTTATGACAAATTAATCTGTCAACACAGTATTTGTTAAGTTAAAGATTATACTAGCAAGTATATAATTAAAACAGATGCAAAGGAAGGGCAAGAGTACTAAAGACTTGTGGCATTAAGTGCTTTTAAATATTTCCATATTATTCTAGGGGCTGATTTCTAACAGTTCAATTAAAAAAAAAACCAAACATGTGAAAGCAGCAAGGTTCAAAAAATGAAAATAGGAGGGGAAAAAAGCAACTTGTTTCTGATGCTTAAAATAGAACAGAATTGAAACTATTTGTTCATGTTATTTTCTTACATAACTTCTTTTTATCATTCTTTCTTAGGTCTTTGCAAAAGAGGGGAACGTACCAAATATTATAATTGCTGTGAGTATTGCTGTGTTGTGCTGTATTTCAGTGTTGGTCCTGGATTTGAAATCTAGCCAGGATGGCCTCCCAATACAGCTTTGTGCTGTATTGTGCTCCCAGATCAGCTTTGTGCCTGAGTGTCCTGGTGAGGGAGATGTTGGTTGTGTGGTCTTGGAGCAATGTTCTTGGCAGAATACACAGAGAAACAAGTTTAAATCTGCCTCAGGTGCCTGCTGAAACACATCCTGTGCTTCTCCCTGCAGCATATCTCCTCTGTTAGTAGCAGGACCCTGAGCTCAAGCACAGCTTCCAGGCTGATGTTTTCTCTGCAGTTCCTCTGTTGCAGCCTTTTTTCATGACTGACATTTGTAGAGAGCAAAGCTCAGAAAATTACATTAAACTTACCAGCAGTTGTTGCATTGTCACATTTCTAGGGCCCTCCTGGAACAGGTAAAACCACCAGTATCCTGTGTTTGGCTCGTGCTCTGCTTGGTCCTGCATTAAAGGATGCTGTTCTGGAGCTGAATGCCTCAAATGACAGGTGAGAATGAATAAATCTTAGCAAACTTTCAATGAAAAAGCAAGTTTCCATTAAACCTAGGCCAGTTCGGTAGGCTTAATGCTATAGTAAGGCCTCTAAGACTTATTTCAGTGCAGTCTTTCCAACTAAAGGGCAATCTCTGGTGTTCATCCATCAACATAGATATTATTTCTTGATGTTTTATAAACTTTTATAGATACTTTTATATGTGAAAATCTAAACAGGTAGAGGGTAGAATCCATAATGGTACTTTGTTCTCAAATTTATTTGAAAGAGTTAAGCTTCCCACTGAATTCATGAGGATCCTAAGAATGGAAAGTGAACAGGTTGTTTATACTCAAACTCTTTAGTGCTTAGTGAGAGAAATTAGGGCTATAAGGGCAATTGAGGATTAAAATGTAGGATCAGGGTGTTAGGTGTGTACAGGACACTGGCTGTACTCCAAGGATCAGGCACTAAGGGCTGATTATATTTCCCAAGTTCTGTTCAGACCCATCCTGAAGTATTTCCTGGTGGGTTGTCTGAGCACACTGCACTTCACCTACTCTGTTAGTATCAGTTACAGAAGAACTACAGAATCATAACATTCTTTTTCTAAACAGAACAAAAAAGTAAAATCCTTTCTTAATAAAAGTAGGTATTTGAACAGACTCTGTCTAGGAAAGTGTCTGTGTTGTGTTGATATGATTCAGTGTGTCCAGCTGATTTTCTTAAACTCTTCTGAGCTACAGCTGGGGCTGTGGATGGAGCTGTGGGAAGAACTGGCAAAGCAATCTTAAATGCTTCTGCCTTTGTTTATTTATTACCCTTTCCTTGTGCCAAACATAAGTCATTTTGTGGTGATACTGCAAGTAAGGACACTGGTTTTGTGTATATTTATATTGCTACTGTTAAATTATTTTCTTCAAGACCCCCAAAACCACAGATTGTTGTGTTTGAATCCGAATCAGTTGGACAGTCTGGCCTAAAGCATGTTTCCACAGCAGTTGTGCTGAAACAGCTGAAGGGACAGGAACAAATGGCTAGAACCAGGAGCACTTCAGCTGCTGTGGCTGCTGAAAAAGTCTATTCTGTATTTTCACCCAACTTATAATGAATCAATTGATTTATTGTTCCAGGGGCATTGATGTTGTAAGAAACAAAATCAAAATGTTTGCCCAGCAAAAGGTCACACTTCCAAAAGGTCGGCATAAAATAATCATCCTTGATGAAGCAGACAGGTATGCTGTGTTTTCTTCAGCTATGTGTGAAATGTGCTGCATCTCTCCTGTCTGTAGAACTCCAGTCTTGGACAGTATTGAGTGTTTCTATCAAGCTGTTCAAAATAATTTGCTAGGAAATGAATATGGATTGAACAGTGATCTTATGGGAGTACTCACAGCAAGAAGAGATCACTGCTTCAAAAGAGATGCTGAATATTGATGTGGAATGTTCTAGATATGAAACAGAGCAGTTTACTGGAAAGATGCCCCATCCCTGGAACTGTTCAAGTCCAGGCTGGACAGGGCTTGGAGCAGCCTGATCTAGTGGAAGGTGTCCTGTCCATGGCAGGGGTTGGAACTGGATGAGCTTTAAGGTCCTTTCCAACCCAAACCATTTTGTGATTCTGTGATTCCTTCTCTTTGGAAAGAATTTGGCTCATGTAGAGAATTTCACTGGATGAAAATGGGACATTCTCCTCCTCCATATTCTTAGCAGTGTTCTTCAGAGCATTAATGATTTATTTTTGCATGTCAGGGGTGTCATTTTGCATGTTACAGAGGTCTCAGTGACTACCTGTGTTGCAGGATGGTTTGTACACAAGACTGGAAAAAGCTGCTTAGTTTATCAAACCAGAATATTACAAAGCAAAGCTTAGTATCACTAAACTCTGAAGCTTGTATGAAAATAGTTCTTAGGCTGCACCTAGGAGTGAGTGAGTGAAGGGCAAAGTCTGTCCTAACTCCTTGTCTCCCCTCAGCATGACAGATGGAGCACAGCAAGCATTGAGAAGAACAATGGAAATTTATTCCAAAACAACACGCTTCGCACTGGCGTGCAACGCCTCTGACAAAATCATAGGTAAGTCCTGGGTGTTCATGTCACATGTTCTCCATACTGTTGGCTAACTTCCAGGGCAGCTTCCAGGAATACCTGGATCCAGCTTGTTGCAAGAAAGCATGGTATTTCTGAAAAATCAAGCCACCTGTACTTGATCTGATAGAAGAGTTTATTTATGTAGTCAGGGAACCCTCTGAGCAACCATTTTTGATGGATAGTGCCATATGTAACTGCAGAAGCAAATTTCTCATGCTTTGGGCTTAATCTGCATCCAACTCTGCTACAGTTTAGGATGTTTTATGTATTGTTTAGTGGGTATTGAGCCCTTTTTGTCCTTTCTGAATCATAACCTTAAGTTTGCCTATAGGTGAACACATTGCAGACCTTTAGACTTCTCATGAAAAAATAACATGATAAGCATCTATATTCAGAGTCCAGGAGAACAGAGGAAGCTTAGCTTTGTATATATTTGCACATATCTGGAAAAACTCCAGTAGCACATTTGGGCTCAAGGGAAGGACTATAACAACTGTATGTGCTTAAGGAGAGGCTGTGTTCTGCTTAGAGCTTACATGTCCTTTTTCTTTAAAGAATTGTTGGAAACTGAAATGAAGACATATGTTTGGTTGTGGGGTTTTTTGAGGAAAAGAGAGAGAAGCTAATTACACATCTCTGTCCCCAGAACCTATTCAGTCTCGGTGTGCAGTGCTGCGTTACACCAAGCTGACAGATGCACAAATACTTGCCAGGCTACTGAAAATTGTTGAAAAAGAGGATGTACCATATACAGATGATGGACTAGAAGCCATTATCTTCACAGCCCAAGGTGATATGAGACAGGTAAAAGGAGAAAGACAATGAAACAAAGGCTTCTGTTTAAAGCAAAAAACTTCTGAATTGCAGCTCTCAAGGATTTCTTCTCTGGAGAGGTAAAGCAAAGGAGGATGTGACCCAAGATACTCTTGTGGCTCAAGAGTAACTAAACTATTTGGTTTTGTGAGAGTTTAAAATGCTCCTTAAAAGTGAATTGGTGGGAAGTGGATACCAAATTTGTGGGAGGAAATAAAGTCAGCATAAATTTGTGATTTTTTTTTCCAGTTGTTTAATGGCAAACTGCTTATTTGGCATCATTTCCTGAAGTGCATTTCATCCTGAGGAGGGGTGTGAGAAGTAGAGCATTTCAGAAAATAAATAAAGTCTTATTTTTTTCTTTCACAGGCATTAAACAACTTACAGTCCACATACTCTGGATTTGGCTTTATAAACAGTGAAAATGTCTTCAAGGTCAGTAATAGCTGAAAACAGTTTTGCCAGAAGTTTAGCCCTGTGGCTGTGTGAGACTCCATTGGACACATAAGCCTTTTTGCTAGTTTGTGGGCTAGTTTGTGTATGTAGCAGTTACAGCATTAGACTTTAAGTAGCCCATGTGCCTTTTGAAAAGCCGTCCCTAATGGCACATCTGAGAATTTTGCAGCTCTCTCAAAGCACACAGATCCAGTAACTGCTGGGAAATTTCAGTGATAACTTGGGAATCTGTTACTTGCGTGTTCTCATTTCATGCTGTTGAGTCTGCCATGACAGACTACCTGAAAAGTCAGATTACTTAAAATTTAGTCTGTATAATGGAATATTTCTAATTCCACTCCATATAAGCTTGGTGAAAATACCAGAAGTTTAATGCAAAGCCTTCTGATATTTTAAGTGTAATATTTCTCTTGGACACAGGTATGTGACGAGCCTCATCCTCTGCTTGTGAAGGAAATGATACAACACTGTGTAAATGCAAATATTGATGAAGCATACAAGGTTGGTTTTCATGTCTTTTGTCAGTATTGTTATATGTGTCAGGCATTATTTCCCTACAAAATTTTTTGTTTGCTTTGAGGAATTCACAACGCGTGTTATTTTTTAAGATAAGGGCAATACCATGTAGATGAGTTGATAAACTAAACTCCTTTTGGGCAGGAGTTTGTTCAGATAAATAAGGCAACAAACAAAAAAGGAAGTTGTAGTGAAAAAATTGCTAGATGCTTGAGGTTAAATCAGCTGATAAATAGTACATGCAATTTTAGTAATTACATAGCTGTTCCAAAAGTGAATATCCTTGACTCATCTGGCAAATAAATGGGGGATTATTCTTGCCTGCACAGATTCTTGCTCACCTGTGGCGCCTTGGATACTCTCCAGAAGATGTCATTGGCAATATCTTCCGTGTGTGTAAGACCTTCCAAATGCCAGAATATCTGAAGCTGGAATTTATCAAGGTTAGTACTAACTCAGTTCCTGATGGGACCTTTTGGGCCTTTTAAAGAAGAGGATGTGATCAGAGGCAGAGGTTTCAGTTTAAAATTTGTTGTGTGTTAGCACAAAGAAAGTGCTTCTTGACTCATTACTGCTTTATTTCCCACTGCATCATCAGTTTGTCAGTGAGAAGTCACTTGAAGTTTAGCATCTGAACACCCACAGAGTGCCAGAAGTCACTTTAATGATCAGCTAAAATTAATAGCAGATGTAATGCTGAAATTATTAGTTATATCAAAGCCTCAAATAACTCCTTGAAAATGTTTTTCAAGTGTATACTTGATTCTAGTCCAATAGATAGTAAAATAATTTCAATTAAATTAACAGAGAGTTGACAAACAGTAAGCTGGTGATGTGGAATCACTCTTCATATTTGAAAGCTGTCCTCATATGCAGGCACCTTGCTTCTTATAAAGGAAGTGGGGAAATACAGGCTTCGATTTTAAAAACAAAAGGCATTTTAGTTGGTTTATAGGAGTGGATACATTCTCTGAAGTACGAGTGACTCAAAGCTGGTCTTTTAGCAGTAAGGGATATGTTCTGTTTAGTCATTAGTAAAATATACACAGACTGGGGGAGTAAGCAGAAGACTTGACAATGTCTCTGTCACCAGGAAATTGGGTACACTCACATGAAGATTGCAGAAGGTGTGAACTCCCTTTTACAAATGGCTGGGCTGCTGGCACGGCTGTGCCAGAAGACTGCAGCCCCTGCAGCCAGTTAGGCACCTCCTCAAGCCTGCTGGGAGGAAACCAGGTTTCCTTGCAAAAATGTTTCATACTTTTTTATTTAGACCAATAAAGCTCTAAAATTTACTTTAACCCACGGAATTGTATGTGTTTTATAATCAGGATAGGACTGTGACAGTCCAGAGCAATTAAGGTCTGTCCAGTGCACTCAGCAAAACTGCTTATGTCTGTGGTATTGAGACCTAAGCAGGAGCAACAAAAATGGAATCCTGTTGTTAGGGATTACACTTAGGTCATGAGTGATCTTACCAAGACCAAGAAGGAAATTTTTTTGTACAAAATACAGCATTTACTGAAGTTATAATTGAGACGCATTGAGCAAGTGCCATTTTGTCCTGTGGATAGGGAAGGTATTTTCACCAAACATACAGGAGAAATATTACACATTTCTTAATGGTGCCACTATATTTTGGATATTCCTTTTGTAATCTTTAAAAAACTTAACTAAATTCTGGGATGCTCTGCATTTGAGGCCCCTGCTTGTCTAGGTTAGGTTAATGTCATAGTTTCAGCCTGCCAAAAAGCTACAGAATCATGTTTGCCTGTCCAGTTTTGGTAACACCTTGCCAGTCTAGATGGGCAATTAAGTATGAAGTGCAGAGAGAAAGTAAATATAAATTGATTTTGACCACCTGATATGAGATGTGAGACTGGTGTTTCCAAGCAGATACATCTTAATATAATTAACAGAATCATGAGGTTAGAAGACACATTTAAGATCATCAAGTCCAATCCATGCCCTAACACCTCAGCTAAACCATGGCACTGAGTGCCACATCCAGTCTTTTTTTAAACACATCCAGGAATGGTGAGTCCACCACCTCCCTGGGCAGACAATTCCAGTACTTTATCACACTTTCTGTAAAAAACTTTTTCCTAAACCCCAACCTAAACTTCTCCTGGTGCAGCTTAAGACTGTGTCCTCTCATTCTGTCAGTGGCTGCCTGGGAGAAGAACTGAGCCCCACCTGACCACAACCACCTTTCAGGGAGTTGTAGAGGGGGATGAGGTCTGCCCTGACCCTTCCTTTTTCCAGGCTGAACAACCCCAGCTCCCTCAGCCGTTCCTCACAGGGTTTGTGTTCCAAGCCCCTCCCCAGCCTCGTTGCCTCCTCTGGACGTGCTTGAGCACCTCAAGGTCCTCCCTAAACTGAGGGGCCAGAACTGGGCACAGCACTCGAGGTGTGGCCTCCCCAGTGCTGAGTCAGGGGAAGAATGACCTCCCTGCTCCTGCTGGCCACACTATTCCTGGCCTTCCTGGCCACCAGGGCACACTGCTGGCTCATGTTCAGCTGGCTCGTGTTCAGTACCCCCAGGTCCCTTTGTGCCTGGCACTCTGTCCCAGCCTGTAGCACTGCAGGGAGTTGTTGTGGCCAAAGTGCAGGACTCGGCACCTAAACTTCATCCTTTTGGACTCTGCCCATCTATCCAACCATTCCAGGTGTCTCTGCAGAGCCCTCCTGCCTTCCAACAGACGGACACATGCTCCCAGCTTGGTGTCATCTGCAGATTGTCTGGTGGTGGACTCAATCCCCTCATCCATCAGTGAAGATATTGAACAGAACTGGCCCCAGCACAGACCCCTGAGGGACAGCACTGGTCACTGGCCCCCAGCTGGATGCAGCACCACTCATCATTCACTGTTTGGGCCCAGCCATCCAGCCAGTTCTTAACCCAGCAAAGAGTGCTCCTGTCCAAGCTGTGGGCTGCAGCTTTTCCAGGATTATGCTGTGGGAGACAGTGTCAAAGGCCTTGCAATTAAGCATGGTCTGGTTACAGCAGTCACACAAAAGAGTGCAGAGGCAGAAGTTGCTGGTGCTTGCACTTCACTCTGCCCATTTTGTTGATGATTTCCACCCCAAGTGTTCAGTTCCCCACTGCAGCTGTCTTGATGCCAAACAGATGTTTCCTGGCAGCACTAGTTGGCTTCAGCCTGGGGACTGGTCCTGCACTGAGGCTGGGGCAGGGCACACTCTCCTGTTCTCTGACAAGCCAAAGGGGTCACAAGTTTCAGCAGCAAGAGCTGGTGGCATTGTGACTTTCCCCTCAAGTCTTCCTCCAGCTCCTCTGGCAGAGCCAGACACAAAACCAAACTTTTGTGATTCAGTGTGCAGGAGAGCAAGGGAAGTGGCAGCTAAAGTGCAGGGAATGCAGCAAACAGTACTTGGAATAATGGATGTAATGCTCAAAAGTACATTCTTTGTTCACTAGATAGGTATTGAACTTAGGCTCTGGTTGCCAGCCAGCGAGTTACTATCAGCACAAACTCTATTAAATACACAACTAATAGTTTAATACTGGGGCTTGAGCTGCTGAGTTCTCTACAGACACAGCATCGCAGCTTTTGTCCCTAATAGTTTAAATAATTGCACATCACAGCCAGCCTGCTCTGTCTTTGCTTTCTCATTAAATGTGTTCATTGCTGAATGGGGAAGAAAGAGGTGTTCCCATGGATGTTTCATAAACCAGCAAACACCATATTTGGATGACTCAAGGCTAGTCCTTACCCTGTGGGATGTGCCTCCCCAAAGGGATGGTGCCAGTGGAAGGGTGAGGAACATGGAGGGTCATGGTTCCTGTTCCTACCTGGTTTCAGAGGGTTTCTTCTCAACTATATTCAGTAGCTGCATTTCACAGCTCCAGTTTGGAGCAGATTCTCCTCTGGGCTAATCCTTTCCAGCTCTGCAGGGACATAATCACACTCTCACACTCCCTTTTCCTAAGAAGGGACTAGTATTGATCCCAGAGGCCACCAACACCTGCTCTCCAAAGGCATTTGTTCCCCCTCTGAGTGCAGAGCTGCTGCTTTCCAGCACTTAGCACAGACTCCCCAGCTCCATCTTCAGAGCTGTACCAGCCAGAACTACTTTTCTAAAGCTTCTTAAATTGAAAACAGGAAGTGAATTTCTCACTTGACTGCCTACCTAATGTGAAGAGAGAGAGATGGACCCAGGGGAGATACAAGTCTTCTTGCATTAGGTTCAAACAACAGTGTCTAGCAATTCTGGTTGAGGACCAGGAATCCTTGCACACCTAAAGCCAGTCCTGAAGGAACAGTGTCAGCGAACACACACATCTGTACTCACTCATTGCAAAGAAAAACCATGAGGTTGTTCAGAGCAAGACTAATAGCAGACATTGATGAGAGCTCTGAAACAGTCCCTGGATACCTTCCAGTGTAATGAGATGACTGGCTGAGAAGTGCTCCAGAAGCTTTACAAAGCTGAGGATTTACCCCTCACTAGAGCTGACTGCTCTGGAGAGCTGCAAAGGAGGATTTGCTCAGACCCCAAGAAGTGAAGGGAAGATTCTCCGCATGCAGTTCTGCCCTGCCTGCTTTGGCTCTACAACTTTCAAACTCAGACTTTGGCAATGGAGGAACCTTGTACCAAGAAAATCTAACTGGTGTAATCTGCCTCTCTGCTTAGTGAGGAGAGCAGTAAATCTTGTATTTTCATGTTCTGACCATGCACTGACCTAATGCCTAGAACTTTCTGGGAGGTCTCCAGCTGGATCTGTTGCTGTGTGCCAAGGATCTGTCACTGCTGCTAATCTCCTATTCATGAATGGCTCCCTTGGTTGGGAGATGAATCACCAGTGGATAACATCACCAGACACCACTCAGAACGAGCTCACCCTTGCAGTGAACAATCCACAGTCTGCAACACTTCATGGAAAGTGGGAGCTTCTTCAGGTTCTGAGGATGAATCCCAACAGTCTCATAGCCCTGGGAGGTATAGGCACAATTTAGTGACAAAAGCACCCCTTGCCTGCCTGGGAGCCTGTGCAGAGACAGCACTGTCTGTGCTTCTGGCTCATGGGGACCCTGCTGCCATGCACCTGTGCAGACCTTTTGCAGAGCATTTGAACATAAGGAAACCTTAGGGTGTGAAGAGAAGCTGGGCTGGGGTGAGCAGAAAACCAGGCTGTGGCTCCCTGTCTATGTGCATCCCTGAAGTGCACTAGATTTTCTCTGTTGTAAAAGTCCCGTGGAAGCTTGTAGCATTCGTAGGAACCGCTAGCAAACCTTCTGAGCCAAACTCCAACCCACCCACTGTTTCAGCTACACCAAGAGTGGGCACCTGTGGTCTGTCTTGGTGATTCTGCAAAAATTAGGGCCAAGTCATTTGCAGCAGGAAGCACCTGACATCCCTTCTCCCACTCCATGTCTCTCTAACCCTTAGCTCCCCTTCCCTGCTCACTCACCATGAGTGTTGGCTGTGTTCTTTCCTGAAACAGTGTTCTGATCTGATTTTGAGGAAGAGGGCTTTTAATGCATTTTCTCCCCGTAAGATCCTGCACATAAGTCCATGTAACCTCATGTCCTCCCATTTCTGTGTCACCTGATCATGCAGACACCTGTATTGCAAACCATAGCAAAACAACCCATTTTCTTTGGAAGCTTTTCAGTTTTAATAAATAAGTGTTTCAGAAGTGCCAGATCTGTGCATCAGGGCTCAGGAGATAGGGATTCTGTTCCTGGGATGATGTTCCAACAGCTATATTGAGGGACTGGTACAGTTTCTGAAGCTGGTGTCTGTGGATCTGACTCACAGTTGCTGCTGGTTCTTTGTATCATTATAAAACAGATATTGAAACATGAGGAAAACTGCCATAGACCAACACTGTGAATTACAAGCCGTGGATAAGGCAGGCATTTAATCCTCTTTAGCTTTTGTGAACAGGTTGGAATCTCATTCAGCTCCAGACAGCCACTGCTGTTATAAACACAACCTCTGCCTTGCCAGTTCCTCTCACGTAGGAAACTGCTTCTATAGGAGAGCACAGGAACTAAACCAGAATGTAATCCCTATGGCTTAATACCATCATGCATGAGTCACCCTGACAAATTAAGTAGCTGTCTGCATTACTGCTCAGCAAGTTAAGGACTCATTTCATGGCTGTCAGGAGAAAACATTGCCCAGACTGGCCATCTTGGAGTGGACATGCAGGGAAATGAGATTGGGATGAGGAGCCTGGGGCTTGCCCGTGGTCACTGGGGGCAGAGTGCTTTCTCCAGTTGCTGGTTTGCAGTTGGACTTCTGTGGGGCTTCAAGCTGTGCATTTCTTCCTTTCAGTAACACCCCTTCTATGTCACTGCAGGCACAGTTTGGAGAAGAGATTTCACGGAGGGGTGGAACTCTCCCCTCTCCCTGTGTGCATGTTTGCTGGGTGCACTCTTACAGCTCAGCAAAAGATTTCTTCAGACTTTATGCAGAATACTTGAAATAAGAGGAGAAAAAACAGTGAGTCCACTGACTTTTAATCCCTGCTTTCAACTTAACTCTGCTGCCTGTTAAATTTTCTTTCCAGGGACAAATAGTGACATACACTACACAGTGTCCATGTCTAAGCAGTTGTGCTCCTGGAGGATGGTCCCTGATCAGAGCAGGAGGCACAGAGGCATCAGAACCCACTTCTCAACTCAGCCTCCCTTGGTGGAGAACTTCTGCTGGCATTTGTTGGTTGGACATTGAGATTTCAGAATTACTCTGCTAGCAAAGGCTACAACAGAGGCATCATTATAATGACAAAAAGATGCCTGGCAGCAAGATATGGCAGGTTTCTCAGGCTGAGTTTTTCCATGTCCAGCTACATCTGGCAGAAGTAAATGCCCTGTGTGCTGAATGGGTGGTGACTGTGCTTTGCATGGTGGGGACAAATCTTAAGCATTCTGCATGGCTTCAGAAAGATCCTATTTTGTGGGTCTGCCCACTGCTGGTGCCTACAGTCTGGGGAATATTAAACCCTATAAAACTAGAGCAGCTGGCATGTGGCATAAGGACAATCACATTGGGTCTTTGTAGGTGCTCAAGAGAGTAAAAACCCAAAAAGGAAAGCGATACTGGTCCCAGTCCATCTCCCAGCTGGAGTCCTAGTCCAGTCTGGAGCAGGGTGACCAGCACTAACCAGCACATCATTCACTGTCCTTCAGTGTTGTGCAACCTCCCTGCAGCTCTCTGCAGTTTTTTTACTTTATCTGCCTTGAGTAATACTTTATCAGCAGCATCAGGTTGGTGCTGATAATGGGGCAGGATATGTGGTCTCAGCACAGCAGGCAGGGCTCAGCTGAGGGAATCCCTGCTCAGAGCAGGGGTTGCTGGCTGTCCCTGTCCACTGCATGTAGCAGCGCTGTCTCAAGCTGCTCCAGAGCAGTTCAGAGTTCCTGTGCCTATTGGAGGAGGGCAGTGCTGGAGCTGGGACATGGACTTGGACAAATCTGTCTCCATGGTCTGTGTTAGTCAGCTTGGCATCAGCCAGAGATGAGGCACTGCACAGGGTGGGCTCCTCACACTCCTCCACTGCCCATGTGGGCTGCTGTGCTGGTGCTGCCAGCAAGGGCAGAGCTCCAGCTGAGCTCCCTTTGACATAAACCAAATCCTTCCACCCCTGAATAACCACCATAAACCAGATCCTTCCACCCCTAAATAACCACCATAAACCAAATCCTTCCACCCCTGAATAACCCCCATAAACCAAATCCACCCTACATTAACATACCAACCATTTACTCTTGCTTCTACCTTTGCTGTGACATCAGGGCAGGGCCTGACACAGGACATGTGTTGATGTAGTCTGGCTCATCATCCAGGCTTTCTGTCAGCGACGCTGTAGGTGAGGATGGGAAGCACTTATCAGTGAGTGGGTTGGTGTAAAAACACACAGACCACTGACACACCATGTATCCTGCCAAAATTTAGCCTTTGGTGCTGACATGTTTTTGTGCCTGGGCTAAGAAAACTCAGATCAGTGTCAAGGTCTCCTTGAAGAGGCTTCAATATGGTCACAGCAAATTTGCAAACACTCTGGGCAGCTCTTCAGAGCCAAAATAGGTTTAATCTAGAGAGTGTGCAAACAGGAATCAGTTTACTTAGACAATTCTCACACCAGAGACACAAAGCTCTTAAATATATATGTGTACACTCCCCACTATCCCCTAGGCCAGAACTACCCTTATGCCTTACAGGAAGCCACAAGTTAAGCTGTGGTTAAAAGGGTCAGCTTGAGAAATAGGCCCCCTTTCTACAGCAGGAGAGTCAAGGGCTGAGCCACTGGGTGTGTGCACAAAGTTCTGTGTCACAGGAGATGACACGGCTGCAGTTGCACTGGAACAGCCTCAAATGTAAGAGGACAGAAGACCTGAAGAGCAATGTTTTTCTGTAGCACCCCATGGTCAGGGTTTAGGCACAGCCACCCAAATGGTGGCCTTTGAGTACAATAAACACCAAGTCCCAACAGAGCAGCGTTCAGTTACAGGAGTGTGTCACAATTTGCACATTGCCTTGGATATTCATCATGGACAATTGGGAAAAAAATTAACTCAAGACAGGGTGATGGCTGTGTCGCCCTTGCATGGTCTATACTGGCCTAGTGCACCAGGCACTCTGCTCATGGGCCCCATCCCCAAACAGCAAATAACAGCTGGGAAGATACCTTTTCCTTGCTGCAGCTTCCATGTCTGTATTGCCATGCTGTTCTCGTAGTCTACAGCGTCATCTGTGACAAGGAAGAGTTTGGACAGGATGATACTGGACAGCAAATGGAGCAAAAAAGGGCCTTTGTGAAACCCCCTCCTGCCACTGTGCTGTGCACGTGGCTGAGTTTCCAGCCAGCACAGATCTGCTGATGCTGCCTCATCATTTTTCCAGCCCTGGCCACGTGCCTGGATATCTGCAGGCACGGATGGGGATCAGACAGGTCCCTGCTGCTCCTGCCTCCTCTAATCACTCTGCACAAAGCCAGGCAGGAGCAGGGCAGGCTTTAGCAGTGCAGAAGGCATGTGTTAACTCACAGAAAGAAACCAAACTGACTTCCTATTTTGATTGCAACATCCCAGGACTGATGCTGAAAGTCCTAAAGAGACACTGTGGTCCAGTGTCATCCTCCAGAAGCTTCCTGGCTGCAGCCTTCTTGTGCTGGATTTGGTGAGAAACCTGAGCTAGGGGCTAGAACCATAATCATCCTGGCTAAACAACATTAAAAACCAAGAGATGCAGACCCCAAAGCTCCTGAATTGCTGCAGAAACCACCAAGTGAATGGCATCAGGGTGGAAGTATCACCATGTGCATTTTCCTGTGGAAAGGGGAAATGTTCCAGGCCTGCTGAGTGTGTGCAGCAGCCCTTGCTCACCAGCTCCATGGCACAGAGCTGGTAGGAAGAGCTGAGCTGTGAACAAGCAGGTTTCTCTTGGCTAAGCAGGTCACCATCCTTCTCTGCACTTTGTGTGGCACATGAATTGTGACAGCAACACACTTACCTGAATCAGAACCCTGAGATGCTCCAATGGTGACATTTTCATAGGAATAGGAATCCTCATCTTTCTCTGGTGGAGAGAAGAAAGAGGAGTGACAAAGGACCTATGGACGTGTAAATGACGTGGGAAGATCCCTCAGCACCTGCAGGAGGGAGCTGTTTCCTGCAGTGAAATGTAGATTAGCTAAAAAATGTAGTCTTTGTGACGGCCTGTGGTGACCAAGTGATGGAGTATCCAAGTATGGTGGAATCAGGTGGTCACTCCTTGTGGTCACAGGAGCACAATCACCAATGGTTTTGGGCTGTCCTGTCTATAGGCAACAGATGGACTGACAGGGGCTTGGACATCCCTCAAATCCCACAGCTCTGCTCTATCTTTTTAATGAATTTGTCTCCTGGACCCACACTTGCTTCAGGCCATACACAGTGGTGCACAGACCAGCAAGAACAGTCTCACAAGCTCCCTGGAGCCATGGGACAACCAAGGAACCCACCTTGCTTGCCTGGGGAACTACGACACGGTGGATGGAAGAGCCTGGTGCAATTGTAGTAGTGATCCATGGAGATGGGCTCCCTGTGAGAAGAGCAGCACTGTTAGCTCCTCCTGCCCAGCACAGGCTCCCAGGCTGAGCTATGGGAGCACCAGGACAGCACTGGGACCAGTATGGTTCCACCTAGCCGTGCTGAGGGCAGCACAGGGTACTTACACATAGTCATTCTCTTCTTGCAGGCAGCTCTCTGCAAGAACAAGGGTTTGCTGTCAGCACTCCACCATGGCATCAACCTGAACAGGCATCCCTGGGCACAGCTGGACAAACCCCCCAGCACCACCACAGCCCACAGCCCCACAGCCTGTCCACAGCAGAGCCAGGTGGCTGGAGCAAGGGAGGTAGCCCTGATCCACCCCAGGTCCTGAGAAAGCCCTGGCTCACCACTTCTCATGGACACGTCCTGCCAGCTGGCAGGGAGATGGAGAATATGCTCCCTGCCTTGGGAAAGGAGAGCACAGCCCCACCCACCAATAATCCTCTTAGGGCAGGCACCGGCTCACACTGCCCCGGGAGGGAGCAGGGGCTGGGAGCATCCGTCCCCCTCTGCTCTGCCCGTTAATCAGATCTGTGTGTGTCTTACAAAGCAATCTCTAAATTGACTGAGACAGAGCTCTGCCAGCTGCAGTGCCAGCTGCCTGTGTGCTCCCTGCCAGCTCCCATCCCCTGGCACCTCCCATCCCCTCGGCAGCCTTCCTTCCAAACCCCCAGACATACGGCTGCAGCATTTACCTGTCAGGAAATTCTGGTACCTGGACTCATCCCTGCTCCCTGGGGACAAGAGAGGGACACATTACACATGAACTGTAGCTGAGTGATGGGAGCAGTTTGGCCAGGGAGGCACCATGCATTTCAGCACCAGCAGCTCTACCCCCACTCAGCTCTGAGGTCAGGGGTCAGGGCTGCAAGGTTGGACAGTCCAGGGTACAGGAATTGGGACGGGCAGGGGTGATATTTTAGACAAACTCTGCCTGTGGCTCCAACCAGGACTGGTCAGCCACAGCAGGATGAGCACTGGGCTTTAAAGTCAGACCCAGGATAGATGCACATTAAGATGGACATGGACCTGTTGGAGCAAGTCCAGAGGAGTGAACAAGGATGCTCCAAGGGCTGGAGCCCCTCTGCTCTGGAGACAGCCTGGGAAAGTTGGGGTTGTTCATCCTGGACAAGAGAAGGCTTTGGGGAGACCTTAGAGACCCTTCTAAACGGGAGAGGGACTTTGGACAAGGGTTGGGAGTGACAGGACAAGGGGAATAGCTTCAACCTGACAGAGGACAGGGTTAGGTGGGATGTTGGGAAGAGATTTTTCCCTGTGGGGGTGGTGAGGTCCTGGCACAGGCTGCCCAGAGCAGCTGTGGCTGCCCCATTCCTGAAAGTGTCCAAAACTAGGTTGGAGCAGCCTGGGATAGTGGAAGGTGTCCCTGCCCATGGCAGGGGGTTGGAAGGAGATGAGCCTTAAGGTCCCTTCCAGCTCCAGCTGCTCTGTGATTCACTGTGTCTGTCCCAGGAAGCTGCTCACCATATCCACTGTGACGGGAGGCACTGAGCTCTTCAGTGGCTTTGCTGAAAGAAAGAAAAGAGACCTAAAATCCCTGGTCTGAGCAAACCCTACCAGCAGTTACACACCACCAGAAGGGCCATCCATGAAACCCCCCTGCAAGGTTATCAAGCACACATATGGAGCAAGGGGAGATTAAGGATTTGGGGTAAAATCCTCAAATGGGAATAACTATGCTTGAATATTGCAGCAGAGTTATCATGGCTGTGTAGTTACTGGGGGTTTTGGTGATGGGGAGAAGGGGATTTATCACACCAAACTGCTTATAAGTGAATAATGGCCATTTCTTTTCCTTGATGTATCTATTATGTACAGCCACAGCTCACTTTCCTGGGTTTGATTTAATCAGTTGCCAGAAGAATGCAGTCAGACTGAAGAAAATCCAGAAAAGTCTAAACATACTATTGACCATCAATAAATGAAGCAACCTGATCAAGTTGAAGATGTCCCTGCTCCTCACCAGGGGGTTGGACTATATGACCTTGAAAGGTCCCTTGCAACCCAAACTATTCTTTGATTCTAGATACAGCCCAAGCCACATCTCTAAGGCCCAGAATGCTATCCCAAATGTTCATGTATGTTGGGTGAACTTCATCCAGTCTTGGCACTAGAGCTAGATTTTATTTGGGTTTTTTCCTACCTTGCTGTTGATAAGTTTTCAGGTTCCTTAATACTTTCCAGCCTTCGGGTTGCAACTGGCAACAACAAAATTACTGTGTTAATTATTATAGCAACAGCAGATATTTCAAACAGCACAGAACATCTACCAGAGAGGAATCCCTGGGACTGGCAAGCATTTTTCTAATGCATTCTAAAATAGCTTCCAAATTGTTCCTTGAATGTTCAAAAATGCTCAAAACAACAACTAGACAAAAAGCTGGTGCAGATCACAGAGCTTGCAAACACTCGCTGGAGGAAGCTGCAATCCCAGCTGCTGCCTTGTCACCTATTGTCCCCCAAACCCACTTGGTTTGGGGCCATTTCCCTCCCTCCACACTGCAAGGTGCAGCTGAGAGCTTTGGTCAGGCTGGGATGAAAGACTTGCAGAGGGGTTAAGGGGTTGGACCCAGCAGAGTCCTGGGGCAGGGCAGAGCCATCTGCAGACAGACATGTTTCACACAGACCTGGCAGCTGCTCCTCGTGACATAAAACTCAAAAGGTCAGTGCTGAGCCCAAGCTGCTGCAGGAAGCAGTGAGGGGATGATGAGTGAGTCACTCCTATCGCCCACACCTTCATTTTCACAGGGTGCACAGCATGGCTCCAAGAGCCCCAGTAGTTGAGGTGTCACTTGTCAATGACAGTGCTTTAGTCAATTATTATCAATGCAAAGGGCATTTTTTCCCTACAGCTCAGAATTCCCATACCTAGAAGCATCTAAGGTGGCTTGGACAATCCAGGTCTCATCATTTCATGGCCTGGCTTCAAGGTGACCCTTGGAATGTTACCTTCCCCCAGCTGTATGCATGCAGGGCCCTCACAGCACAAGGCAGGAGCCACATGCAATGTTTATACTCACTGGTGTGGGATCGAACCACCTCAAATCTCTGCTGGCTTCCGAGCCTGGAAAAAATAGCAATACAGCCTCAGCTGAATGCTGGGGTTTATGACAAGGAAAACAGATACAAGAGACCTGACTGGTGAGTGGAGGGCAGAGAGCAGCGTGCTGGGCTCTGTGAGGTGCCAAGCTGCATCACTCAGCATGTCGTGCAGGACCTGTGTGACCTGGGAGCATCTTCTTTGATCCTTTAAAGAAAAGATGTGGTTTTGGACCACTGGTAGAGCACGCAATGTCAGCAAGGGAACGATCCAGGATTGAGGAAAACATCATTTAGGATAATTCCCATTCTGATGCTTCAGCCACCAAAGGCCAGAAGAACCTTACCCACAAAAAAGTGGATGTTCATGCATGAAATGGCTTCAAACCCCACAGCTTTACCTCCACTGCTGCCTCTGCCTCTCCCATCATCCCTTAACATCAACATGAATAAAATAACATTATCAATAATAACCTATGCCCAGTAACCTCTTTTAGTTAATCTCTTAGTTAATCCCTTTAGTTAATCTCTTTAGTTAATAGGAGAACTGCTTTTCAGAGCACAAGAGAATTCAATGCCTTTTCTACTTCAGGTGTTTCTACACAGGTACTTATTAATTCCAATTTTGGGAACCCTTTCCCCCTTTTTCATTGGGGCTGCCCCCTACTCCACTGGGATTCATGGACTGGTGGGAGAGCTGTCAAAAAACCCAAACACAGAGTCAAACTTAGCTTGCAAGACACCCAAACCAGAGCTCTAAAAAGAGCACACAACACCACAAACCTGAACCCAAACCAGGTGTAATTTTCAGGAAGTTGGGACAGTTCAGCCAGTGAGGGATGGAGCCTGTGGGAGACAGAGCCTTCAGTGGCTGCTCCATCAGACTACAATGGATCACTCCAGAGCCTTTCCCCACAGGAACAAAACCCCAACCCCTTGGAGGCCTTTGAGAGCCCCATTGCACCTTGTTTGCTCCTGTAGCAAAGCTTACAACCCAACTTTTCTTTTTTTAACAGCATTTACTGTGGTTTGTTTGATGCTGAAGGAAATAAGGGGGAGTACACTGCATTTCCTTCATTTCTTGTGCCGCAGGTCAGTGGTTGCTCTGGTCCAACCAGCACCACCCAAAGGCAGGGGCTTCTTTATGAAATAAATAACCTTTCTAGCTCATCTCAGGGCACAACAGAACAGGATAAGAACTTGCCCTTCTCTCCCAGACCTTTTCCAACTAGTTAATGATTCATCACAGTCAGAGCTTCAGTTTCATTTCAGATTATTCTCTGTACAGGCATTGCCCCTTCAGCAGCACCTTGGGCTGGGCCACACTGCCTTACATCCCATCCTGGCATTAATTTATTTTTTATAAACCCAGATTTCAGCTTGGGTCTGGCTCTGGGGCTCACCCTGGGTGAGTTGTTTGGGGGAGAAACATGATTGGAAAAGCAACTTACTGGCTCCTCTGCTCATTCAGCTGTGTCTCCCGTTTGGTAGCTGGAAGACAAGGGAACAAAAAGTTCTTAGAAAGGATGAGTTGGGAGTTAGAAATCAGAAAGGCCAATAAAAGACATTCACAAAATTTCTTCAGCACCTAAGGACAGTGGAGGCAGTGAGCAGCAGTTGCAGTAGGGTTTCGATGAGGTTTTTTTTCTAATTTTAATTGTTTAAATTTGAATTTGAATTGTTTAAATTGTGTTTTTTGTCTCAAACCCCACAAAGCAAAGCAGCCAGTCCTGCCCCAAACCACAAACTGCAGCCTCTCCCCCATTAAAACCCAGCCAGTGCTCGGGGAGGGGCTCAAACCCCACTGGGTGCTCACCCTGCTCTCTGTATAAATTCATCCTCCAGTTCCCCTTCCTTGCCTGCACTTCTGTTCCAGACCCTGGGCAGGATTGGTGTGACTGGAGCGAGTCCTGCCGGGGGAGTCCCAAAGCCACCCACCAGGATGAGCAGGGAGAGGGACCTGCAGGCCACAGTGTCACATCTGGCCCAGGGAAGGAAGGAAGGGGTGTCACACCTGTCCCAGGGAGGGAAGGAGTGCTGCAGTTTTGGGTGCCCCTTCCCTTCTGGCTCTCTGGCAGATCCCCATAAGGGCAAAGCTGAGTAGAACCGAGTCCCCATGGGGGGACAATCAGAGAGGAAATCCCGGCCAGGGCAGGGGCAGGGACAGAAGCAGGGCCAGGAACAGGGGCAGGAGCAGGGGATGGAGCAGGGGCAGGGACAGGAGCAGGGGATGGAGCAGGAGCAGGGGATTGAGCAGGGGCAGGGACAGGAGCAGGGGATGGAGCAGGAGCAGGAGCAGGGACAGGGGATGGAGCAGGAGCAGGGGCAGGGACAGGGGATGGAGCAGGGGCAGGGACAGGGACAGGAGCAGGAGCACGGGCAGAAGCAGGGCCAGGAACAGGACCAGGGGCAGGAGCAGGGACAGGGGCAGGGGCAGGGACAGGGGCAGGGACTCACCTGGGGACAGCTGGCACCTGATGCAGAGGCTGACGGCCGCCCCCAGCAGCATCAGCGCTGCGGCTGCCCAGAGCTCCAGCTGTGCCATGGCCCCAAACCAGCCTGGAACACACGGCCAGGGGACCCCATCAGCTTTGGGGGGGTACACAGGGTGTGGGGACATCCCTGAGAGAGCTTTTAAATTTGGAGAATTTGGGAGAAAATTTCTGAATGGGGTTTTTCTAGGAAACAGATTTAAGCAGTTTTTTTTTTTTTTAAGTGGTTTTGGGAAATGTATTTTTCCGGAGAGAAGTGGGGAAAAAACCTGTTCATTTAACAGGCAAGGCACTTTTTAGCACAAAAATGAACAATATTAAGTAATAAAACTTTTTGCTGCTCTGAAGAGATGACAGATTTAGAAAAGTTTTTTTCTGTGGGTTGCAGCCCAGCTCACTCGGTCTGTTCTGAGTCCCTCCAGAGCTGGGAAATGTCACAGCCCAGGCCAGGCCTGGTGGGACACAGGTGTGAGCTCCGGGTGCTCCTCTGGGTTTTCAGTCTAGAGCAGGTTTGAACAATTCCAAGAAAAAGGAAAAAAAGCACAGGGAGCTTTTTTGCCTCAGCTGGCCAGAAATTAACCAAGAGCACAGGAGAGCTCTCTGCTGCTGTGCACTGCAGCCAGCACGGTCTGTGTGAAGGATGGGGGGAGCCAGGGCAGTCTGTGATAACAAACTCTGCACCTCTGCTCTCCCCCTTCACTCCTGGAACCAGGCTTAAAGCTGTAGAACTCAACATTCAACACCAACAGAACAGACAACTGGGGATACAAGCATCATAAAGTCACCCCAAAAAGCCGAGTGCTGTTCACCCTCCCACCCACGGAGGATGCTGGGCATGCAGGAGGGGCTTTGGGTTATGGCACAGCAGCAGGGGCAATGCCCTGAATTCTGAATTACTCATTGCCAATCCCCAAATCCATCCTGCTGCCATCAAACAGCACACAGTCATTCTTTAATATCTAGAAGAGAGCACAAAAGGCAGGCCTCAGCAATTTTTAAACACTCAAGATCTTTGCACAATGTGTTGTGGCTCTTTCCTGCAGCTCACAGTGACTTCCAGTGTTAAATTCCCCACTCCTTTTTCTGCATTAAGCTGCCTCAGCCAGTGACTCTTCCCCTCCTTTCCAGGACAGGCTTTTCCACAAACAGCAGCTAACATTTTTTAACAATCAGCATGATTTGGCTTCAACTTCTTCCTTTAAAATACAAAACATCCTGCAAATATCACAGAAAGCAGCCTGCTGGCACTGAGATGGATCATTGAGCCCATTCCTATTCCCCAGGGTCAGATTTTCTTTAGTTACAGATTATTTTAATTTATTTCTGTTTTTAATAAACTTCCTTTTTTCCCTAGGGATGGAGACTCTTCAACATGCCAAAGGCCAGTACATGATCTTTTTTTGGCTGGCAGGAAGCTTTCCTCCTGCCTACCTTCAACCTCTCTTATAACAACTTAAGCCTGTATTAAATTGGTGAATGGAGGAGGAAAGATATATTATAGCAATTGATAATTAAAATAATTCAAAATAATGAAACAAATGCCAGTAGCAGACAACAGAAGGCAGGAGCTTGATTCTGCCCTGCTCAGCACCTTCTGCCTCTGCTTGATTAAAATGGAATAAACATTTCCCTGCCCAAACTCTGCAGAAGTTTGGAAGTTGCTCTGACAGCCTTGTCATATCAGAGAAAACCCAAAGCCTCCTGTGGCAGCTGGGTCTGTGGGGGCTGAGCAACTTCCTCCTGTCCCTGCCAGGCACTGGGAACAGCAGCTGAGCACCTTGGAGCTTTGTGCTCCAGTTTGTCCTTGAAGCCTCAGTCCTGTGCCACGGTCCTGATCATCAGGGCATGGGGAAAATAATCATGGTGTAAATCAGCATGGGGCAGGGAAAGGAGGGGAAGGAAAATCCCTCATTTCCACTCAGACAGACCTTGAGCAAAGCCAGGAGCAAGGGCTGAAGGGGTTTGGTGTCAGCATCTTCCCAGTGGTCCCCAAACACCACGGGCTGCCCAGAAATGACCTCGAGGAGGCTTTGAGCCCTCCCTTCACTTGAGAACAAACTGGGACTATTCCTCTCATGTTCCAGGTTCCCTGGGCTCTCCAGGACCTGGCTTTGCCTTTTATAGGCCCCCAGAGGCCTCTCTTTCCCTGCACAGTGTTTTGCAGCACTTTCTGAAGAAGATGAGATGAGTTATTCTAAATTTAAGTGCCCACACCTGCACACACCCACCCCAGAGGTGCAGGACCAGAACCCAAAAGAGCCTAGTCAAAACCATGTGCTTTCTCCCATCATTTTTCCTTTGCTCAGCATTCCCCATGGAGATCATGAGCTGTGGATCATCCCTGAAGCATCTCCAAGAGGCAGCTGAGGGGAGTTGGTGCCTCAACGCTGGTGACTAAAATATAAAGGGCTGCAATAGTACTGCTTTGTCTGTGGGTTTCCTGGCTTCTTTTCTTTTTCTTTTTTTTTTTTTTTCTTCTTTATTTTTCTTTAAAGTGAAGGCAAGGCAGAGCTGAAGGCACCTGACAACACTGACCTAGTTTGTCCCATTCCATGGCAGGCCTCCTTCTCCCTTCCAGAGCCAGTTTTATTTTGGTCACGGGCAGTGAGGCAGCAAAACCTGTCTGCTCCTGAGCCCCCACTCAGCAGAGACACATGGTGTGTGGTTGTTTGTGGGGCTGATGAACAGGATAGGGTGTGTCCCACCCCATCATAGCTTTGTGCCCCAAGAAAACCCCCAAGTCACACACACACCATCAGCCTGGAGATCATTTGTGCTCCCCAAATACCCAAGACCATGGAAAATCCTTTCTTTTGGCACAAGTCCTGCTCTGGTAAGGAGCTGACAGAAGGAGGTGATGAACAGATTTATGACAAGCAGAAGGCTGGAAGCACTTACTCACAGCTAGCAGGATATAAATAAAATATTTGGAAGGGTGAATGTGCTTCCCTGCACTCTGCCCTGGGGAGCTGGAGGAGAACAAACAGACTCCAGCCATGGAGGTCTCTGCACAGAAGGACGTGTGCAGGTCATGGATTGCCAGCCCTGCTTTCGAGATGCTAAACCCAAACTCAGGGATAGAACTGGTTCCCATCCAGTTTAGGGGTGACACAATTGATGGTGTCACAATGCCCTGTTCTGTTCTCATGCTTCTCTCTTCTCCTTTTGCCTCTTTTTCCCCTTCTTGTGCTGAGGGACCAAGCACACTCTGAGCACCCTGACCCCACAAATCCCTGAGGAGCAGCTGCTCCAGACAAGCAATTCCTGGCTCAGCAGCACACTGGGGTCTGGATACAGCTGTGGTCTCCTTCAGAGGGGAAAGCTCCTCTTGCCAAGCAGGGGCTGCTCCTTCTCTGGCCTCAGATATTTTTAGCAATCAAGGAGACAGGCTTTTTCTTACTAAAAAAACTTGGAAAAATGAATGAACTTGCAAAAGCTTATCTACTCTGTGCCAGGTCTTGCTCTAATTTAAGGATTTGCCCCAGTAACAAGGCTCACTATGAAGATCCAAAGGAAGGAGAGGTGGTTTTGTCCAGGAAGACTAAAAGGTCTTCTGCTTTTAATTCCACTGAAATGAAGAGCAAGAGGACATGGACACTCACCATCCATCTGCCCAAGAGCAGCACAACAAAGTGAGAAAAACTTTTAAATTGAAATAAGGCATTTCTGGCTTATAAAATGAGTGGATACAGGCTGGATATTCACAGGCTAGAAATAAAATTCCTAATGGATGGAAAGTCTGGGAGAACTTTCCAAAAGGAGCAGAAGAGGCACAAAACTCACTAAAAAAACCTGCAAGAGCACTTAAAGTGAACTTTATCTTTTTGCTGAGAAACCAGGAGAGTGAGGAATGTGTTGATGTGGCCCCAGCAATGCCTGGTTTTCCATGAGATAATTTCTGATGAATATTTTAGCCCTTTGCAGATGTCAAGCCCATCCCTGAGTTCACATTGCAAGACAAAGACTAAAATCATGTATTTATATTATGTACTCTATCAATCAAAAAATGCCCAAAAGGCAAATATAAACCAGTCACTTTCTCTTCCCTCCAGAAAGTTTTGTGGTCTGTACCAGTTTGCAGTAAATTAATTCTAATTCAGGCTGGTAGGATGAGTCACTGGAATGAAATATGAAGTGGAGAGTGTATTTAAAGACTCACCATATGAAATTCAGCACACTGACTTGTTGAACAGATGCAATATTCAGCTTGAGTCAATGTCTCTAACATGTTTAAGAAAAGCAACTCCACTTTCTGTTTGCCTGTGTGGCACAGATTGCCACAGAAAGTCTCATCAATTCAGAAATGAAAGTCTCAGACCAAGGAAGCTCCTGTGGCTGGAATGACTTCAATGACCAGCACTGAGCCTTCAGAAAAGCTCCTTTCCAGAGGTCTGCACACCTCATTTCCTACCAGCTTTATGCCAGTGTCAGCCTCCTTAGGAAAGCTGCTGCCATAAAGTCTGGGGTTTTTACAGCTGTTCAGGTAGATCAGGCTTTTATGCCAACAAAAGCATTTCAGTAGAACATATGATAAAAGGGGAAAATCAGAATTGATAAATCAACTTCCACATAGATTATAACTTTGGAAAATGCTTTTTAAAAACCCTGGGTAGAAAATACCATGCAAAACCCCAATCACAATAGGCATGGCAGCACAAGAAGGTAACTCACAGACATATCTTGTATTTTTAACTTCCCTGTTCCAGGCAGCATTGAAGCCTCACAGCGTCATTCACTTCCACTGGGAGCCGAGGGGATGCCATGTTAGCAATACAGGCAACCCCTGTGCAACTACAGACTCCAGAACCATGAAAATGAGCCAATCTCATTCAAGATTATCCCAGAATTATCCCCTTCTGCTAAATTATCTGCCTCGTGGCCCATATTACACTGAACATTGCTCACACAAGAGAAAACAGTTGCAAAACCAATTCTCTCTCTATCTAGAATTAGCTTTTTCAAGCACTTACGTGCAGTAAAATAAATGCATTCCTATCCATGATGCCAGTCAGCTCTGAAATCAATGGAAAACCCAGGAAGTGTCGTTTGAATCAGCTATTTTTAAGGACTTTGGAGGGGGAGCAGCGTGGGCTGCAGCACTCCCAGAAGCTACAGGCAGGAGCCAGAAGGACCATGCAGGGATGAGGGAAGCTCAGCACACACTGAATCTTCCAGAATATTTTAGAAGATGTGAATGCAGAAATAATGTAATGAAACCCACGCTTCCATCAGCAGAGGAGATGTAAAGAACAGGACTGTAAAACAGACAATGCAGGCTGGGGGGATCTCGGGTCCAGAGGGGTCTAAATGCTGCTGAGAAAGAGTTGGTAATTCCTACCTTGGAGCTGGTGATGGCAGGAGCAGCACTGAGGAGGGAACATCCACCACGTTGCTTTTCAGAGAGGTTTTACAGGGATGAACTTCTTTAAAGGGTGGCCAAGGTGTAAAGTGGGATCTGTGAGCTCAGGGGGACACCCCGCTGTCCCCAGAGCACCCCAAGCACCTCCAGGCACTCCCCTCTCCCCATCCCTCCCTCCTCACCCACCTTACCCTCACCTCAGCCTCTGTCCCTGGCGTGTCCCAGCTGCTCCAGCACAGCTGCTGGCTTGGAGCTGGTTCCCCCAGGGCTTGTGAGCAGTTGCTGGTTTCCTGTCCCTGTGAATCACTAACCCCAACATCCGCTGCCCGGCCGGGCAGAGACTGAGACTGCACAACCCACCCGGGTCACTTGGGCTCCTGGGGGCAAGGAAGGGGCTTGGTCAGCCTGCAGCTGCACACAGCACTGAGGTCACATCCCCTGAGCTTCAGGTGCTGTTGGTGCCCCAAAAATTTCAGGCTTCCTTTTAGCAAAAAGCTTTCACAGGAATAACCCTGCGCGATGGAAGCGGCAGGAAAATCTCAAAGCAGGCACAGCAAACTGCAAGAACTCTCTTCGTTTTCATGGAAAAGATGGTAACAAGTTTCAAAGGCAGCAAATAGCCCAAGGTCACTCTTGCTAATGGCCAAACCTGGAGCTCCTGTCCAGGACTGTAAGAATAAAACCAGTTCTTATGCTTCAGCATTGGCAGTTTGCACGCAGCAGGCACAACTTCACTGCACTCTTAAAAAAAGTAATTCCTCACGTTTTTCGGTGCTTGGATGGAAAAAGAAAGGTTCATTAATTCCCTTTTGGGAATTCATATATTGGCTTAAAGCCCTGTCATGGTCCATGAAAGAGGGATCCTGCTCCAGCACTAGGGAAGTCTGCACACACACGTAAATGTGTACAAGAGCCACAGGGTGCACGAGTCACAACCAGAAACAAAACGTTTCATGCTGCTCTACAAAGCCTCTCTTACATGTAAATTGTTCACTAAAGGGAAATTTCGTTATATTTAAATTAGGGCACTCTGAAGCTGCCACAACCAGCCACCTACACCCAGCTCTCTGTGCAAGAAGGTGACTCTTCATCACAAAAATTATTAAGGAGCCAACTGGTTACAATTTTTGCAACTCTAGGTTGAAATCTGGTTATTGAGCTTTCAGATAAACGTTATTTCAATAAGATAATTATCCATAGTATGTGCAAATAGACTTTTTCTCTTCCAATTCTAACCAGAGAAACAAAAATAATGCACCTTCCAGAGCCATTTCCAGACAAAATCCAGGTGCTGAATCCTATCTTGAAGTCAGTATAATCTGAATCAAAGATAAAAAGGGGTAGATTCAGCTTTTAATTGCTCACAAGGTTTCTGGGTGGTCTCTGTGTAAAGGACACTGCAAAATGTGAAATTTTTTTCACTGCCAAAAGAGTTGTTACAAAATTAGCATTTCTAGCAGAGGCCTGAGAGATTCAGTAGTTTATTATCAGCTTTCTAGCAGGGTTTTTATGTGTTCAAACATAAACTGACAGCAGAAGTTTTGCAAAAGAGTTCTTTATAGCAGAACTGATACTCAAAATATGGTGGAGACATTTACAGTTCATCTTTTGTACCCGAAATCAATTTCATCAGGAGCAGCCACTGCTCAGAAGGTGCCACGTATTTGTTTCAGCTTCTCTGGTGGGTCTCAGCTTCGAGTATGACTCAGTGCTGTGGTGTGGACATTACCCTTGGGCTGCACCTCGTGTTAGTCCCCAAACTGTGCCCTGATGGACCACTCAGCCTCTCCAGAGCAGGCAGGAGCTGCTCCTGTGCCCAAGGAGAGTCACCCCAGCGTGACAGAACAGCTCTTGGGCAGAGTGGTGCCCTTCAAAGGCATCAGTCCTCTGCAGAGACCAACCACCTCGATCAGAGGGTAATTACTGCACAGCACATGCCTCTGTGTATCCTATCTCCCTTCCTCACATTTCTCCTAAGAAGGGATGGATATAAAGGTTTAGAATGAGTGCTCACTCAGCACTTTCCAGCACAGCCACAGGTTCTGCTCTCCATGAGACCAGACCAACTCTCCTCCAACACACACAGAATGAGCCCTCAGGCACCAAACCCAGCTTGGGAAATGGGGCTCTACCCTCCTGAAACCTCTCTGCCTCATCGAGACCTGCTGCTGGAAACAATTTCTGATTTGACAAAAGGTCAAAAACACAGGAGCAGCATGTTTTTATCTACTGCAATTAGTTACAGAAACACCACATTGTAATTTCACCATTTGTGCTCTTTTCAAAGCTCACCCGTTTCAACTCGGGTTTGTTTTCCCCCGTAACACAGCTCCTACTCCTTCAGGCAGTTTCACCAGTTAACCAAACCCACTTTTCACCTCTAGATACAAAGCTGACAAACTGCAGAGAGATCTCTTGGGTCCAGAAAGCTCAGTAGAACCCATCTTCTACCCTGCTCAGCTTACCTGGGCCCCGGGAAGCCAAATGCCTGAGGGCTGATTTACATTCTTTCAGACAAAGGTGGGGGCTGCTCAAAGACCAGCTGACTTTGCTTGAATCAGGTGTTGTGACTAACACTGATCAAAAATCAGCAGTGAAACAAGGACTGGAAAACAGGGCATCATCTAAACCCCTTCTGCACAAACACACCCAATGCTGGAAGATTTGAGAGAGATCCAAATGTTTTCCAAGCTCCAACAGGCTCCAAGCTCACCAGCTTTGCAAATCAAGCATTGGTGAGCACCAGCATCAAGCCCCTCCTGCTTTGTGACAGAATGAGCACGTGTCTCACTCCAACCACTAATTGGGATTACAATGCATTGCATCTGTTTAGCAACATTTTCATGGCAGCTCTAATGAAAGCCACATCCTGGAGGAAATTTTGGGATGTGCTGAAGTAGTGCTGGATGGTTTTGTATACACCCAGAAACGTTTCTCTCTGCCGTAGGGGAATGAGCCTTTCCCCAGGCAAAGGGGAAGTGCTGCCTCCTCCCCTGCCCCAGCTGCACATTGGCTCTCTCTGAGCTGAAACCGAAAGTGGCTCCGTTCCTGCTGAAGGAAAATAAATGCTGCTACCACCCAGTGGAAAGTCCTCTCACAGCCAGGATCCCTGGGTGCTTCACAAAACTTTGGCCAAGTAAACTTTGCAAAGACTAATCCCAAACATCCCTATGGAACAAAGCTTCCTGTTCTTATCCTGCTGAGTTCATCCTTGTGGACACAATAATTTTTAATTTGAAGACAAAAACCTAGAAGGTTTGAATGCTTTTATTTGAATTTTTTATACAGCAATACAAATTATACAGATTCGTTACAGTACAGATTTTGCAGGGGTTTATAGAGGTACTTTGTGAGTTTTTGGTTTATTTAAAAGAAAGAGGCAGATCTCGGGAGCACGGTGACATGAACAAAACAATCTTGTGGTAGGAAGCAAATCCTGACCACAGGGAACACTAACCTGGCTGAAACCTACTGGGCAGAAAGGTGGTGGTAGCATTCCCAGCAATAACATCCCAAAAACATCAACCCTGGGATACTCTAGAGCTTTACACAGGAATTGGTGAGCACACAGGTAAGAGGGTTGTTCCTGTAACAGTGCTGGAAGTCCTCGAAGCCCTTGGATGTACTTTGCTGCAGAGGGGACAGAAATGAGGGAAGCTGATGTCACACTGAACCTGCTGTTGAGCAGGTGATGTCACCAAACAGAGTCACTGCCACAATGGAAAAGGAAACAGAAAATTCTTTAGATTTAGTCACTCAAACAGGAACAGTGAGATGAGGAACACAGTTTCAGACCTAACAATGCTGTCATGTACCCACCAAGACACCACATGTGCCACCAGAACCTCATGGCTCGTCTTGTGTCCATCTCAGGTTCCTGTGAGCAGACACAGGAGAACAGCAGAGCTTCCCTGCAGGCCCTAGTGCACAGGAGAGGGGCTGAACATGTAATGTCATCAAGGTATTGCTATCACTAATGTGCATCAGGCTTGAGAGTCAAGTGTCTGGCACCAAAGGATTAAAGCCTTTCAGCAAGCAGGGTCAAAAATATGATTACACCATCCTAAATGCTTCTATTCAGTTTGGTTTAATACTGCTACAGCAAGTGCTATCACGAACAACAGAATAAATTACAGATTATATAAATAAAATGTATGCACCAAATAAAAGATGTGTCTCTGCCACTTTTAATATACTTTGTTCCTGCAGTGAGTAAGTGGCATTTAAGAGGAGGGAGTCAACCACCAGATGAGAAAATTCCACTCTCAGCTGGAAACCAAATTCTTTTTCGGTCACAGAAACTCCCCTTTCTAAAAATCTAAGACAAGCAACACCAACTAAATTGCATCCTGAGAATCCGTCCCAGGGAAGCCCTTGAGAAGTACAAAGGTAATTGATTCTACACTAGAATATGCTGGAATAGGCAAGCAGTCCCTTTCCTTCAGAGCCTTTGCACTCCACTGGTAGTGAAACACAGAAACCATCAGAATGTAAAACATCAACAACACAGATTTCGAGATGCTCAATGTTAACAGCCCCTCACCCCTGCTCTTGCTGGGAGTGCAAATAACCTCAAGAGAGCTTCTGTGCACAGAGAGGGAATGGGGCTGGTACAGAAATCCTGGGACTACGCCTTGGAGCCAACCTGACACACAGAGCTCACGTCCAAAACACCCCCAGGGGAACAGGGGGTGTCCAGCAAAGTCACTCCAAGCAGATTTGTCCAAAGCAAGCAGCAGGACAAGGGCTGCTCTGCAAGCTGCAACATGTCAACTCTGGTTGAAGAGGTTGCACATACATTCCAAAATTTGCTGGCTTTAGTGTTAAATCTTTCCTACAGAGAGGAAGGGTTGCAGTATTATAGGATTTGCTCTAAAATTCTCACAATTTTATCATCTTTCCTGAAGACAAGTCAGCAGCCAGTACTACAGGTAGCAAATGCTCCTACTAGGCTATGTACTAAAGTCAGGATTGAAACTATAACAGTATTCATAAGTTAAAAATATCAGTATCATCCAAAACTGGCCACAGTCATCATCAGCCCTGGGACACACCTGGAGAACTTCAGAAATTCACAGTCAGCACTGGAGACTGAGCAGTGGCAGCACATCTCAGCAGGTGAACAAGTTGCTGCTGCTTCAGGAAGGCCAGTAAGTCACACTCGAGGCATGAACTTAATGTGACTCTACCATCACCAGTCCATTATTTGAGTGTGTGAACACTCCTCCACCTCTTTCTTCAGCCACCAGAACCACCTTGATGGCCACAAGCACAAAGAGCCCTCTCAGAAGTTGCTCCAGGCTTGCACAGCCCAGCGAGTCAGCAACACACCTGTGCCAGCACTGGGTGCTGCCCTGAGGACTGGGATGAGCTCCCAAGGGCATTCCTGGACTCAAGAGTTCAGTGGGGGATTATTTTTTGGTGGTTGACAGCAGAGTGCTGCAGCACATTAAATGCTACTGTCCACTGCTGCAGTGTCCAACAGCTCTTCCAGACTCCCACCTTCCCCACTTGCAACCAAGCTGGAGAAACATGGCAAAGCACCTCCTACAGTAGCAAAGCAAACTCAGTTTCAGTTCCAAAACCTGCCTGGTGCCTTCCTGCCTTCAGTTTTGTTTATTTTTCTAAGTTTAAGCTGGAAGAAAGCTCTGTACAGCTACCAGAAATAACTCAGTGAGAACATGAATAGCCACAAAGTGAATGATCCCTTTGCTATACTGCTGGTACCTTCTCAGTCTGGGCTTTGTCATGCCTGGCTTAGCTTTAAGCAGCAGATAAAGTTAAGCATCACAGGTTAAACCTCAACTGCTGTTCCTGGTAGGATGGGAAGAAAATAATCTTGCTTCCTCCTATAAAAACTTAACTGCCACATCCATATATTAAATATAGTTGTGTTAACTGTTGACAAAAGCTGGTTTGATAAGCTTCTGTATGGGAAAATGTTCACCATTAAATTTTTCAAGGAAGGAAAAAGAAAGGACTGGAGGAGTCTGACCCTGAGCCACATGAGAAGCACAGTGTGGAATGCTCCAAAGAAACCAGGTAACGCATGAATGGTTGCATTTGAAAAAATACTTTTAAAAAACCCTAAAAAATAAAAAAAAAAACCAAAACAATGACACAATGATTTTGGGATCAGGCTGCTTTCACTAGTGGGAAACCTTTAACCAAACCAGTATTAGCAGATAGAGAAAAAGACATCTAGAACTAAGATGACCCATTTACCACCTCTCTCACTCATCAGGGTTCCTTTTCTCCATGCAGTGATGAAATCCCTGCTTCCAGCAGCACCAGTTTGACAGAGCAGCTGTGGCTAAGTGTGGCAAGAGCTGCAGGGCACCAACTCTCAACCAGCCCTGCTCCTCCACACTGCTCAGGCTGCCAGGCAAGACAGCCAGGTGCTGGCACACACACCTCCAGCTCAGGACTGGGACTCTGCTCAAGCTATGGTAAGAGCAGGTTTAAAGAGAGGCTGGAAGCAGGAACACTTCCCATCCTTTCAGGCTATGGAAAGCAGTAAAACCAGCAGGGAGGTCAGAGCTCATTTCCTCAATAAAAACATGGCTCTACCTCTTTCAACTTACCCTGCAGTACATTAAAGCACAAACTTCAAAGCCACAGGGCAGCAGCCTCCTTAACCATTATGCCCCGTGGGAAATGGGTCAGTTGGGAAAGTTTGGAGGAAGCTGACAAACAGCAGCAGTTGATCCATTTACTGTCCCAGCACAGAGGCCACATGACACTGCTCAGCATCACACTGGAAGGACACAGCCTGCCCTGTGCCAGCCACAGGGCAGCAGCACCCATCTGGAGGAGCACAGCCTGAGCAGCTGCAAGACCTGCAAGCTGCAGGAATTCCAAATCCCACCTGGCAGCCTGAGCAATGCACTCAAGTGACACTGAAGTCACAGGACAAACAAACTGGGCTCATTTCCACCCATTAATTTTTACCTCACTGTTCCAGCACTCTTTAGATTAGATTCCTCCCCTTTATCTTTTCCTCTTCCTCCCCTTATTTTGTGTCAGAATGGCTCTAGGACAAATTAACACAATATTTGAAAACTGAGGGGGGGAAAACATGGTAGACTCAAATAAAGACCAATGTTAAATATTACTTAATGTTTTCTTTTATTTAAAAGATCATTCACAAAATACCATATCCATAAATTTATTTTGTTATGAAGCAGAATGTGCTAAGTGTTTGGAATTCTTTTTTTGTTTTTCTCCTTTGTTTTTACATTTAAAAGTCAACTGTCTTGACTAGAAGTGAGTTTTTATATGGGAATTTGTTCTTAAAATCTTTTCCACATTGAAGATGTAAATAGATCAATTATTGGTTTGGAATACAACCACACAAATGCATGTCTGTCTTAAATTAAGTATTAGTGTTAGACAAATGGTTCTTATCTCAGAAGCAGATTAAGTGAAAGGCAGAAAGAAGGAAAGAGTAGTTCTGTAAATTGCTGGGACTCTGACTTACAGTGGGAACCTTAGGGAAGAAATGCATCACTAGCAGTGGTGCTGGTAGTGGGGCAGCCGTGCTTCCAACCTCCTCTTACAAGTACTCTGGGGTGCTGGCTGGTTTTTCTGAAGGCTCTCAGCACTGGCAATATGGGCCCAAGCTTTTTCCATGCACTGGACATGTCCAAACTTCAGCGTAGTAGAACTAGGTTTTAGTTTTAAACATTAATGATTTCTCCTTTTTCTTCAGCCTCCCCTCCCTCCTCCCACACAACACTGACAAGAAACATTTCAAGTGAAGAGAGGTGTAGTAACAAGAGATGCTTTTTACCCAAACTTCTACATGAGAATCTATAGCAGAAAGATTTCTAATCTGCCCATTTTCAAGGTATTCTGAAAGCTGAGGTGCTAAAACTGTACCCCAATGGGCAAAGAAATACAGGGGATAGTGACGATCAAATACTGCATGGCAAAGTATACACTCCTTCAACAAAAATAAAAAAGTCAATTTTATTTGTAGAAACTTCATTTAAAAATTTACCAAACATGTAAAACCCAAAAAAGTAAGCAGAAAGAGCCAGTGAGCAGTTGTGCTCAAACAGGCATGGCTTTGCAGCACTAACCTTGAGCTCAGAGTTGTAGTGGCATCATACCATTTGAAGTCAAGAACCAGCAGGAAGAGGCTGCTGGCTGAGGCTTTGTCCATACTGATTCCACCAGCTATTCACCAGGCTTGTCAGGCAAGGCATCCATTAAATTGATCCTTCCTGGCAACCCATGTGAAAGGGCAGCTGCCCCCCTTAGTTTAATTAGGGGCTCTGCTGTGAACAGTGACTATCACCAATTGTCATAAATGGTATTTCACTACTTGGTTAGAACTGTAAATTTCTGTTCAACTCATCTGGACTCTTCAGTTTTCCTCTTCAGAGCCACAGCAATACAGAACGAGACATGCAAGTCAGAAGAGGAACACTGAGGAAGTAAAAGGAAACAATACAGGGAAATAACTAAGTCTAACCTGTGCTTCTAAAGTAAAACAAACCCAGAAAGGAAGAAGTGAAGCAGCACCTTTGTCCAGAGACCTCCACACTTGTGGAAGCAGCCACACTGCCTTATCTACTGGCAACTGTGCTGCTTGGAAGGAAACAGAAGAGGGAAACTCAGCACAAAGCAGGCACTAGATACAGCAAAGCCAAGAACGTACTAAAAACCACTTGTTAACAGCTGACATGCATTCACAAGCTCTGTGTTTTCGGTTTCAAAGAGGACAAATACCAGATGGCAGGAATGGTAAACTGCAGGGTTGACATTCCAGCAGAGCTAGTCACTCTGTACTGTCTTGCTTTTTCTCCCGCCTCCCCATTCCCTCTCAACCCCAAACTCAGTCGTGTTCTTTTACTACTTCCTCCCGGGGCTTGGCTCCTCCAAAGATGGCAGAGTTTGGATTGGCTACTTGATTGAGGGGAGTATCGACTGTTCGAGGTTTGAGCTGGAGTCGGGGTCGCTGTGCTCGTTCCTCTGAAAGGAAAAACATCCCACTGGTGAGATCTGCCTGTGCAGGGCAGGAGCTTCAACCTGACAACAGAACCAGGAGCCTCCTTTGTGGAGGAAGGCTAATCCCACACAGGAGGAGCTTACCTTCTGTTGGCTCTCTGAAGTCCATGGAAGAGCCACGAAGGGGAGGCCCATCTCTGAAGCGACCAGTGCCACCACTTCCCATGGAGGCACCTGGTGGCCGCCGGTCTCCAGGGCGGGTTCCTCTACCCCGACCTCCCAAGAAGTCGTCGTCTTTGAATCCTGAAGATGGAAGACAGTGAATTTAAAGAGCATCTTTTGCAATGTTTTTAATCTAGACTTATCTGGATGACCGGAAAACCTTGCTAGTCACCGCTGCCAGTCCAAGGTGATGCACTGAGAGCCTTTGTCTGCAGACAGATTGTTTCACAGAGCTCTAGCACCTTCTGCAGGAGTTGTTCAGGTTCCATTTGAAACCAAGTATACTATGCCAAGTTCAGAAAGTGTTTTATCCACTTAGAGGCTTATTGGAGTGCTGGAGAGTGGGTCAAGTGAGTTTAAAATATGAACCTTGGCTGTAACTTCAGTTTGTTAACATCATTAGCTGACTTCAGAGACAACATTACAAGTACTCAGTACTTCCATAGCCAGATCACCACACTGGCTACAACCTTAGCATGAAATCTGCAGGAACAGAGCAAATGGCAAAATAGCAGGGAAGTAGTGAAATACACTTATACAGCAGAGTAAAACCCCAGAGCTGTTTAGCTGTATTATAAACTGACCAGGCATTTACTAAACTAATTAAAAGGCTGGGGGAAAAAAAACAAACCAGACTTTAAACTGACTGCATTTCTTTGGTTTATGTATCACAAAAAAAAAAGAACTATCTGTCACTGACCAGAGTTCCAGTCTGTACCAGTGACTACCCTTGAGTATCTATCCAATCCCCACTGCCTGCATTTCAGTAGGAGGAGGACACTTCTGGTTCTCAGCATATGGGAAAGGAATACACTCATATTTTCAGAAGCTGCCTGGAAGAGAAAGTTGTCTGGTTCCCAACTGAGATTCTCCTTTTCACTTCAGTATTTGGCAGAGTTGCAGAGCTGTCCCTTACTTCAGTGCCAAACAAGCCATCTTTAAAAGATTTGATCTAGAGCAAGGCTGTACAACCTGAGAAGAAAAGCTTCTGTAGCAGCTAAGACTGAAATGCTAAACTTCTGGCTCACAAATCACTCATCCAGCATTTAACAGGCTGAAATGCATCCACATTTGGAGAAGCTGCCAAAGAAGGTATGAAGCTGTGACACAGAAAGCTTAGCTCCAAAGGCAGGTTAAGCACAGGACTGCAGCAAGCTCCAATCCATGCTGGGGGCAAGGGCACACTCTGCTTCTCCTACATCGCTCATTCCACTCACGCAGAGACCAGACACTGCAAAGTTGTACTTGCCAACATCTCCCCATCAGAAAATGGACCAAACCCATGAGTTCAGAGGACAAAAGCAATTGTGTTAATGCCACCCTGCCTTCTAATAGCTGGAACTGACTGGAAGTTAAGAGCAAACCCAGTGGCTCCATCACTACTTTCCACTCAGCAAGCTCACTCACTTGCTGCAGCTGCATTACCAAAACAGGTCTGAAAGTTCAGGAACATCTTGCATTTACAAGTGCTTTGGAACACTAATCTGACTTCAGAGAAGTCAGTTACTTCAGGGACACACATATCATGACATCACATCTTTGTGAGAAGATGAAAGCCTCTGCTCTGACAGAGTATCAGGCTTCCTACATGATCTGTCTGTTTCTGCTACTATTCAGAAATTTACTTAGCTGTATGTTTGAGAAATGCTCAAAACAGTCACCCACAGGCTACATGTGGACAAGAATTCTGTCATTTACGGTTGTTTCATCGAATTTTCTATTGAGACACTTCCCTCTCAAGGCAATGGAAGATTTCCCATGAGGAATTCCACCACAGCTGCAGGATGTCCAAAGTTGGCACATACAGTAGATTCAACCAAACCAGTAATGGTGACAAATGAAAATGAGAACATTTCAGTGCCTTTTAGGCTTCCTATCTGTATAAGTGTTAATACTGATACCAGAATTGAAGTCATCTCTGGAATCCCATCCACCTCCTCTGGATTCTCTGGAACCTCCTCCCATTCCTAGGAAAAAAGCCACAATTGTGTTCAAGTCTGAAGCTATGGGAAAGACTGAGCAAGGGAATACCAAACCAATGTTTCAGTCTTTCAATATTCAAATTATGCTGCTGGAAAATTCTTTTCTTCTGGTACTACCAAGTTCCATTGCACAGGAACAAACAGTCAGTTCAAGTTAACAAAGAATAAATGGCCAAAAAAAGTTTCTTTAATACACATTCAATGGAAACCTCTGAGTCCAGTTCAACCAACCTTCAGCTACAGACAAGAATGTTTTTTACACTGGAACAAAAGACATACTCCAAAAAAAGCACTTGTCTACATGTGCTTACTCGCTTTCCATACATCATCATAAAATAGTAGCAGATCAGACTGTTGGGCTTATGATTGTCCTCTGCAAGACACAACACATTATTAGGGGTATTGGTCTCACTTCCTGGGTTAGAAGTGACAACACATCCAGCCTTTGGACACAAAGCACAGCTAAATTTCAGACACCTCAGGAGCAGCAGCAGCAGCTGGTTAGAAACACATACATATATACAAAATTTTACTTTTCAATATCATCTTCATGTTCACTTGCATGCCTTGTCTTAGCATCAGTCAGCACCAGAAGCCATAACTATGACCACTATATTTAAGCTACTCAGAAAAATGGAATCACCTCTGTCATCAGGCCCGCCGCCTTTTCTGAAGCCAAAGCCACCTTTATCCTGTTTCCTGCCTTCTGCTATGTCCACTCGGAGTGATCGGTCACCCAAAAGCTGTTAAATCAAGGGGAGAATCTGTTCAGGATGTATTATAAGGGCTGCCAAAGAGTTTGAGACCTATGCTTGCCTTTGATTTCACAAATTAATTGTAAGTGTACTTACTGCACCATCGTATGTAAGAGCTTCCTTGAGTGACTCCACCTCATCGAACTCTACGTAACAAAATCCTGTAAGAAACAAATCTCAAGTTAACAGCACTTTAAAAGGCCTTTGTAAGAGGCTACTCCTCCTGCATGCCTGCTAGTAGCTTCCTTCTCTTTTAAACATGAGTAGTGATGTGCACATGGCTCAGAAACGCATCATCATCAACAATGAACACATTTACCTGCACCTGTTAATGACAGGGCAAATCCTGAAACAGAACTCTGGGCACTCTGTGAATGCCAAGAGCCTAATTCCCTTTTCCACAGAGTCCTCATTATAGATTAGATTTGATCTAGGCCTTCAGACAGTTATTCAGCTGAATATTGACACTTCACTCCTAGTGGTTTTTAAACAAGAAACTGAAATACTTACATAGTCAGCAGTGTGATTTTGTGTCATCACATCATTTAGTGGATTTACTCCTTTTCAAAGGCCCTCTGTTATCCAAGGTAAGCCTTTTCCACCCCTTAAAGTAACTTACAAATATAGCTCACTTCACTAGACAATTTCCATAGCATTTAAATCTGCATCCTCTAAAACAACTGCCTGTTTTCTCCCTGTCTACTAAAAAAAGGCAGAGCTGAAGCAATGGGAGTCTTCTGAAGCAAAGGAATTATTCAATACTTAAGGTCACAGGACTTAAGCGGGTCACCTCTGGTAGAATTCATACCAGACAAGGTTTGAGACAGTTTTTATGTCGGGCAAATACTGACTCCTCACTCAGGTTAGTCTGTATCTCACACTGATGAAACAGTGACTCTCATTCAAATGATACATATTAGTGAATAAGAAAACCTGCAGAAGTCAACATAAAAGCAGAGAACTGTGCTTTAGACTGAAATTTCCTTTTAAAGTGACTTTTCCTCCTACTAATTTTTCATCTACCACCAAAGAACTCTGAACACTCACCTTTAAATTTGTCTGTTTCCTTGTCTCTGACTAGTCGTACGCTCCTTATGCTGAGATCCTTGAAAATGGCATCTATGTCTCCTTGGACAGTGTTGAAGGGCAGATTTCCCACATATGCTGTGAAAGGGGGTTCTGTTGGCAGCTCTTTATTTCTGCGGGAACCAAGGCCGCCACCACGAGACCTGTTGGGAAAAGCACAGTGCCTCTGGAACTGCCTCCCAGCACAGCCACAGTGCAGCCCACAGCACAGCTCAGCTGCAAGTCAATTCTCCCACAGCTTTGCTTAGTTATCCTGTCCTTTTGCCTGTACCTGCCACCTGAACTGTTGGTTAACTCCTTTCCAGTATTACCTGATGCAGTACTTCAATGGGAAACTGAATACATTATGAGGTGAACTCATCAATGAAGTGACAAATGAACTTCTCAACTCATAATTCACTAAGGAAAGCTACATAAGGTTACCTCTGATGTCCCCTGCTCAAAAACATTACCTCTAAAAAGAACCATCTTAGAATAGATTTTAAGAACAAATTATAGTGATGAAGAAATACTTGTATGGCACAGGTTTGTGAGCTTATCTGGAAATTAAGCTGGATCCAATGCTTTAAACTAAAGAGTGTATTACCAACACCCATTCCACAATCATCCAAATTATCTCAGCAACATTTAGCTTAAGAGAAATACCTTCCCCTGAGTCTGAAGCTGTGGCCATAATTGTTGGATATCTGGACTGGAACACTTTGAACTACACACAAAATAAATTTGGTTGAACAAGGGGTTCTGAGGCAGAAAACAACCATGTGCTACCTGGATGCTTTCTTCTTCTGTCTTGTGAATTACAGAGGTAAACTGGGTGGTCTTTTCCTGTCTTGTCCCTCAGTACCAGTTAAATTCTTGGCACTGGGTGCTGAGGAACTAAACTGTACCTGTTAAATTCTTTAACGTACTAATGTAACACATCTGTGTGAATTTCCTGCAGAGCCCCATCTTCAACAGATTGGAATTTCTGTACAGAGAGCAAGGTATGTACAAGGCAACCTGAAGTTAAATCTCCTAGACCTGTAGACTATAGAGTGCCACTTGTTCCAACACCATTTGTCCCACAAAAGCAATCTGTGACCTGTACCTGAAATATCTACTTACTACACTGTCCATGTTCCCTTCATCACCTTCCTTCTACTGGGCTTTGCTTGTGTCTGCTCCCTTTCCCTGAGGCTCCCCGTGCATTTAAACACGGTGGAACACAAGCTGTACCAAAGCAGGATTTGCCAATATGACATGGACCAAATAAATTGCTGCAGAGTCCTTTCTAAAATCCAGAAGGTCAAATAATTTTATCATTTCCTTTTATTCTGGCTGGTTGCATGCACTCAAAAAACCCACTGGGCAAGCAAGGTACTTGACAGTATTTCTTCTCATTCAAGAATAAATATTTTACTACTAATGAACCAAATAATGCACTAAGCTTGAGTAAGATTAATTAACTTTTCCTAGGTGAGCCTATCATTTGTGCCTTATTTAGCAGCTCCATGCAAGAATCATTTGTCACCAACACTATCAACATGCTGCTAAACCTACTTGAATCACAATCTACATATCTTTAATTAGTGTCCACCCAGGTTTGCATTTTAGCATTTTTGACAATATTCCTTATCAGCCTTTGTCTCATTAACAAGTCAAAAACATACTGGAGAACTAAAGCTGTAAGAGTTGTGAATTACTTCAGCCACAAGACTGAGTTTTAAGGAAGAACTCCAAGAAAACTGAGTTGCTGTTCTAAATAATCCCATAATACATAGAGTTAGTTCCATGCCTTTGTCCTTATTTATGATGTACAGCATTAGGAACAGCTGTTAACATACCATACATTCAACTTGCATCCAAAAAAGAAAACCTTAATGTTTGTGTCCTACAGGAACATCAGAATTGAGTTTTAAAGGATCATTCTCTCCTTGCACTCATTCTCAGGATGTTCCCTGAGCTGCCAGTCACCTCACAGGGAACTGATTCACCTAAAAATCCACCCCGGAGTTGAGTCCTCAGTCAACATTGGAATGAGAAGGAGAACAAAGGCTGGAACTACAATTTTTATCAGCAATCTCCACTCAGCTCCATTTGTGCCACTTCTAAAACCACACTCTCAATCCCCAAAAGGATTTCTGTGCTACAGACAAACCTCCTTTCTACCACAGTGCACCAGAACTTGACGGGCTCAATGTGTGGAAATCCATGCCCTACTGTGCAATCCAGACTGATTTTAAAGTCAGAAAATTAAATGTTCTTCTCCAATTTGATATTAAGGCTTTGATTATCAAATATATAACTATACCTTTGGTATTTTAGTTTCCATTTGAAGAAAGGGAATGGGCAATAATTAAGCCTCAAACCAAATTTCTCATGGAACTCAGGTATAGCAACACAAAAATAAACTTTCTGTACTTCCCTACATTTCTTCCAACACTGAAACAGTGAAATAAGAAAAGGGCTGACTTCAGTAACTGAACAATGAGATTGAAGAAGAGTCTCTCATTTGCAACAAAGTAGGACAAAAGTAAAAAAATAATTGAAAACACATCGGAACTAGGCAAAACAGTTCTGAATGAGTATCTGCATTTCCCACTCTAAATTTTTGCTTAGACACAGTTAGGTAATAATTATGTCATCTTACTGTGAGAATCTGAAAGACGTGACTTGATTTCCTTCTCAGAAAACCTAAGCAGAAAGCTGAAGAGAAAAGTTTGCTTCTAGCAATACCCCCAAAATTAAACTTTGGTGGGCTGAGTTAATGAATTTGAAAATATTGGGTAGAAAACAACTAAACTCCCATTTTAAAGCTACTCTTTTGCAAAGATTAGTTATGTCTCCAGAAGAGAAGATCTGCCAGAAATTCAAAATGAAGGATATTTTGAAACCCAATATTTGAGTTAAATAGCCTTTCACTAGAGAGCAAAGCTCAAAATTTCCCTTTTGCACAGCACAGAGACAATACCTTACCTGGGTTCTGACATTACAGCTTTTCTGGGGCAGCATAAGGATCAGCAGGATGACAGTGTCAACCCTCCAAGAGCACAACACTAAATTCAATCCCAATTTATTCAAGCAACCCTGGACATGTCTGGGATAAGTATCAGATGTCTTCAGCAAAACGCTTACCCAAGCCTAAAAATTAGGAGTTATCTTTCAATGCTAGATGGGTAAGATGGGATCCAAGCTGCCAGAAGCATAAGTACTATCCATTTTCACTGAATTGTGCAGCACTTCAGCAGGTGAATCTTAACCTTTAGTAGGGTGCTCAGCATTTCAAGCCACACCTAAATAAACAGCCTAGCAGTGAGTTAGGAGTGGTAAACACTCCCTTTCTTTCAACTCTGGGAATCTCCACAGACAGTTTCAGCTTCAACTATGCCTCAGTATGCTTAACTACAGGTTTTCCTGTCAAATTTTTGGCTCCAAAATACTTTCTAAAAAGATTATAGTAAGCCTTTTGTCATTTATGTCAGCATCACATTCTTCACCAGGAATAAAGTGACTTCTGCATCTCCTAATGTGATTCAGCTTTTAGTCAGTGCATCACTAAACACCTCAGGTGCAGCAAAATCCCATCTCATCACACCAGTCATATCTTGATGCTCTTCCACAATTATTTTGATGATGAGAAAGAGGTGGGTAACTTACACATGTTAGAACCTGTTGGGCATTGATTCCCCATCTGTCACACTGAAATCCTGTGCTCACTATGTACACCAAAGGTTATGCAAAAGGCAACTTCCACAAAAGCTACTACGCCTCAGCTGAGTTTACACTATTCCTACAGTCCTAGAGCACCTAAAAATGAGCAGAAGCCACTTTAAATTAACATGGGATTCTTTAATCACCTTCAAAAACAGTCATACTTTCATTACATTTCATATATTACAGGCCTTCATACCATACACACAGAGACCTGCTGAACTGCAAATTAACTATCAGTAACTTAATAGTGATAACAATAAATCAGATAGAAGTATACATTGCACTCTAATATCAGTAGTGTCTGATGTTTAGAACAGTTTAGAACTGCAGATAAATCAGAATATGTACATTTTCTTACCTGTGAAGACATCTGCTAATTTGCAGGATGCCTTTAGTTTGCCAAGTAAGGATTCACATCTTCCCTGACAGCAAATTTAAGTTCTCTTTCAGGAATCTGAATATAAAATAACATTTTAACTGGCATTTTACTGCTTCACAGAATATGCCTACACTGACTAGAACACACTGTGCAGCAATATCTGAGTTTATAACGAGTCAAGTACCATTTTAGACTGCTGGCAAGGTTATTTTGTTACAGAATTTAAAAAAATAACAGAAATGCAAGTGGCTACATCATCTGTTTGCTCTGGGACATTCCTGAATTAGACACAAAGGGTATCAGTGCATGAAAATGAGCTTGAAAAGCTTAAAGTGTCAGAGTACTTCCAAAGACAAGAAAAACTTACTGCTGTTCTAACTCCAGCAGCTCCTCCCTGCTGCCTAAAGAGTCGGAAACGAAACCAAGTTATTAATCTAAGGGCAGAAAAGGGCACAAACACTGTTGATCAGTAAATATACCCTGGAAGAATAGATTATACAGTAACACACTTGTGAAGACTTGCTCACAAGGAAGTTTATTCCATAGATTCATGCCTATTGTTTTATTTCATACACACAGAAACTAGTAACAGCAGCAACCGCCAAAAAAATCAATCGTTTGATTGTATCTTCCTAATCCGATTGAAGACAAACTTCTAACTACTGATTATTGTCTCTGCAGCTCCTCCCCTAAAAACACTTTTCAGTAAAGACACAGAGACAAGCCCGATGCCGAAGGATCAGGGATTTGCAGTCAGCACCCGGAGCTCCGGATAACGCAGGACGGCGGCTCCCAGCGCTACTCGAGCGGAGACACCACAAAGCCCTCCCATTTCCTCCCGCCGCAGGCACCACAACGCTGCCCGCTCCCGGGGGCGTCTGGTCCCGCCAGCACCGCGGCCTCCTGCCCTGCTCCAGTCCTTCAGGAACGCTCCCTCCGCCCATCCCGCTCCGGCCTCGCACAAGCTCCTCACGGCCTTCCTTGGCTCTGGCCCAGCACCTCCTTAAATCCCCCTCCATTCGCCTCCGGGACGGCGGGAACAGCGACACACTCTTCCTCCCGCCGCTTCCCGGCGCTCCCGAGCCGCCCGGCCCTGAATCCTGCGGCGCTGGCTGGAGCAGCGCGGGGACGGCCGGGACCCCCCAGGACTCGCAGCCCCCACTCCGCCGCACAAAGCGGGTCCACCACGGGCAGCGGAAGGGCACCTCCCCGTCATAGAGGAGGGCGGGCGGGCGGGGGGGGGGCAGAACGAGCCCAAACAGTTTCCAGAGGCAGCGCCCCCATCCCGCAACCCCCGCCCGCCATCCCTGCGGAGCGGGGCAGGCCGGGCCCCGCGGCCGCGCCCCCGCCTCGCCGGGCCGGAGCTACTGCTCCCCGCTCCCGTCCCAGCTACGGGGGGAGCCCCGAGCGCTGTCCCCGGCCCCGCTTACCCACGGCCGCCGCCGAAGCTGCTGTAGGCCCGGTCGTCGTAGGGATCGAAATCCGCCATCGCCGCCGCGGCCTCGTCCCCGTGCGAGCGTGACAGGACCGCGCCCGAGGACCCCGCAACGCTTATATATGGCGGCGCGCGGGCCGGGGCTGTCCCGCGCAGTGCCTGCCTTCAGCTCCCCGCCCCAATGGGGCTGCCCGCGCTGCTGCCTGTCGGGAGGTGCACCGCGCGGCTCGTATCGGTCGGCTCCGGGACGGGCTGTGCCCGGGGATCTCGTCGATGTCTGCTCTGGGATCTGTGCGGGATTTGCCCGCGGCTCTGCCCGGGGATCTGCTCCGGATCTGCCGGAGGCTCTGCTTGGGATCTGCCCGCGGATGTGCCCGGGATGTGTCGGGGGTCTCCCCGGGGATCTGCGCGGGCTGGGCTGCGGTGACGCCTCCGGTGAGCGTTGGGCTATCCAGTGCTGGCACAAGCCCAGCCAGCGGCTCTGATTCCGCAAGCATCCCGCTACCGCTGCGGGCAGGGATCACAGAGATCATGGAAATGGATCCTGCTCCAGGTGTCACAGTCATCACAGTGATCACAGGGATGGATCCTGCTCCGGGGTCATTCTCTGCACTCCCGCGGGTGGCACCGGTGCTGGCAGGATAGCAGCAACACGTTGAGTTCACAGGGCTGCCGGAGGATAGTGCTGGATTTTATTGCAAATTAAGACAACGGGCTGTACCCGACAGTTTCACAGTGTCCTTAAAAATACCATTTAAAAAAAAATACCAGACAAACTGGTTTGTCTCCTTTTGTCAGGCCATAATTTAATGTTTTCTAATAAAAATGATGGATTCTCATACGATAACCACCTATGCCCACATCTCCCCTGCCCCGCCGATCCCGGCTCGCTCCGCAGGCTTTGCCCCTGTCCCCGTCGGGACAGGGTCCAGCCTGGATCCATCCCTCCCTCCAGAGATGCGAACGGGCTGAGGGAAGCCCAGGAGCCTGGGGCAGAGGAGGGATGGAGGAGCCCTGCGGAGGAGCAGAGCTGGGAGCAGCGGGGCTGCTGCAAAATCTGGAACATGTCAAGATTATCTTAACTTGCAATGGTCATTAATGTAAGATCTTTGAAAGGAGACCTAACCCGTGGGGCAGGCAGCAGCCAGCATCCCTTACTCAAGGACATCTTGGAACTAATGGGCGTTAAGCATGTAGTGAATTCGGATGTTGGTATATGCCTGTGTATACTTTGCTACTTAGCAAAAGACTCAAGGTCCATGTACCCTATAGCTGATCTATGTTCATTATAATTCTAAAGACCCTGTGAAGACCCTTCCTCTCAGCATGTGTAGAAGTTAGCTGAGGTTACGCAACTTGTAAATTACTAATCAATCCCGATAGATGGGCAGTACTTGGAAAATTACTCTGAACTTCTGAGTATAAATAACGGTGTGAAAAGCCCGGTGGGGTGTGCTGGATTTGTGGACCACCACCGAGCACCGCGGCTCTCTCAACTCTGAAATAATCAATCGATGTGTCCGTCGAGTGTGTCACGCTTGGCTTGTGGCACACCGGGCAAGCAATCCCATTGCGTGGGATGAAGGGTTGAAGGAGCGAGGTGTAAAGGGCGGCCATGAGCGGAGCGGGGGCTGAGGAGACAGGGGTGAGGCTGAAGGGCCGAGAGATCCTGAGGGGAGCGGGGCTTGAAGGGCCGAGAGGAGCGGCAGGCGCTGAGGGCAGCGGGGCTGAAGGGCCGAGAGGCGCTGGGGGGAGCGGGGCTGAAGGGCCGAGAGGAGCTGCAGGCGCTGAGGGCAGCGGGGCTGAAGGGGCGGCAGGCGCTGAGGGCAGCGGGGCTGAAGGGGGCGGCAGGCGCTGAGGGCAGCGGGGCTGAAGGGCCGAGAGGCGCTGAGGGGAGCGGGGCCGAGAGGAGCGGCAGGCGCTGAGGGGAGCGGGGCTGAAGAGGCGGCAGGCGCTGAGACCCGACCATGAGAAGAGCGGGGCTGAGGTACAGGCCGACTGAGGGCAGCGGCTCACACGGCGGCCGAGCCCGTCCCGCAGTGGCCGCGCTGCCCCGGAAGAGGCGGAGCGGGCGGGCGGCCCCACGTGCGGCAGCGCTGGCGGCATGGCGGTGATGGAGGAGGTGGAGGAGACGGAGCAGATGGAGCAGCGGGGCGGCGGCGCGGCGGTGACCGACCCCCGCGGGGTGCTGCGGCAGGGCCGCGCCTTCCTCGACTTCTTCTGGGACATCGCTAAGCCGGAGCAGGAGGTGCGGCTGGCGGCCACTGAGAGCCTCCTGCGGCACCTACGGGAGGGCAAGAAGGTGAGGCGGGGACCGGAGGGGCAGTGGGTCACACGGAGCATCCCTCCGCTCCGCGCCTGGGTCTGGCGGCCGGGCCGCGCTCGGAGCAGCCCGGGCACCGCCTAGCACGGTCTCTCTTGCAGGACGATGAGCTCAAGTACACTCTGAAGCGGCTGGTGGAAGGACTGGGAGCCACCCGCGAGGCCGCCCGCCCTGGCTTCAGCTTGGCCTTGGCGCAGGTCAGTGTTTCCCAGCGCGGATCAGAACCGTCGGCAGCCTCTGTCCATGCTTGCGGTCTCTTTTGCTGTACAAGGCTGGAGGGCTCCCTTCTGGCTGCTCCTGTGTGCACGTGGGAGGGAAGGCTCTCACAGTTAACCCTAGTGGTTTTAAATGATGCCACACTGCTTTAGAAACTCTTATAAAGTTATGAACTATACCAGTATCGCATTAATACTCCAGAATTCAGTTCTGCTTCAAGGACCTTGTCCTTAATTTACAAACTTTGACCAAGTTTTCAATTATTCTGCATTTAGTACTATTACTGCTTCTTAAAACTGTCTTGCTCTTGGTCTTGATCGGTTGATGCAGGATATCTGAAAAGGTAACCCTTTAACAAACACTTTAGAGTTTTTTTCTCCCCAATGGTTGAGTCTGTAACATAGCAAAGACTCCCAGCAGCTGGTATCACCAATGATGTGTGACCTCATCTCACCTGAGAATTTGAGAAAGCAGAAGAGCCTGTGTGTTTCCTGCTTTGGTCAGGGCATTGCCCATAATGAAAGGTTTGATTACCTCTGTTATGGGATCCGGCAGTTTCAGCAAAATGTTCTCATTATTATTCTGTCGTGTACAGGGAAAAACCCTAGAATATCAGCACATTATTTGTGTTTGCATAGAATCCTAGAATGGTTTGGATTGAATGGGACCTTAAAAATCATCTTGTTCCATCCCCTGCTGTGGGCACGAACGCCTTCCTCTAGACCAGGTTGCTCCAAGTCCCATCCAGCCTGGCCTTGAACATTTCCAGGGATGGGGCAGCCACAGCTTCTCTGGGAAACCTGTGCCGGGGCCTCTCCACCCTTACAGGGGATGATTTCTTCCTAATATCTAACCTAAATTGACCTGTCAATGTGAAGTCATTCCTTGTCCTGGCACTCTGGGACTCCAGAGTCCTTTTGCAGCTCTCTTGGAGCCTCTTCAGGCACTGAAAGAAGCTCTAAGTAATCTTCCTGGAGCCTTCTCCAAGCTGCACAATCCCAGCTCTCACAGCCTACTTCCTGTTCTCTACATCTTTACTGATCTGGTTGTCTTTATTCTGGCCTGATAAAGCAGCACATCTGCTGCTGTGCTGAACAACTGTTCAGCTCTATTTTTGCTTAACCCAATACAATGTCATGAAATGGATGAACTGCAAACAGCTATTCCATCTCTCTCCTCAGGTTTTGCAGGCTTTTGAGGAAATTCCATTGTGCAGCATTTTGGAACAGATAAAAGAAAAACACAGTCTGGAAAAAGTGAAAAAAGTAAGTCAGCTCAAGGCAACATTTGTCAACTGCTATTTTAAATGAATTGTTCTCTATTCTTTGAAGTCTTAGTGTATAGTGTAATTTTGGGGTTCTTGCTAAAGCAAGTGGCTATAATGAAATAACAAATATTTCTAAAAATTGGAAGTTGATGGTATTGTCATCTGGCCCTGTTTTAGGTGAGATTTGTCAGTGTGATGGAGAGGTACTCTAGGACAGTTCTTAAACATTGTGCAGGGGGTTGCTTTTCAGTATGTTCTCTTCCCATGGCGGGATGTTCAAGGCTGGATCTTCCTGCCTTCTTGCTCCACTGATCATGTAGCTGCATGTGAAATCTAGCCTCTCAGGACAGTAAGTAGATTTTTACTTTTTTTTTTTTTTTTTTTTTTTTTTTTTTTCCCTTTCAGAAACTTGTGAGAAATGCTGCTTTTGGGAACTTCTTTGGAGTTATGGCTCTGTTCCAGTCTGGGCGGCTTGTGAAGGTAACACTGCTGTCAGGTGTGTCAGTTCTGGTTCTGAGGCTTCTGATGTGGAAAGAGGATTGACAGAGAAAGGCTGGGTCACTGGGTAATCCATGCAGTGGCACTTGAAGCATCAAGTTCAGTTCATTTCTCTCATCCATGGACTCTTTGTGCCTTTTTAATGTCTGTTGCTGAGTAGAATGTAGGAACTGTGTTAAATAGTACAGGAGGTTCCTACCACTCCTGGAAGGAAGGGATCTCTTGTCATATTGAGCTGGAAAACACAATTTTGGAAAAAGTTGAGTGGCCTATCGTGTTTCTTATTGCAAGTAGGCATAAACATCTAAAGAGTGGATTATTACTTGAGCATTCAGCTTAATCTCTGATACATGTCCTCTGTTTTTGGCTTATCTTTCCTTTCTAGGACCGGAAAGCTCTTCTGGAGAGCATCCAGCTTCTCCAGCAGCTGACAAATTACCAAACACACCTCAGAGATCTCCCACGCAAAACTCTTATTGACATCACCTCTGAGGTACAGGCACAGCTGTGGGGCTGGAGTTTGTGGGGTTGGAGAAAGAGAGGGCTTGGATTTGGGGTCAGATTTTCCTTTCCAGTTTGTTCATAGCTGGAAGTTATGGGGGGTGTGGAAGAGTGAGTGTAAACTGTGGGAGCTGTCCCTGTATTGCCTGTGGGCAGATGCTTGTGTTCTGGGAAGGGTGCTCTGCTTTAGCTTATTTGAGTTCATTTGTGGACAATCCCACATCCTGTTGTTTCCCATTTCACTTGCTTGGATTATGTGTTAGACCATCTGCTCTTTTGAATAGATGTATACTGAAAACTGAACAGCGAGCCACCTTTTTTAATGCACCAAGCCTGGGCCTAAGGTTGAATTTTGGGCTGTTGGGAATGAAATAATGTAGGGACAAAATGTAAAGAGCTCTGAGTATGTAGTTAAAAGAGTTTATTTCCTTTTTTTTAAAGTGGGTATTATTTGTAGATGTGAAGACTAGCAGTGTTAAATAAAAATAGAGAGTTTACTTGTCCCTGGGTTGCCCAGCTCTACAGGCAAAGCAGTCAGACAGCAAGAGAACAATTGCAACTGGAGTCAGTTGACCAGAATTGCTGTCTGATGACAGCATATTGTCCTACTCCCCATGGTTAAGCACCTGGGACTGTCTGGCAGTCATGGACACATCCATTATTTATTTTTTGTTGTGTCACCATAAAGACTCTTTCTAGAGTTTCCAGAACACTGCAAGCTTTTAGTAAAATGTCCTCCAGTGCAGATACTTTAATGTACTTTCTTCACTGCAAGTTTGTAAAATGCCCTCAGATATTTCTTACATACTCTCACCCTCATTCCTGTCTAGGTACCTGAAACTGTGTTTGAGGAGGTTCTGTTTGACATCTTGCAAGGTGACCTGTCTTCAGCCTTCACATCTCCAGAGAACCTGCACCTTTTGCTTGTGGGTATGCAGAAATTCCCTGGTGTTCTGAAACCTAAAAAACTGAAGAAGCTGTTTGGCTCACCTACTGTTGTAAATAAAGAAAATATTTCCAGGTAAGTTCTTAACTAAGGAAGTTTAAATGAACATCATTTTCCTCTTGGCTAGCAGTGAGAGAAATGTGGCTGTGCTTCTGATTCCTGCTTGTATTTGCCACTGCAGGTGCTGCTGAGGGTTAGGTTAATTGTTATGCAGGTTCCCAAGTTATAGTTGTGTCATTTCTCCCAGGAGGCACAGCCTGCAGTTCTCAGGAAATGTTCTGTGTCTTTCAGCAGAGTGAATTTGGCCTTTGGCAATTCCCTTTCAGGTCGGATCTCTCACATTATTTTATTTCTTCCAGGCTTGTAGAGCTGCTGAAAAGCGCTGCCAAGTCTGAGAAGGAAGACAAGAAATTGCCCAGTGTAGCGTTTGATTTGCTACAAGTTGCACTGAAGGAAGGTGCCTTTGAACTGTTCTGGAATGAAGTTGTGGAGAATGGGCTATTGAAGGAGAAATCAGGACCTGTGAGGTTTGTTTTAACTTACACTATGTGTTGTTTCCCATGTTATCCTTCTCTTTCTTGACCCAGAGGTTTTGACTTCCATCTCCCTGCGTGCTCCTGTACCCTGCCCCAGCACTTTATCCCTGTTTTACCCCGTGTGTGGATTTACTGCTGTGCTTTAGCCTGAGGGAATGTTCTTTGTTCCCACTCAGTTACATGTGCTACCGACTGCTGGGCAGTGCTCTCCCCTTGCTGTCCATGGAGCAGCTGCAGCTGGTTCTCAAAGGGAAGGTGATGCTGCACTATGGAGAACACGTGGTAGGCACTCAGGTAGGTCTTTGAACAAGCTAAAGGCCATTCTTGAGCAGGAGTTGTCTCTGCCCTACTTCTAGTTTCAAATCATCTTGTATAAAAAAAGACCTACCTGTAATTTTAGACCTTGAACTCTTACTAAAAGCAAGGTTATTGTATGACTGTTGGTTTCAGTGGACTGAGTATAGCCTGTGTTTGATTGTCATTGCCTATTTTAAGGGTGTGGAAACTGTTCAGCACTGTCCCACCTGCTTTCATTGCTGCTGCCAGGAAAGCTCTAATGATGGGGGAAGCAGAAGAAGGGCAGCCCTCAGCAAATTGACAGTGTCATGTGTTGTCCTTTAACAGTCCCTTTGCTTTTGTGTGTCCAGAAGCTCCTTTTTGTTTATTATTGTGATGGGTGTTGCATGAACATTAGAAGGCAAAGACAAAAAGGGACAACTCGTGCTTTTGTTTGTTAGTGCTTGTTTCAATAAGCACATCTGAGGTTTAAGCACAACATTTATTTGGAATTGGAGCTCCTCTTCCTCTTTCCCTACTGGAAAGCCAGCAAACAACACAATTCTGCAATAAACAGGAAAAGTAAAAGGGGAATACAGATAAAAATGGCTTTTACTTGGCTTTTTGTGGTAACACAATCCCCAGCCTCCTCACATGCACCCAAAATTAGTTGTTGTCTCTTGGGAGAGATAGGTCTGTGTCATCTTTTTGTTCTGTTATCAGGGCAGCCACACGTGTGGGTTTGCTGTGCAAATACTGCATACCATGGTGCCTCCCTAGGTGGACCAGATTTCTCCAGGATTTATCCATTGACTTAGTAGTTTTCATATTTCTTACTTTTAGTGCTTGTTGCACAGTAAATTAGGCTGTGTTCTTATAAACTTTTTTTTAAATTTGGTTTCTGTCTGAAATGTACAAATCCCCTGAGGACAATGAGACTAAATGGAAGGAGCTCCTAATATTGTTGATGATGAGAGAGTAGAAAAGATCTTAGTTTGAATTTGAGTCTGGTTTTGGGGTTTGTTTTGTTTTGTTTCTTGACATAGGTTGTTTGTTTTGAGAAGTAAATGCTGTTACCGTGTACTTCCTGATGGCATTCTGGTGATTATTGGAGATGGAATTAGACAAAGCTGGAATCTGATACTTACTGGCAGTTATCATCCTGATTTCACTTTTTCTTATCAACAAGGGAGCAAATAAACCTGATTTGCTTTTCTTGAGAGGTGCTTGATGAACTCCCTGTTGTGAGCTATTAGCCTGTTTACAGTGTCTTTCCTGGAGTTTTTCTCCCAGTTTTCATATTGATGCATAAGTATTGAGTTCTCCCAACAGTGGAAGCAGGAGCTTGCTAAGTTGTGTTTTCTGTGAGATTCCTTTCAGGGGTATTTATGTTATAATTGGATGGATTTGTAGTTAATTTCAGGTTTATAGTGACTTTATTTAAAAGACCAGTGTTCCCTAGTCTTTGGCTACTGTTTCTGCTCCTGCCAGGTCACTGTATTGAGTGTGACAGTAGACCAAACAAATGGTTTTATTAATTAAAAGATGTGTTGGATTTTTGGAATGAGACCACCTCTTCAAGATTTCTCCAGTTAAGCATTTATATTTTTTTCTAGAACAAGTTGAGTGGCATTGAGCACTGTGGGCTGTTAAAAACCCTAAGAGAATGGGATGCATGGTGGAATGGGACATGTCCTGGTGGTCTCTGTGCTGCTGCACAGTGTCCAAGGCCAGCAGCCTGCCAGCTGTATGCCTTGTGGGGCAGTGGCAGGACCAAAGATAAAACTCAGCACAAAACAGCCACACCTCAGGATATGAGTTATAGCTTAAACAAATCAAACCCCCCCTCTTTTCAGAATGCCTCAATGCTTCTGAGACACCAGGGAGAGGAGGTGGTATTTCTTCTAAGCCCCTTAGGTCAGCGGGCTCCAGGGCTGCTAGATGAGACTGGAATTGATGGTGGGGAATTTCCAAATCCAGGGAAACTCTAAGGCAGATGATGTGAGAAACATCCTGGGACTTTCACCCAAAATAAAGAGTTGATCAGCCTCAGAGCTTAGTTGCACTGGCCAGCATGTGGTCCATCCTGCTGAAGCTTCACTGTTCTGGAAGGTGTAAATTACAGGGTTGATGTTGGTACATGGCAGGAATCTGTGTGGTTGCTTACAGTGGCTGCTGCTGTGAGAGGAAGACCATGAGGTGAAATCAATGGCTGACTGTAAGCCTTAGGACAAATATTCAGGCACATGACTTTAGTTTACTTACTGCAGCCAAATTCTTTCGTGTGATTTACACTGCAAGTGTACAAGGCCAGGTTGGATGGGCTTGGAGCAATCTGATCTAGTGGAAGTTGTCCCTTCAGGCCCATGGCAGGGGATTGGGAATGAGATGAGCTTTGAGGCCCCTTCCAACCCAGGCCTTTCTATGATTCTGTGATTTATATTTACAGAGCCATTCAGTCTGAGTGTGAAGTTCCTGACCTGTTTCTTTGACTGTGTTTTTCAGTTTCCACAGGGATTTAAGTTTGCTGCAGAAATGGAGGGATATATAGATACATTTCTGAGTGGCTGCGATGACCCAGAGAGGCAACTGGCTGTGATGATGGGCTTCTCTACCCTTACCAACCAAGGGAAGCCAGTGTTGTTGAGTGCTTCCAAGGTAGTCAGACACCTGCAGGCAGTGGCCTTGAAAAGATACATCTGCTGGCTCAAAGACATGTTCCTCAGGCCAGACTTGGACTGTTGTTTAGACTTCTCAAGTAACCGGCAAAAACAGAGCCGGGAAAATGCAGACATGTGAGTACATGGGTATTGCACCTTCCTCTCAACATTTGCTGGTTCACTTGCCATGAGCTGACAATTGTTTCTTTCCTCTGTCTCAGAAAGTTTAGCCCCAGCATCTGACTCTTTTGCTGGGATCAAATTCAATTCTGCAAATTCTGCAAGCATATTGAGAACCAGCCAGCCTGCCCAAAGCAGACTGGATCACCAAAAGAGCCTTTTCTCTTCTTTTTCTAGCCCTGACAATTGCTTTGGAGAATGTGTCTGGTGGTTTCCTCTTTGACTGCAGCTTCTCAGGTCTTTGTAGGAATTGTGCCTCTCTTTTTTCTGTGTATTGACACACTGGCATTCAGGCCAGGTTGTGTTGTCTGGCACCTATAAACCTCACTCTACTGACTGCTGCAATTCTTGAAGTGCTTTTTGCTCATCTGTAGACACTCTGTAGGGTAAATAGATTGCCTTTTGCATAGTAAAAAGCAAACTTGAGAAGATTATATCTCTTCTTTTGTACCCATTACTACATAACTTTGTTACTACATAACTTTGCTAGTTTTACTGTGAAGCCTCTAAATATCTGGAAGTTGCCTCTTGATGCAGTGGATTGTGCAGTGTGTATTCATGTTGGGTCAGTGTTCAAACTGCTGATTGTGCTCACCTCTTATTCAAAGAGCACAACAGAAGACTGCTCGATTGAGAAGATGGATCATGCACCGACTGGTTAACATCACTGAAAGTGCAACAAGAAAAGAAGAGAGCCTTGTGATGGACATTGCCAGGTGAGACTGATGTAAAAGCACATGTGCTTGGGATAGTTCTGTGTAGCTCAACAGCAGTATTCCAGATAAGCTGTCCCCATGACAATAGGCAAATCCAGTAGTGGAAATGCTCCATAATAAATAATTAGGAGACTAGGTTTTGTTTTGAAAATACCTTCTGCATAATGGGACTAACCTGTGTCATAAGTAGTTGGCACATAAAATCACATTAGTCCATTTATTTTCAATAAATTCTCCATTCCTGCTTGCCTAAACTGCTTGAAGATGCTGTTTTTAACATTGAGTCTTAATAAGTATTTATCTGTCACTTAAAGTGTCTTGGTATGGCCCACATCTGATGGCCTTAGTATTGTGTTTTGTGGCCTTAAGTGTTGGTGCTTCAGTTTTGTGAAGTCCTGAGCATCTTTTTCTCTTCTTTGCCCTGTGTATCTTGAGAAAACAGTCTCATTGTAAACAGTGGCTTTTTTCAGTGCTTGGACTTCCTTGAATGTGGTGCTGTTGGGTTTGCACACAATGGGCTGATTTTGCTTTGTTATGTCCAGTCTGGATTTTTATTTTGTTCCTGTTTCTGTCTATTCTAGGTTTTGCTTCTTTCATGCTTTCTTTGTTGCTAAGAAGAAGAATTCCCAGATAGCTGAGGCTAGTGTCCTTCCATCAGAGCCCCTAAATGAACGTGATCACACAGAGACAGAAAACTACTTCTTTGGGTAAGGATTTGATTGAATGCTTTCAGCTTGGAAATTTCTCTTTTTTTCCTGAGGATAAGATCAGCTTGTGAACAGCAGGGCAAGAAGTTTGGAATGGTAGGCTGCTATTAGAGCATTTCTTTGACTCCAGCACCAGGAAATGACTTTTTTTAAGGAAATGGATTTTTCAAATATCCATGTTTTGTCTATGGCAAATCTAGTGAGTGTATGTGAGATGGTACGACAGGTGTGGAGATGAGCTCATACTGCTTTTTCCCATACTTCCATTGCTTCTGTTGCAAGGTGGAGGGGGAAGGACCCAAGAAGGAGGTGCTGGTGGTGTGCTGGTGGCTTTCTGTCCACTCTGTGTGCGAGGTGCTGGTGACTCCACAGCCCTCCCTGTACTATGGAAGATAGAGTTGGTAATGGATGTTTTTAGATGATTGCCAAACCTCAGTAGAAGGAAAGCAGAGGACATGGTGGGACACAGAGTGAGAAACAAATGGGGTTAATAGTGTCCTTGAGAGCACCAGATGGCTTGGGGCCACCAAGATAATGAGCTCTACACTACTATCTTGGCTACATGTATGGGTTTAAAGTTGGACACTGTCAGTCTGGGCTGCAGTGAGTGACCAGAGCTCTGGGATGAGAGTGCTTTCCTGGTGGGTATTACTTTGGAAAGTGGGAGCAGGCCATTTGGTTCTTCTGACAAGTGACATGGTGGCTGTCTTTCTTTGCAGGTTACTTCAGACATTAAACACTCTGCCTGTTTTGGGGGATACGGCAGAGGCTGCAGCCTTGAGAGAGAAGCACGTCCATGGTGTGACTGCAGATGGGAAGCTATGGATCTCTCTCCTCGTTGAGTATGCCAACAAACTGCTCTCCAGTGAGCATGTCAAGGCTGTGAAACCTTTTACCAAGGAACAGAGGGATATCTGGGAGAGGTGAGGCATTTGGGAAACTGTGCTAGATTGGTGGATTGAGAAAGGTGGGAATGCCCTGGTCTTGGTTTCTCCTTAGGATAGTAAAAGAGATGTTGTATTCTCTTTTCCTCCTGCTGTTCTGGTTGCTGTAACACAGCCATTTCACAGGCAGTGGCAGTTCTTTTTCTTCCCTTTGAGTATCCTGCACCCGTGGCTGGGTTTCAGTGTCTTTCTGTTCTTTTTACTCCATTCCTTTCTTCCTCTTCCTTCTGTGTGTTAACTGTGTGATGTCTTTTCTATTTTTTTTCATAGTTCTTCTCCCAAACATGATTGTAACAGTCTGCTCATCTTTTAATAATGCCGGTACAAGCTTCTCAACGACTCTCTTCTGAGTTTGATTCCCAGTAAGGGTCTAGCCTTGGCTGTGGTATTAGGAGTGTAGTCTGTGCACAATTGTAGTTTTTTTATAACCCACATTCAGTGAGATACTATTATTGGGTTAAGATTGTGTACTAAAAGAGTATCCAATGCAAATAAATGAAATGCTAAGTACACAAAACAATACTATGGTTTCGGTCATGCTTTTAATCTGGTCATACGAGATGATTTGCTGTTGTAATTGTGAAAAACTCAAGAGAGGTTTCTTTCTTCAGAACGCTTCAGTCTGTGAAGAATCTGCAGAAGAAGGAAAACAAATCAGATAGTGCCAAAGTTGGTGCCTTCCAGCAACTTCTGCTTTCAATGGCCATTCATCTTTTCAAGGTAAGATCTCTGATGAATATTTCTGTAATCCAGAATAGGCTGATAGCTGGGCTTTCTGAACGCCAAGGTGGGGAGTTTTTCTGTATTCAGAGATCCAGCCTTTCAGAACCTCTGGCTTCTGAAAATGGACAACTGGCAGCTAATAAACTGTGATTCTTACACTGCCTGTAGATGTGTAGTGGGCAAAGCTTGGCCTGAGCGTTAGTTCTGCCCTGGATTTGCTGTGACTGGAGCAATTTTTACTTAATTTCATGGTTTTTTTTCCTGCAAAAGAGTTGTAGTTGATTGTAATATATGCATCTGTTTAAAGTGGTCCTTAGCTTTGAAGCTTATTCCTTCAGTTGTTGGCAGTAGTGGGGAGTTTTGATCCTGTTTACTGTCTGCTTGTGATCAAACAGAATCAGTCTGAAACAGTGGATGTTCTGAGTGACCTTCTGAACTGCACAGAGAGGGCCTTCAGCAAAGAAGCCAAGAAGAAGAAGAAGACTGGTGAGTCCTTCCTACACAAAGAAAGGGACTGGGATTGTTAGTGGTCTGTCAAAGACAGAAGATGGCAGTTCTGCATTAGTGCAGCACTGTGCATTGGTTCTGGCTTGATATACTTACCCCCAGGAGAATCCCTTCTTCATTCTCTTTCTGTGCCGTTCTAAGTCTTCTGCTCCATCTCTCTGTCTGCACTGTCAGTGGGTTGTGTTCCTGTGTGCCTTGGAAAGGAGAGCTGAGCTCCATAGCTGCCCTTGTTTGGGTGAGCACTCCAAGGGAGTTCCTTATCCTTGAGTCATTGTTCTGTGTGGGCTGGTGGCTGGTGATGGACTGGTGGTGTCTGCAGGCATGAAACATGTTATGTTCTTAGCTTGAGTTCTCAGCAAACTAAATGTGTCCTCTGTGTATGCACAGCATGTTTGGAGATGGAGGCTGATCCTTGTTTAGGGCCTGTGGACCCTCTAGGGTGGGACTTGACGAGGAAAAAAATTGATCATTTAATTTTCTCTCCAGCTGTGGTCCTGTTCTCCTGAAGTCTGTGTAAATCAATTTGAGGGCACTGTGAAAATAAAAGCTGTAATTCTTGGGTGGTTTGGTTGGTTGTAGAGCAGGATTCCCAAACTTTTGGACTAAAGGACGAATTTCAAATGCCATCACTTTTCATGGGCTGCTGTGACTTCTGATTTCACTGAAACACTATAAAATGCATATAGTTTTGCTGACCAGCTGCTAATTGCTTTAATGTGGCCAAGTAGGTGTCATGTGACTTGCAGAACTGCTAATCTAAGTAATGATTTAATAAATAGTAGCTTTTGTTACCTAGGAAGGAGTGGTCAAAAGCAGTTACCTTTGCAGTGGTCAAAAGACCATTTCAAGCATGTTTCTCCCTGTGGTTTCTCCCTCCCAGCCTTCTGGTCTGGGTTGCTGAGTGGGTACTTTTAAGAGTCAGCTGGAAGGACAATTTTATTTTTTATTCCTTGGTGAATTTTTCTGTAGTTTCTTACTGATATGCCAATGCCTCTTCCTGTCATTGTTTGTTTGTTCCTGTGCAGACAACTCGGAGCCAGGGTGGATTGAGGTGATGGTGGAAATCCTTCTCTCCCTCCTTGCCCAGCCCAGCCTCCTCTTACGTCGCATTTCCAAGAGCGTGTTTGTATCGATATGCCCTAACCTGACCAAGAGGGGCTTGCAGCTGATCCTGGATGTAAGTGAGGCACTAGTAGGGCCTTGTACTGTTTGCCTGTTTTGTCCCTAACAGATCTATGTACAAGCATGTCTCAATTTTGGGTTTAATTTACAGTCTGCTTGATTTAGGAAATGTCCGATGATGTGTGCTACTGCATTTGAACTGTAGTTTAGAGAGAGTTGGGGCTATTTTTTGTTTTTGTGGGAGAGGAGTTTGGTTGTTTTTTTACAGGAGCCTGAGATCTGCTAACTTTAAGCTGTATTATTCGGTAGTTTTAGGCTGAAGAAATTCCTGGGTCAGTTTATATAACTGGTAGATTTTATATGTGAGTATAAATGGTAACATTTCTTTTTTCTAGAAAGGTGCTTTTTTCATAGAGGTGCTAAAAATAAGTGACACTAAAAATCTGAATTGGTCATACCACTAAGAAAGGTGATGCCTACTGAGAAAATAATATGTGGATTGCAAAGATGGGCTGTCAGGTACTTTGTGGGGAACCTAATATTTCATTTGTAGCAAACCAAGATGTACAATGCCACCAGCCTCTTCAGATTTCTCCACCTTTTTTGTTACTTACAGAAAGAACTTGTCATGTTAACAAGCGGAAAGTTAATGCTCTTACTTAAAATTCTGTTATTCAGCTGGTTTACTGTGCTGAAATTTCTGTCTGTTGTACACAAGAAATGCTTAAATAGAAAATACTGAAAAAATGCAAGTCCCTTTTTTTTTGTAGGTTTTTGACCCTAGCCAAGAGGAAAATGAAGAAAGTGCAGTTGTTGTGATGGAAGAATCGAACAAAAAGACCAAATCTGCACAGGATGCGGTAACTATGCCATTGCCGGGGACAAACTCTTCATATCCTCAGTGTTTAATGTTTCTCCTGAACTGTGTCAATAGATTAACATCATTTCTCTATCTGAGGAACACGGCTGTCACTCTCTTAAGATTTATTTTAAAGGTTCAACACACAAATGGTTTGTTGGAAGTGCGTGCTAGAACGTCTTGGCCTGCTGTTGTAGGTGTGGTTGGTTGAGCAGATGCCTTTCTGAGAAGAAATAGGGGCATCCTGAAATGAGCACAGGCCTCTCCTTTTTGCAGCCACAGACAGAATCGTGGCTGTGATGCACAGCCAGCTGGATTCCAGAGCTCATGGTTTTAAGGACTGTAGAGATTCAAGTCATGAAGCATTACAGGCATCAGCAGAGAGGAGGGTCAGATGGGAGCTGTTCCTTGGAAACTTCTCTTTGATATTATTTAATATGACAGAGAAGTCTGCATTATATTCCACCTTAACTCTTGTGGAGACCTGGTACCCCATTATCTGAGGTGTCTGTACTTGGATCTGAGGGCTAGAAGGAAGGCAGGAGGGGAGGGGAGGGTTGAGGTTTTATTTCTGAACAGTGACACATCTGAGAATTGAGTTGGGCTTGTATGGTGGGCTCAGGAGATGAACTTTCCTTCCTTAGGATGAAGAAGGAAGCGAGGACTCCTCGGATGAAGACAGCACTGACAGTGGAGATGAGGAGAATGAAGAAGTTGATGATACTTTTCGCAGTCAGCTGATGAAAGTTCTCCAAGCAGGGAATACTTTGGTATGTTTTCACTGCCTGCCTTGATACAGATACCAGGAGGTTGGGATGGTGAGAGATGATCTAGTAACACTCATCCTGCCTGAACTTACGTAGTCTCAGCCCTTGCAGCCATCTTTGTATGGCACTTGAAGCAGCTCAGGGTCTTAGGTGAGCTGTAGGAATAAGTCACTTGTCCTTTTAACTGACAAGCACTTTAGCTTGTTCAGTCTAGCCTGACACAGCTTGTGCTCCTGCTTGTAATAAATGAGATTGATGTGAACTAAAGCACTGAGATACTGTTATGTGTCTTGGCTGGTCTGTGTGGAGGAGTGTTCCCTGAAGGCCCCACTGGAGACTTACTATAGCAGTGATAGTTTGCTTTAATGACAATGGTTGTAGATGGTTTAGTGGTTGTAGACATAGCAACATATGAACCTCTTTACTGAAGGAGGAACAGCACAAAGGTCAAAACCTCAGTCTCTTTCCTCTCCTGACCCTCTCTACATGTTAGTGCTGTGCAGCCAGATTACCTTATGAGAAATATAAGTGAGATTTGTCATGGATCTGAGCGTGTTTTCCCTCCCTACAGTATTATTCTGGGTTAGCTACATCCCTGCTTGAGTCTGGTCTTGGCTCTGGTTCCCTCCTCACTGTCTTTTTGAAGTGTATGAGTTGATGTGTTGGGTTTTGTCTTCTAAAAACAAAAGGAAGGAGATAAGAGTGATGAAGAGCTGGATGATGACGCTATGATGGCTCTTGACAAGAACATCTCAGCCCTTTTTGCTGAGCAGCAGAAACGGATCCAGGCGAAGAAAGATGAGAAAGACAGAATGCGGAAAGAGAAGATCCTACGGAGGGATTTCAAGGCTAAGGTGGGAGAGAAGTGTTTGATGTGAAGACCTCTGGCTTAGTAGCATGTTAGTTGAAGCCTATGCATGCCATGAGCTACCTAACACTAAACAGCTTGGACATTCACATATTTCATGAGCTCCTGGAAGCTGGGACTGGATTGTTCAGGCTTTGTACAGCGCCTGGCACAGCCCTGTTGGGGTCAGTGATTGAGTCTTCACAGGCCTGTTTGAAAACCAGAATTGTGCTGTCAAAAAGTGCACCGTGGTTTTCATTTGCTGATCTGAAATGCTTAAATTGATAAGATTCTTCCTGCAGCTACCCAAAAATGTCAGTTTTTTTTTAACTGGACAAACTCGGTGTTCCTTAATGAGACATGCATAAAATGCCTCGGGTCATTTTGCAACATAAGCTTTTTTGTCTTCTTGTGCCGGTAAAATCGGAGTAGATTTTGATAAACTCCCTGGTTGGTCGTGACTGTAATGCTGAGTTCAGGCCGCCTGGTGTCAGTATGGACCTTCTGGGACATTCCAGCATCCAGGGACAGCTCCAGCCGCTCCCAGACAGAAATGGGCATCAGGAGTCAGGTTAGCCAAGGCTGGACAGTGAACTGAGCAAGTGGCTCTACTGCATTTCCCTTCTGATGCTGTTCTGTGAAAAGGCTGATTTCATGCTAATGCACTGTCTGTAATTCAAGAGGGGGACTTGCAGAGGTGAGAGCTGTTAGTCAGTGGTGCTAACAGGGACCTGTGCCAGGTTAGAGTGACTGCAGGTCTGGCCAGATGACACTGATCCTTGTAACTGTTTTTTTCTAAATGGTGTCACTGCACGAAATAGTTTGAACCAACAGACAAATCTTAATCTTCAGTTCCAAATTTTAATTTTCAGTTTCCCATGCCCTAACAGTAGAAATGATACCAGAATATGTACAGATCTCAGCTGTAAATAATTTTCTTCAGCCACTTCCAGCTGCTCCACAGCCTACTGATAGGTGCTCTGGGTAAATCCATCTTGTTTCCCTGCCTGCTGTACTCCTCACATGGATAACTATGTTTGCAGGTGTTGGATCTGATCGATGTGTTCCTGGTAAAGCAAGCAGAGAACCCCTTGGTGTTTGATATCATTGAGCCCCTGCTTCAATTGATTGAACAGTGCATGAGCTCAGACTCTGACAAGCAGGAGGTTGACATCCTCCAGAAAACAGCTAGTATCTTCAAGTAAGTGTCCTTAGACCTTCAGATAATAGACAATGGCTTTTGATAAACAGCTGTGGAATTGGTTGAACACCAGGAGCTGGTCTTTATAAGGTTGAAGGTAATTGCTGTGCTTAGAGATGGTGTAGGTTAGATTACCAGCACCATACACATACACAGTGCTTAGTCATAACCTGCAGGAAAGGAATTAGGATCTGGATTTCCTAGGCTAAAGGACTTGAAATGTCAAACCTGTTTGCAGGTGGAAGCCTCAAGAGCAAGCACAGGTATTGTAGGTGTGGAGCCATGTCACTGAATACCTCCATGTGCTTCTGACCTCTGAGTCAGACCATGCAACAATGCCCCAGGCTTACAGAGCTGCTGCTGTGGCTGGAACAAACTCTCAAAAAATTATTTGAGACTGGCAGAGTACAAATTCACTGTTCAGGGCCAGAAGTGAGGGATGATACCAGCTAGATAGATATAACACATGGTGTGTCACATGTGTCCTCTGTGCACCACTTCTTGGCATCCTCAGCACTCTCTAAAGCATTTTCAGTGCTGCACTCTCGCCCCAGTTGAGAAGTAACAAGGTTTGAGGTAGTCAGTCCCCTTTGTGGGAGCTCTGAAGGAAAGTCAGCTCTAATGCCTAAATTTGTGCTTGAAGGTGAAGAGTGTTAAGTGGCCTCACCCTTCTTGCCACAGCCATGTGATGCCCACAGCTGGCATTGTCTGTTGTCACTCACTGTTCTGGTTTGTTCTCACTCACCCTGATAAAGGGGTAAGTGTTGCTGGCCATCTGTTCCCAGAGCTCTCTGTAGGTAATGGCTTTGGGTTTGTTTTACTGCTGTGCAGGAACTCGCTGTGCCGCAATAAGCAGTACTGCAAGAGAGTGGCATCCCTGCAAGAAGATGTGCATGCTTTAGTGCAGAGACTTGTCAAGAAAGCCTGCAAGCACAACGACTCTGCAGTGGCTCTCTATTACTTCAGGTGAGTGTTCACAAGGAGCATCTCTGCTGGTGCTGTGAGATCTGAGCAGACGTGATGTTGTGTGTTAAGAGGCATGGGAAGCAAGAGCCTTGTAGAAGGCTTGATACCAGCATCTGTGTCTTACATGAGGACTAGTCAGTCCTGGCAGTCTGAAGCATTTTCAAACATGCCTATTTTTTGGTGATTGTTTTTTATAACTTCTGTGATAGAGAAATGGTCTGGTATAGCATTGCTGCTGCTGGTGGGAAGTGCTTTCTTGAGGCTTCTTCTGGGAGTAATGCAGTGTGTGCAATTCAGTGGGGGATGAGTGTAATTCCCAGTCAACCTGTGATGATTGTTTTTTGAATACGGTGTTTACTGTCTCCATGACAGCACAATGAGCGCAATAGCCATCGAGTCCTGACTGTACATACCAGTATTTTCTCCTTTGCTGTAGAATACAGGAAAATTAGGATAAGCCAGATATGTATTTGTTAGAAAGATGAGTGATCTTGCTGTTCTCTGGTGTAAATAGGAGTGCCATTTACCAGCAGGTTCTCTTGTGGCATTCAGCCAGTTTCATGAGGACTTTCATACTCAGTCTGGGATTTTTCAACTCAGCTGTATGTGCAGTGGGTACCATGTTGCATGGTCAACCCAGTGCCGTTGGACATTGTTGGCTCTGCAGCACACCTCCCCCATGGCTGTGTAGGGACTGTGGTGCTTCTGGCAACGTGGGGCTGGTTGTATATGCTGCATGGCTCCCTGACAGCTTCCCAGCAGTGGCAGTCCTCAGTGGAGCACTGCCCAGGAAATACTGCGTTTTCCAAAAGCACAGAGGTCTGCATGCTCTCCCCATGGATACACCTGAGTTCTCCAGCACATGGCAGCTGAGGGCTGAGAGGCCATGCTGCAGCACTGGCTGAGCTGGGCAGGCTCAGAAATCCTGGGCAAGGTGCAAAGCTCCTCCAGTAGTATCAGTCAAAAGCAGGAGCTTGAGCATGAGTGAGGATTTCTGACAGTAATGACACATAATGAAATGATTCAGCTTCCCAAGATGTCTTTATCTTTAGGTCTGGCCAGAATGCAGAATGGGTTAGACTGAGAGAAGGGACCCTCTCAAATCCTGTAAGCACCTTTGCTACAGAGTAAGCTGCCTGTGCCACTTGGCCTCTGCCCTTGGATAGCTTCACTGTAGTAACTGCTGTGTTCTCCCCTTTTCTTTTATAGTGCCTCATTATACCTGCTCAAAGTGTTGAAAGGAAACACGTCATCAACTCTTCCTCCCCCTGAGCCTGAGAAACAGAGTGACAGCAGAGCAAAGCAGGCATGTCAGGTAAGACACAAGGCTGCTCCTGAGGATGTGTTTTTTGCCAGTAAAGCTGCATTACCTGGTTCTGCTGAGTTGGGCCTTCCTTGTTCATTGTCACTGGACCTGCTGCTTGCAGGTACCTGTCTGCATGATTTCCATAACACTGCAAATTCCCCATCCCTTTCTGGCACTCACCCTCCTGCCTTTCAGTGCCTGCTTGCCCATGGGCACAGAGGCTGCTGATTCAGTGGATCCAGGTTGATGTCCAAAGAAGACTTATATGTATTTGTCCTATTTTCCTCCCTGATTTACTGTTTTTTCCATTAAACTCCTGGCAGTCACTCTTGAGTTTTTTTCCAGAGGGTGCTAAGTAGCAGGAAGACACAGAACAGTGGTGGATGAGAGTAAACTCCTATTCCCCTGAGGTTTGGGCTAAGGTGAAGGGTGAAGGGTGTGTGAAGCAGCCCTGATTTCAGTGGTAGCTGTTTGAAGGGAGACTTCATCTGATTGTGCTACAGGTATCCATTACTAGGACACCCTTAGTCTGATCCCCTTTCACCTTCTGTCTCTGCTGCATTTCACAGGTCTCAGAGTGTGGTGACCCTTTATATTGGGCAGCCCACTCCAGTCACCTCCACTAGAAACTTAGCAAGTAGTGTCTCATTCCCACCAGCTGACCCTGACCTTGTCTCTGAACCCCTCAAACTGAGCACAGGAATTAGTGCCTTAATCTTGCTGACATCTTGTGGGTAGAGTAATAAACAGAGCTCCATCATGGCAATTACACACACTGAGGTATTACAGGAGGCTGAAAAGACAGCCAGTGCTTCTAGGGCTGAGTGAGAGGCAGAGGGTGTTAATTCAAGTAGCTCCTATGCAGTGCTGGACTTTTGTGAAAGAAAAACAAAATGGGAGATCTGGGGGTAATACAAAAAACATACTTGACTTTGAGGCTAGAGTGAGGCATGCTTCACAGCATCCTTGTGCAGTTTCACAGGGAAGCCACCTATTCTAATGGGAGCAGGGCTCTGGTTCTGACCAGGCAGGGACAGAGCCAAAGCTGACATGAGCTGCCGGTTTGAGGGAAATGACAGTTCAGTTAATGTGCTGCTGCTGCTGCTGACATTGTGTCGAGGCCAGGAAAGTTTTGCAGTGGGGAATCAGAGACAGAGGTGTGGTGTGTGTCCAGTGAACTGTGCTTTGTGAGCATAATTTGGAGCTTTTTAGTAGGCAGGAAAGTGGAACTAGAGCAGTCATTAGGATGCAGTAGCCAAATTTATGGAAAAACTATAGAAGACTTTTTTTTTCAGTAAATATATGCATAGAAGAAGAAATCAGTTATTTCCCCTGCAGACGTGTGTGTCAAGTAAGTGCTAAGTAGAGACACTCAACTAGAAAAATGGAGGTTATATTTCAAGACCCATCTTCCTTGTTCTACTTTATCCTGTGTTTAGCTCCAGTGCACTGGAAGTTTGACCTGAGAATGGGACACCATGTTAACTTGCCTTTAGACTTCCATGGAGCCATGGAAAAATTCCTTGGGCAGAGGTTCACTACTGTGAAGATTGCAGCTTTTCCTCCTGTGCCCTAATTTTTCACTCTTCCCAAAGAGCAGTATTTCCCTGGAAATAGAACAGTCAGGAATGTTGGGATGCAGTGCTCCACACTTGGCTCTTTGATGACTCCTGTTTGTTTAGATCCATGTAGCCTGAGCAGGTCTCAGCTGGTTGCTGTGTGTCTGGAATTCTTGTTCCCCGCCAGAGGGGGATATTGGAGCATGGACACAGTTTGGGGATTGCTGGATCCCTGATCAGTGCTAGGGCTTGTCTGTTGAGTACTTAGGAGTCCTGGACATAGGTGCTAAGGGTATGTAGATACAGGTAGGTACCTACACTAAAATCTACAGGTACAAGTAGCTCTTCAGCTGAGAACACCATGTGCACAGCCCAGCTGCTGCATGATGGGCTTGCAGTGCTCTGTGAGCCTTGTTTACTACTCTTGCCAACCACAAACCTAGAGCACAGCCCCCACACTACATGGACTGTGTGTAGTCCTACTAGGAAGCTGTGCTGCCCTTCAGTGACAAGGTCATATGGCTGTCAGTGCCTGGGAGAGCATATTTGGGGCCCACTTGGCTTTTCTTCATGTTCTGTGTCGTATCTCAAGCATAACTAGTTGTTGGAAAAACCTCTCAGAACTGATGAAAATTCATTTATTCATTGTTAGTGATTCATTCTTGTGTTTCACTGGAAGTGCTTTTGTTCTTTTTTCTTCCCTACAGCTTTTGAACCCAGGTTGTTTGAATGTGAAGAAGGTGGCTGGTATCTATCAGCAGGCACTGACCCAGTTCCTCAGTAAACGGAACAGTCCCCTTACATTCTCCATGTTCCATGATCTCTTCAAACGCTTCCCAGTAAGTGCTGCTGGCTGTGTGCTCTGTTGTCTTCTGCTGGCTCCAAAGTATGATTATAATTCTGGGCAAAGCAGGGGGAGAAACTTCTCTGCTTTACTGCAGACTTTTGAAATTGCTGTGAGGTTTCCTTGGATTTTCACCTGCTCAGACTCTTAAAAACTCTGACTCAGTTTTTATAGCAGCACTGCAGGAGGCCAGGATCTTATTTATGGTTTGGACTGGGATACTGCATGCAGAAAGCAGGTGAACAGCAGGCTGCTCTTCAAAACACAGCCTAAGAAACTCTAATTTTTTAGCAGTATTCGAGACAACATGGATGAGGAAGGTTTGCACAAAGGCAAAACAGGTTACCTTTTTTGAACAACCAATGTAACTCTGTCCATCTCTGCTCTGACTGCATGCTCAGTTTCTCAGTTTTCTTCCAAGAAGGCTGAGGAGTGTAAAGTCTAATTGGAATCTAATCTCCAAGCCTGATAGAGAGCGCAAGTGTCTGAAATGTTTGAGATATTTCCTGCAAGCTTGACCTATGCCTGGGGCTGGTCTCCTCTATGAGGACAGCCAGTTTTTAAGAAATAGCCCATGGGCCTGAATGTCATACAATTCTTCAGGGGTTTTTAGGTCAGAGCAAGCTAGAGACAGCTGCCAGAAGGCCTTTTAGAATTGATGTCTGATGTGAGGGTGGGAGGAGATGTAGGCTTGTGTAACTGGGGGAGGATGCTCTCAGACTCTGAGGACTCCATCCAGGAGAGAGTTCCTCTGCTTGCCAGGTTTCTTAGGACACCAGGCCACGATGCCTCGTATGTAAATTTGAGAAATGGAGGGAGAACAGGGTTGTATGTTGCCCACATGGACAGCAAACTTAAGATCCCATCTGCAGGTTTCTAAAGCCTTTGGATTCCATATGACTGTTCCTTGTACAATTGTCTTTTTAAATCACCACATCCACATGTTTTTCTAAATACCTCCAGGGGTAGTGACTCAAACACTTCCCTGAGAAGCCTGTTGCCAGTGCCTGACAACCCTTTCAGTGAAGAGATTTTTCCTTATACTTAATGTAAACCTCCTCCCCTGGTGCAATTTTAGGCCCTTTCCTTTTGTCCTGTCATTTGCTCCCTGGGAGGAGAGACCAACCCACACCTGGCTACACCTCAACATGTTCTTCTTTGCCTGGGACTGGGGCTCTGCACAAAGTGAATTGACACTACAGAAAGTGTTGGCCAGATGCAGACTTTAGTTTTCACTTGGCAGAGCATAGGGGGTGAAAAGTGCTTGCCTGATTTTTCCAGGTGAAGAGTTTTGCTGCTGCTTTTTGTTGTGATCAAGACTTCACTCAGAGCTGGTGTGAACAAAGCTGTTAATTTTCAAATAAACTGTTGCTGATTTCTGGGCACTTTTCTTTCTTGTGTCATTTTCTTCTTACTCAAGAGGCTGTGTAAAATATAGACTGTTTTGCTTGAAAAACAAACCTGTCTGTCAGCAAACCACTGATAAGAGACTGTGTCTTTCTTTGTTACAGATCATGTGTAAGCCATTAGTAGATACTCTTGTTGAATTTATCACAGCAGCAGCCAGGCAACATCAGCAGGTAAGAATGAAAGTAAACAAACAAAGCTGTATAACAGTCAATCACAGAAGTCACTTAAATATGGCAGCTCAGATGATTTTTAGTATGTTTATAATATGCTTTTAGGGGTGCCCAGTTTTGGAAGTGGCTTCTGGGTGGGCAGAGCTTTTGCAAACACTGCCTTGCTGCTTCAGGTGTGTGAAGTTTTGGAAGTACCACACAATATATCCACAATCATGGGGGTTCTTTGGTAGCATCTCCTTTAAAAATTGCCTGCAGCTTTCAGGGTGGAGGCCTGATTGTGGTAGGGTTGACTCCAGTTGTTTATTCCTTGATTACTTCCTTCTCAGTGAGATGTTCCTCAGTATTAATAGATATGCTGTAGTCCCTGCCTCTTCATGCTTCCTTGAGGTCAGGTTCTTGAGTCTGTTCAGTGCCTTGCTAGCTGTCCTGCATTTTATAGTCTGTGTGCTGCTGTATTTAGTTTAAAACCACCTGTACCACAGATCTGATTTTTAATGGTTGGTTGCCTGTGCCTGACTAATACAAAATTAGTGGAGCCTTATCAATAAAACATTGCAGGGTGAGTGCACATCTCAGTGTTGCTGGAGCAGGGAATGAGGCCTGTCTGGATTTTCACTGCAGTGGGGGGGCCTTTCACACAGTTAATAACCAAAACCCCTCTAGGCCAGTAGCACTGTCTCAAACTTTCCCACCCCCCAGCTGTACCCTGTGTCTGTCCCCTGCAGAAGTGCATCCTAGATTGATCTTTCTGTTTCATAAATAGCTGTTTTATTGTTTCTGATCATTGCAGGGAATGTGAAGGGGTAGGTATGTGTTTGCAGTAGGGCTGCTTTACATTGTCAGTGTGAATTGCAGTTCAGACTGTTTTACCCAACAGGAATGGCTTTGATTTAAAGAAGACCAAAAAAAAAAGAAAGAAAAGGAATTGAGCTCTTAATAATTTCAGTGGATGGTAATAGATGGTAATAAGGATGTGTTACACAAATAACAAATTAATTGTAAGGCACATACTTGATCCTATCCTCAGGAGTCCAGAACAGCATCCCAAGCAGACAGCTCCATTATGTGGGTATCTTTGCTTCTCCACAGGGAATAGCATTCTCCTTCTACCAGGGCTTCCACAGAGCTGCTGGAGCTTTGTTTGCAGAGCAGGTTTGCCTGTGGGGGGGAGGAGTAGGGAGGACATGTGGAGTGTGTGGGAGCTGGGTTCAGAACATGGATATACTGCTGTTCAAACAAAGGCACATGGAGAGGGAGCTCTGGAAAGCCTGTGGAGCTTGGAGTTGCAGCTTTACATTTTTTTCACAGTGCTTCCTTTTCAGGAATTCTGGCTTCCCAGCATCAAACGTCCAGTTTGTCAGGTCTTCAATTAAATTTTCTCACTGATTCTCAATGCAAATGTGTTTTGGTATCCTAGTAGGTAGTGTAGAAGTCAAGCCAGGTGGGTGTATGTGGCAAAGTGAGATTGTATGTGGACTGTTGGCTGATGATGCAGGCAACTGGGTCTTGCACTGCTGCTGCCTTCTGTGCATCCTGTCTTCCTCAGTTGTCACCTCTAAAACCTGGAGAACAGCAAACCCTCAGCAGCAGTGCTGTATCTTTACAACAGAGGTGTTTGTAGCTATTGGATGGGTGTTAACATGTCTTTCTGGGAGAAATGTTACATGTCTACTTTTCTTTAAAGCCTGGGTGTTTGCTGTAGAGTAGGGTGTTTTGGAGATATTCAAAGGTGGCATTTTGATGCAGAATTTAGCAAAAGAAAAGGAAGCTTTAAAACTTTAGATCGTGTGACTGACACTATCATCCCTTTTCCTCTGACACTGTTCCTACAGGCCTAAAGGAGCAGGGAGGTTCAGCTCCATGTTGAAGTGATTTGTGAGATAAAACACCACTTTGGGGGAGTGAGAGCTCTCAAGGCAGTTTTAAGTGTGGCTCACAGTGATTGGGTTGGTGGGTTTTCTTAGCAGTAATCTCAACCTGTATAGCAAGTTTAAAACTGGAAAGGTGAATTTGCAGTGGTCTTACTGTGACTGAACTTGAGACTGAAGTCTCAAGTACCTATGGCCAAGTTCTGCTCCTCTGATGTTACTACTGGGGCACAGATGCCTGCAGGAGACAGTAATGAAGCAGTTTCCCTGGAAAAGGAAAGAGATGGAGAGATTGGTGTTATTTGTGAGGGGGTGAGCAAAGGCAAGGGATGTTTTAACCCGAGAAGGGGAGTTGTTGTCCCACCCTGAATTAATTTAGTACTTGTTTAAACCTGTACATCAGAAAGATACAACATGTGTGTGACAGTGGATCTGCAAAACCACCTTGTTCCAGGCAGTTCATGGTTCTCAGCTGGACTTCTTACCCATTGTGAGACCACACTGGCTGCAGGACCCTGTGACTTGTGCTCTGCTAGTTCAAGTGCATTGTGCCTGTGGCAGCTGGTGCTCTGAATGCTCAGTGATATTGGCTGGCCTGTTTTCAAACTCTTGCCTTTCTTCAAGTGGGAAATTGAAGTCCCAAATATACCTGTGTGAAAGTTAAAATGCTTTAGGCTTCAAAAAAAATCAACATATGAGTGTTTGGTTGTCACTCATTTATTGAACTGAGAAATCTGGTGGGGTTTGTGATGGTTTGGGTTGTGGATTTTTTGTTTTGTTTTGTTCGTGGGCTTTTTTATTTTGTTTGTTTCTACAGTAGCAGTAGGGATCCCTTTCACAAACTTCTGTTGATCCTTGCCATCCTGTATGTATATTAAACCAAAATATAACTTAAGGCTGTACTGTCTTCTCAGAATATGGCCTGCCTCATCCCTGCCATGTGTCCTTGCAGTGTTCTCTGTTGTAGAAAGAAATTACTAGAAACTGCACAAAATCACTTGATTGCAAGCAGCAACTGTGAAGCTTTTCAAGAAGACCTTTAGTGTGGGAGAAGTGCTACAAGTTAAAGTAAAAAAAGGAATAAAGAGGTAAAGAATGACTTTGTAGTGCAGTCTAATCTAAGTCGTTGAATGCAGTTCTGCAGACTGAGGTCCTAAGAATCAGTCACACTGTGGCCTTGTCCTTGCAGAAATGTCTTCAGTGGTAGGAGGATGGGGACAGTGCCCACATCACACTCTTTTGGTGCATCCAGGCAGATGTGAGAGCTTTCCCTTAGAGACAAGGTGCTTACACCAGAGTAAAGTGCAGCTACCATTCCTGGAGTGCAGTAACCAGGCACACACCTGTCACACACCAGTGCTCTGACAGCTCAGGTACAAATGGCAGCTGGGGAAAGAGACCCCAGTCATAACTGGTGTGGGAACATGACAAGCCATCACAAGTGCATTATCCCTTCGAGTTGTCCTGGTGCTAGTGAATTGTGAGAAGTGTCTGGCACAGATGATCTCACTGGCAGTGCAGTTAGCCAGCAGAATGTGTGTGGTGCTGACAGGATGGGGGAGGCTTGTGCTGTTTCATGGCTGAAGGATGTTCCTGTCAGCCTGATGTCTTCCACAAGCACTAAACATATTCTCTCAAATTCTGTTTGGAGAAAAACGGGTGTGAGCTAGTCCTCACTTCCTCCTTTTTTAGGACAATTCATTCTTACTGCTGCAGTCACTTTCCATGAGACCTTGACCTTCAAATTACTTCCTTGTGTCTGTTTCAGTGGATGTAGCATTGCTTTTTCAATATGCACAAAAGCTTAGTTTTGTGGTTTGTGCTGATGAAGCATAAACCAGGGATCAAGATGTGTTTAATTTAATGATTATTGCATGACTCAGCTACGTACCACAACCCTCCTGAGCATTAGGTGAGGAATGTCTTCCTGGTTTATTTTTAGCTATGTTGGTCTGATGAGCAGAGCTACAGTAACATCTAATTCTGTAATTGTGCAGTCCTGGGCTGTCCCTGGGCTGATGCTGTTGCAGCACAGACCCCTCAGTGCTGCACTGGTAATTGTGGTGAGACTGCAGTATTCCCCCATTCCCATACATGAGGACTGGATGAGTCCATGGACTAATGTTTCTACCCTAAAAACTCTCTGTGAGCACGAGGATCAGGTGAAGAGGGAGGATGTGTGGCTTGTTGCATTGCAGTACCCAGGTGTGCTGCTGATGCAGGCTCCTGCAGGCAAGGGCACCTGCCAGCTCCCAACTGGAAACAGGCTGAAGCCTCTCTGGAAGCCTGGCCTGGAACAGCTGTGCTTTTCCCTGAGAAGTCCAGCCTGTTGGCCAGCAGTATTGGAACCAGTTTGGAAATGAACCCTAATAAATGAAACATTACTACTGCCAGGAGGAAGGTGTTGTCTGTATCTTGCTCCTGGCAGACACTTAAAACTTCTTCTAGTCTGAAACTTTTTCCTTGGATTTACAGAAATGGTTTCATATTGGGGATTAGGTTTCTTTTCTTTTGTTCCTCTTACCTATACAATTTTCCCTATAAGTTGCTAAAAACCTTAAACCTTAAAACCTTAAGTTGCTTAAATCCCCCAGCCCGGGATTTCTGCTCATTCCTGCCCTTCCAGCTCGGTGCTGCTCAGAGTCCTGCAGGCACCGGGAGCGACCCCAGGGCTGGGTGAGGCAAAGCCTCTCCACCCTCCTGTCCCTCTGGGCTGCCACGGGGTCCCTGGGGCTCATTGTTATTAATTCCATTGTTGTTGTTGTTTGCCTTGTTATACGTACTAGTAAAGAACTGTTATTCCTATCCTCATATCTTTGCCTGAGAGCCCCTTAATTTCAAAATTATACTAATTCAGAGGGAGGGGGTTTACTTTCTCCAGTCCAAGGGAGGCTCCTGCCTTCCCTAGCAGACACCTGTCTTTCAAACCGAGACACATATCCATCCCTTGTTCTTTTCCTTTGGGAAAGGCACTGGGAGTGTACCCATCAACACAATTGCTAAGAGCCTCTGCAATTACTTTTGCACTGTGGTCACACATCAGTTTGAATACATTCCTACCTTCTTATTTACATTCAAAGCTATATTGATTGAGGATGTTGCAGTAGCTGGAAGCATAATGAGGCTGTATTTGTCCATCAAGTGAGTTTATTTTCTGTGATTTGGCTGGAGCTCTGCAGAGCTGATGTAAGTGCAGAGCTGTCATGAAACTAATAAAAGTAATTTTACTTAGTGTGGAAATGAGAATGGGCACTGAGACAAAGTTCAAAATGTCATCTTATGTCATACAGATTCATTAGTATTTCAAAGTGTGTTTTTATAAAGCTGTCTGTGACAAGGAACCCTTTAAGATCTGTCTAATGGAGAGTGTATTTTAGGTAAGTTGCTAATTAATCTTGGTGCTTTGGCAGTCTCCCCAAAGGGATCAAACATATATAGACATAATTTTACAGAACTGAAGCAGGTCTGTGCCAGAGCTGCCATCACCAGAAGAGTAAAATATGATCCCAAAGTCCTGCCAAAGAGGTCTTGGCTGGTTGACAGTTGTCTTTCTGAACAGTTTATCTTCTATGTAAATATCTAAGTTAAAAATTAATTAAACTTTAATACAGCAAGAGCAGTAAAAGTGCTGCAAAGCCTCAGAAGCCAGCACCCCTCTGTGTGAGTGTTTGGGAGTATTTCACTTCATGCTGAGGGAGATGAATGGATCCCCACACTAATGCACTGTGCCCTGCCTGCATGCTCACAGATAGCTTCCAGCAGGTAGTAGAGGAAGAGCTTGTTACGGAACATTTTGCATAAGCTGTTACTAAAAATGAAGCAAAATGAACCTTCCCAGATAAGAACCAGCATCAGTTCAGCTCTACCTTCATTGCATCAGGAATGAGCAGTGGGCAGGCAGCTGAGCAATAGGCCATGAGTGAAAGGCTCCCTTCCTTCAGAGCATCCTCTGTCCTTTGGCACAGGTCACACACCCTGTGCCTGTGTCCTCTCTACAGGTGTCACTGGTGGACAGACCAGAAGGTGAATTGTTACAGGCAGTGAGATCCAAGGGATGCAGTGCTGCAGAGGCTGTGGCCTGTCAGATCCATCCTTTTCATCTTCCTTGGTTCAGTATGTGTCCTGTCCTCAATAAAAAGAAATCATTTGCAGCTGGAAAATCTACATCAAACTGACATGCTTTGGCTCCAGTCCGTGTCCTGTTCCTGTTTTTGTTTTGTGTAAGGTGATGGTCAAGGAGAGTTTGTGTTTTGCAAGGTGAAGCTGAACTCTAGGTGGGCTCTTGGGCATTTTTGATCTATTTCGTCACAAGCCAGCAAAGCCCTGTGACATGAACTGGCTCTAGATACATAAACTGTTCACTGGAGTTGAAGGGGAAGCAGTTGAATGCTTAAATGCTTTTCTTTGAGTGCCCTACATTTTTGTGTGGAGATTTTTAGTTCCCAGACCTTCAGGATGCTTGTGCATGTGGATTATTGCATCCCATCTTTTAATTTTTAAGAGTGTTTCTTGCACTGGGATTGTGCATAAAAAACGTTTTCCTTTGGTGGGCAGGAGGACATTGACAGCATCTATAAATAGTCTCTGATGTTCTTTGGAAAGGTGTCTGATGCCACAGCAAAATGTGTCTCCCTGAGGAACTGCTTTCTAAGCTGTGTTCCTCTCTCATTTGTGTAAGATGGTTGAAAATTTAAAAAGGTCTGTTTAAATTTTTCAGGTCCTCCTTCAGGACTGCATTTAAAGCTGAGTGCCTGAAATCCCATGGCTTGAGGTTTCACTTGTATTTGCATTGAGAACTTGGTGCGCTCGTGGTGTATTTCAGTTTAATGTGGGACCCTTATCACTGAACCTGCAGGGTCTCTTGGCAGCATCATGCATGTTGTGAGCTGTTTATGTTTGTTTATTTTTCCTTCATACAGGTGTTTTTTTTTTACTTCTTTGTGCCTTCTAATGGTCTCTCTGTCTTTTGCCGGAAGTGTTTAGCAGACAGTTGTCTGCATTGCCCACAAACAAATCCATAGTGATACCAGGCATGCATTGACTGGCACACAGACACTGCTCTGTTATCTTTATGTTCCACCATACTCAGTGTAGCACATGCAGAACATGAAAAAGCTTCTGTTTGCATGTTTATTGTCATTCTGGAGATCTAGGTTGTATTTATTCTGCTCATTACTGTTCAGCTGATTGTGTTGATGATCATGTAGCAAATCCTCAGTAATGGAGGAAACATTCTAGTCTGTTGCTGGGAAGAAGTAAGAAAATTAAAAGGTCACATAAACTTTAATACTTGCTATAGACACAGCTGCTGGTAAGAGCTGTCCAAGGAGGGAAGTGCTCCAGAGCAGTAACAGCCCTGTGTGTAGGATGGACTTGCTGAGTTAGATTTAAACCATATTGCAGTGATTTTCCAAATCTGAGGAATTTCCTAGCCTACTAAATTAAACCTGCCATCTGACACATGGAGAGTTGATAGTTTTTAAAAAGAGATTTAACCACCCAAGTGTGTTGTGCTCAGCCTCCCAAACACAGCCCCTCCAATAGTTTGAGGAGTAGGTGTTTGTGTAGAGCAAATGGGAAAAGTTTGCTCAGAGACAAGGTCATTGCCATGTATTTAATAATAGCATAGCAAACACAGGAGGGGAAGAAGTAGCTGTGGTGTGATAAAATTAGTGACTCTCAGTCATATGGACTCAAGATATATTAATGTTGCAAAATATGAAAAATATCAGGATAGAATCCTGTTGAAGTTCTGGGGAATGATTTATGTTCTCTTTACAGTGAGCTATGGGATCTTGGTGTGGGAGTACTAGGAGGTGTGTTGGAAGGGTGTTTTGTTGGCAAGCAAAAAAAGATTAGGGTTTGTACAGCACAAAATGAAATGCCAATCTGGGCTCTGCTCACTGACAAGGATGTCCCCAAGTGTTTGTCTATGGAGTGGCAGGTCCATTTTTATTGTAGTATGGGAGTGTGGGAGTAGTGGGGCTTGGCTGCCTCTCTTTCTGCTTTCCCTTGGCACATATTAAAATGCCACTCTGCAAAAGCTGAAGCACAAGAAAGGAGTTCAGGTAGCTCTGCAGGATTTCTCAGCAGCCTCCACACAGAACAGGGTTTCAGCCCTGTCCCTCTTCCCAAGGGCACTGTGCCCTCTGTCCTGTCATCATGTCTCTCTCAGTGGATTCTGCAGAATGGAAAGAGGCCTGCTGGTGAGCATCCAAAACAGTGAATCTTCAAAGTTCAACCCAGTGCTATTTCCAACATTTTTTTTTCTTTGCAATGCTTTTTATTTCAATATTCCAAGCTAACAATTTTACTGACATGCGAGTACCTTTTTTTTTTATAATGCGTGAAAGCTGAACTTCAGTGGTTGCTGTATTGGAATTCTAATTTTTCATTATCTGCTGATAAATGTTCTCAAAATATGAAAACCTTTGTTTTTGCAGCATCAAGCCTGGTATCAGGGGCAGCAGTTAAAAGCACACAGTGCCTAGGCAACATGGGCTTTTTTTAAACATGTGCTGCTCTTAAATCTCCTAAATTATTAAATTAGACTTTAGCAAAGTCTCCTTAAATAGGCTGCATTATGCTATAGCTACCTTTTGAATTGCCTCAAGAAAATCCTATTGCAGCTCTCTTCTGAATTGAGGGCTTTTTTGTGCAGAGGAGACAACTGGCTTGGAAAGCATTGGGAGGAGCAGTGAGGGTGAGGCAACTTGGGGACAGTTTTGGTCTTGGTCCTAGCAGTGAGTGTGAGTAACTTGAGGTGTCAGTGGAGCCTTTTGGTGTTCAACACTACAATATATAAATTATAAATAAAGTTAAATAGAAATTGACAAAATTAAAACTTTGGGGATGGGTTGGTTTGGGTTTTTTTTTCAAGAGGAAAGCTGGAGTTGAGAAAAAGGAGAGTGTCCCAGATGATTTCCTGAGAGGTTTCTTGGTCATGTTTCTTTGAGCCTCAGATACTGGGATGTCCTGCAAGTGTCTTTGCTTTGGTTTCTTGACAAAAGAACATTTCTTGCTCTGATGTTTAGAGTGAGGAACTTGTAAAGCAACGAAATGCTCCAAAATAAACAGGGTCATATTAAGAAATCAAATTGTTTTAGGTTATTTTTAAAAATTGTGACTGTATCGTTAACTGGGGAGAGAAGAAGGAAAATGGGCATATTTTCTGATTGTTATTTTTAATGTGGGAAAGGGAGGCCTGGTTGCATTGCACAGAATCCATTCCTGTTCTTTTCTCCTCTGGTCTCAGTATGTCCCATGGTACCAGTACTCCCCACCAGTGTTTCACTCCTGTAACTGGGCATTACAGGAAGAGCAAAAAACCAGCAGAGCTTATGGCTGCTAATCTTTGTTCTGCTGCTGATTTATCTTGTGTCCTCATGGCTCACTTAATTATGGCATCTTTTCATTTTCTAAGAATTTAGGCTAATGATATATTGACTTTTTTTTTTTTTTTGAGCAAAACGTTAAGACTGATTGGTCTTTCTGATATGGTAAGTGGTTACCCCAGGGAGAAATGAATCTGTGTTGACCAAAGCAGCAGTCACTGTGGATGCAGCAGTCAATATGGATTGCTGTGTCCCAAGGGTCTGCCTGTGAAAGGAAAGCACAAGGTTTTCCCCAGCCCTGCATGCTCACCATTGAAATATGCCAATGAAATATTCAGAGCTGGTATCTAATACCATCAACCAGGCCTGGCCCAGGGATCCTGTGTATTGTTTTATATGTTCATTGCTTTGACTGGACAAATGTCCTGCAGACCCTTTATCTGAGGCAGAAAACCTGCCAGTGCACCGTAGTCTTTAACATGCAAGTATCCTCTGAAAAACTGCACTGTCAGATCTCTCTGGGTGTATTGACTCTTCTTTCCTCTCTTTAAAATACAACAACTTCTTATTTGTATCACTATGTCTTGTTAGACTGTGGTGACCATAGGAGGAAGCTGTAATTTTTCTTTTAATTATTTTTCGCCTCTCCCAGCTGCCAACAGAACAGTGCTGAAGGAAGCAGCTGTAGCTGTGCACACTTGTATTGGGCACAGATGTCCTGCTGCAGTGAGCAGACTCTCCCAGATGGGCCTCTGCTTAGTCAAGTGCAAGTTGAGGCTTTTCCTCTGGCAAGAACATCCTCCAGAGCCCTGTTTGTAGGAGAACCAAGCATTGCAGAAGTCCATTCCTTGGCAGCAGCGAAGAGAATGTGATTTGCAGAGTCCCTGGTTAAACAAAATAATGATGGTTTAGGGCATGAAGAAACCTGTGTGTGAGTGAATGCTGTATGTATGGTCTGCAGGCTGTGTATATAACCTGTCAGGACTGCTAGTCCTGGGATTTCTGCTGTCTCAAGTACATTTAAAGCTCATCTGTTGTGACTGTGTCAGTGAAATCAATGAGTGTCTTTACCTGTAGGGTGTAGACTGACACAACTCTTGCAGGCACAGCTGCATTATATAAAGGTGGTTTGTGTGGGGTGTAGCTCAATCCGCATTTTCTGCCAGATTGAGCAGCAGTGGTTGAAGTGCTCGTCGTGCTTCAGGTTGTGGAGGAGGAGGAGGATGTGCCAGTGTAACTAATGGGATAAACTTTGTGCTGTCTGGCAAGTCCTCAGTCACAGCAGAATGAAGTGAGCAGCTCATCTGATCAATCAACTGCTGCTCTTCAGAGCCCTGGGAATAGGAGTGGAATCATAACTTTATGTGAGTGGTTGCTTAACTTCTCCTTGCTACTGCCTAGAGCAGGACATCTGAGCCATGGGTGAAGAGGTTTATGAAGGATAATAAGAATAGAGAGGAGAGGGGAGTTAGCAGGACGGGTTAGGAAGATGGAGATTCCTTTGCAGCCAGTTTTGTCTCTGCTTCTGGGGAGCTTTGTTCTTTTTCAGAAAAAAGGTAGCAAAACCTGAAACCCAAAAGTAGAGTATCCAAAGTAGGAGCCAAAGTCTGATCTAGCTCCACATCTTGTGCTTTTCCTCTACTTGGAGGCACTTTTGCCATGCCTGAGTCTTGGTCTTGAACCTTTCTCATGGAGATGACGGATCCAGTTACCTGCTACTTTAGCAGATGATGAGCAGGTGATTGCTTTTCCATTTTTTCCATGTTGAGATAGTGACTGGGAAGTTGACCTGCACTGGGAGTTACTGTATGGATGTATATTCAAACAGTCCCAGGAGAGCACACAACCCCTTTTGTTTGCAAATTGCTGTTCTGCATGTTTAAACCAGCCAAAGAGAGGCAGAGGTTTAGGAATAGAAGTTAAACCCACAGGGTTAATTGTGCTCAAGAAGGCCTAAACAGATCATCCATACGATGGTGATGGTCAAATGAGCAAAACATGTCTTGGATGGCAATTATTATCAATGTGCTAATTATATGTAAGCTGTTGTGAGTAGTTTAAAGGTTCCTGCCAGATCTGTGGAAATCTGCATTTTTACTGGGAAGGAAGAACAGGTAAAGATGCCTGAAGCTGGGCTGCAATGCAGGTTGGCTTGTTCTTAAGAAGATTGCAAGATGACATAGGATATTTGGTAGGAGTACACTGAAATTGCCTTTCTTGTCCAAGGTTGTAAAATGTGATTTAGGTGTCACTTAAATGCTTTACATGTTGTAATTAACCAGCCTTGCAAATTTTTTCTCATCCATTTGTCGCAGGAACTTAATTTAAGCTGTAAAACATCATTTGTTTTCATCACTTTTTAGCACAGAGAATTTTATCCCTGAGCTCGTAAATCTCCTTTTTTTTTTTAAGTTTTTTTTTTGGCAAGGCCAGACTGAGGGAGGAACCTGCTTTCTGGCCCAGAGCATGATGTTTGGAGCACTGTGAAGGTGTGGGAGCAGGGGATGGTGGAGGATGGCTGGGGGTTTCTGCTGAGTTTTTACTTCTGCCTTCTTCTACGATCTCTGCTTCTGGAGGCAGAAGGACAGACCTGGAAACTGTCATCTGACAGTCTGACAGCTCCTGTGCTGGCCAAGATGTGTCCTGCTCATGTTCCTCTGACCTTAGAGAGCAATATCACACCTTGTCAGGTGTGGGAATGTATTGCAAAAGCCATTTTATTAGTCTGAGGACACTGGGTTGTAGCAGGAATTAATGAATTTGGCTCCAAAGCCAGGTGATCGTACAGGAGATGTTTTCATGGTCTTTGTGGGGAGTGTGAGCTCTCTCTGACTGTACTTTCAGGCACCAGGAGTCTGTCTAGTGACTGACAATGTCCTTGTTCCAGGCAGGATAGAGGAGCCAACCAGGAACAGGGTGCAGGGAAGGCTCTTCTGGGGTCCCTTAATCAGAGGGATAACAGGGTAGATTTGGGGTAAAAGTTGATGTGTAATTTTTAACCCAAGAAATGACTGTGTTGTTGCTCTGATGTCCTTGCATGGGCAGTTATGCACAGCTGAACATACCAGCCACATTCTCCTAACAAACCACTTACCCCAGAAGGTGTGAGCACTTCCCACGCTGAAACCTTTTAGACAGCTACTGAATGACAGTCTTGGCCCTACTAATTGTGTATGCCTTGTTTCAGTGCTGGTGAGGAGGGAAAATTAGCTTTTGTTACCAAAAATAGCTTTCTTAAGCCACAGCCAGGGCTTTGCCTTATCCTGCCTCCCCGTTGGATTTGAAATATGTGTGAATCATGTCTGTGTGCACATGCTGTGTGTGAGATACTGCAGTTACATCTTGGGGATTGAGGAAAAGTGATTTGGCAAACATTTCTTAAGCACCTCTGGCTTTCACTTTTCATATCTAAAGCATTCAAATAAGTTTTGTATGTTTTAAGTAAATAATTGGTGTTTGATGCTAGTTCAGTGAGGAACATCCTGACATGTTAAGGATCTTGAAGCATAATTTCTTGTTTGTCCTTAAATTTGGAAAGAATCCTGTTCTGTCCCTCTTCTTGTCCTTCCCCAATGGTGATGCTCCAAGAGCTGGAGCCCCTATGCTCTGGAGCCAGGTCAGAAGAGTTGGGGTGGAAGAGAAGAGAAGAGAAGGAGAAGATAAGAGCTCCAGGGACACCTCAGAGCCCCTTCCAGTGCCTTAAGTGGCTCCAGGAGAGCTGGAGAGGGACTGGGGATAAGGGATGGAATGACAGGACAAGGGGGTTTGGCTTCCCACTGCTAGAGGGCAGGGATAGATGGGATATTGGTAAGGAATTCTTCCCTGTGAGGGTGGTGAGGCACTGGTACAGGTTGCCCAGAGCAGCTGGCAGCACTTTTCTGGAAGTGCTCAAGATGAGGTTGGACAGGACTTGGAGCAACCTGGGATAGTAGAAGCCCATGGCAGGGGTGGAGCAGGATGGGCTTTAAGGTGTCCCATCGAAGCCAAACCATCCCATGATTGTATGGTATACACAGCCATTGCCTCTGAACAGCCTGCTGGGAATTTGCTGTGTGGAACAGATTCATTGTTGTGGGTGTAACTGTCCCATCCCTCTCATAATTTGTCCTTTTGAATAACCTTCAAGGCAGAGTTTCCAACTTGGACTCCGCTGCTAAACCCATATGAAACAGACTTGCAGCTCGTGGGCTCAGAAATACTCAAATGGATTAATCAAACGTGGTTGAGAATTAAGAAACCCTGAAACACAAGACTGCTCTGTTGGAGCCTTTGTCCCCATCCCACATCCAGTGTGAATGTAAAATTGAAATAGTTTGACTGTATGAGCAGAAATGGGGATAGATTGGCACTTGCTTCATGGCTTTGGATGCTCTTTGTTTTCTTTTTAGAAAAGCTTTAAGAGTAATTGGAAGAGGCTTTTGCTGTGGTGCTCTGGATCTGCTCTGTAGCAATAAATGACAGGTGGTTCTCCTGTAACCAATACTGCTCTGAGATGGAGCTTTTGGATTTTGGAGTGGGTTGGTTGGTTGATTTTAAACATGTAATAAATTACAGATAGCCAAGGAATTTCTTTCATAGTTTAATTATTTATTAAAATTCAAAGAAGACTTACTTAGAATTTCCCATATTCTTGGCTTCTGTTCTTTTACCCAGCTTTCCTGGTAGCATTTGTCAGAAATGCAGCGTGTGATTCATGAGATTGCAGTTTCAAAGGGCTTGGGAGGAGAGAATTTCTAGAAGTGCAATTATTTTTTGCCATATCCCTGTTGCTGTAGAATAGTCTTAATGCTGAGGATTACACACAGAGAGCTGCTGTTTTATGCTGTGTGCTGGCACTGAGTCAGATGTGCTGGCAGGGCAGGCTCTGTGCCAGAAGGGAGACATCAGTGCTCTGAAATACCAGTGGCCTCTGTGGTGTGATACCAGCTGTATATTTTTGTCTCCTGGACTTCCAAGAGCAGTAGAATGTTGATACTACTAAAACTCCTGATGCTTCTTCACTTCTAAAAATGTATTTGAGTTGCACAAACCTGTAATTTTCTAGGTAAAATGTTTTCTTTATATATATATGTAAAACATAAAGGGAATAAGATGCTCTTGCCACACTGGTGACATGTTTCCTGTTGATAGACTTCATTCATGCTGCAAAAACAACAGGCAAAAAGATGAGGAAAATCCATCTTCATGTCTTTGGTTAGCATTTAAACTCCCTACTGCATCTCTTACAAAGTGTAGGGAGGTGTGATAGGCTCAAATACTGTCCTGGGTCAGATTTAATGAGAGTTTCTGTCCTGCCATATGCTTGAGGCAAGCCAGGCAAATTTGCTGCCTCTTTCCTGGAAGCTGGAAACAACTGTCAGGGAATTTGGAAGGGTTACTCAGCTGTAGCCTGCAAGCTGCCTTGGGATCACCCAGCAGAAGAGCTGTGAGAAGACTCAGAGTTGGGGTTTGGTGTGTCATAGTGCAGGCACACTTTAAGGTTCCTGCTCCTCTGATGGTGGCAGTGGTGGCTGCTGATTTCAGTGGCTTTTCTCTCAAGAGTGTGCCTGGCTGGCTTTTTTTTTCATTGTTTGCAAAGACACATCCAGCCAGTATCCTAAACCACCTGGGACTGAAAAGTGTTTATTTTTGCATCAGAAACAAGTGTCTTTCTATTACCAGAGTGCTTTTCTTTGGAAAAACAACTCTGAATTTAGGTCATGCCTTCATCTCTTCAGGACTGCAAGCAGAATCTCTACAGTATTGCAAAGGCTTGTTTGTTTTGTTCTTTTTCTCTTTCACGACTGCAGTGATTGAAAACATCTTGATCTGTTCCCTTCCATCCAGCTCACCTGGCTGGTGGCTGGGGAAAGCAACTTCTGACCTACTTGTGCTAGATACCTGCTTTCAATAGGAAAACTGCATTGGTAGGGCTTTAATCCATTACCATCTTTAATGGTTAGGCCAGATGTCTTGTCCTTCATGTGCAGGATAAAGTTGGATTGTAGCAAACTCCACTCATACTCCTTTTTAGTGTCTGACTAAGGTGGGTGAGCACACCTGGGAATTCCCAGCACATCCTGGTTACTGCAGGGAGCACATTGCCTGTTTCAAAAAGAAATCACAACCATTTGCATGGAATGGTATTTTGTGTAATTGTTGTAGATAAGAGAGAAATTAACAAAGCCACAGAAAATCTTAGGGTCAGCACTGCCCTTAGTTATTGTTTGTTTTCTGCTCCCACATGGACTGATAATGAACCTTTCTGCCTTACTTCGTTTTATGCTTGATAGACATATGTGGGAGTCTGTATGTGTATCTACTGTGCCTGCTTGAATAGACTTCCCTTGTATTTTATTTTTTTTTTACTATTTTACTGTTTTTACTATTTTATGGTTGTTTTAAAAACTGATATGAAGGAGAAAATGTTTTGACTAGGCAACTGGGTGGCTTCTAGTGCACAGGATACATTGCAGCATACAGCTCCCTTTAGAAAAAGCTCTAATCTTGCTGTCAACTGCTTGTAACTACCCTCACACATTCTCATTTCAGAGACTGTGCATATGGGGGGATGACAACCCTCTTTTCTGAACTGGACTGGAGTTTGGTAGCTAGGACTCTTGAGTTTTCTGCTATTTTTGTCCATTTATGAAGTGTTGATAATACTTGGCTCTCTCATAGGGCTGTCAGGAGCACAGCAGGCTTGATTTGGCACTGAGAAAATGCAGAGAATCTTCTGTGATATTCTTGGGGACAGTATTGTTCTGCCAGCCTCCAAAATTGCCAAATGCTTGTAAGACATTCCAAAATATCAGCGATGCTGGGGAGGGCATGGGGGAGAGAGACAACTGGGTTGTCAAGTGCCAAGTGTCAAGTTGAGCTCCAGGTCTGTGCTGGATTTTGTGGAAGTACCAAAACTTCTGTCACACAGAAGAAATTGCTACTGGTCTGTGATTTGATGGTAAGACATGCAGCTGGTCATGTGTAAAAGACACATCATAAATATATTAAGGGTAAATGATGAGCTGTGAGAAATTACAAGGGTTGAAAGTATTGATGCAAAAGATTTGAACTAGCTGGGGTGGCTTGGCTCCTGCTAAGGTGCTCTGTGTGTGGTTTTGTATTTCAAGTCTTGATGAAACCTCTGCATCACAGATCTGAACATAGGTAAATTTTGTGACTATTCTTCATTTCTGAAAAGATCTTTTTAGATTACTAGTATTGTTGCTACCTTTTGGTGGTGCTCCAGTGACGTGTTTCCAGAAGTGGCTGGGGAAGGGAAGATCCTCATTCCAGGAGATGGCTTCAAAAATCCTCTGAGCAGTCTCATTTTCTTTTTTAGGCTATTTTCATTAAAAACACTGAGTGTTTGCAGTCCCAAAAAGTGGGATGTTTGAGATGGGCAAGAAGGTGGCTTGTGCTATCTCTGACTATTCCTCTAAAGCAGGGGTGGGGTGCTGAACGTTCACTCCCATGTTCATGGATGTCACACCTCTAACACATCTGCTTTCAGCTGCATTGTGTCCATGGATTTGAGAAGATAAAACAAGGAAGATGAAATGTAACAGCAGAGCTGTTTCTCTGCCACCTCAAGGAAATGGCTCCTGAGGATCTGACTGACTTTGGGTCTCTCCTTACTTATGCAGAGCACCCATACTCTTAGCCCCCCTTATATTAGGTGATAAAGCAAAGCCTTTTTTGCCTGGTGAAGCTCCTGAAGGTCATGAAAGTGATTACTCTTTGAATGTTCAAATCCTTTTTGCAAATCTTGTCAGGGGCTATTCTATGGGGAGCTATTCCATAACCTCCCAGCCAGTGGTTTGATGTTCCTCAGCCCTGACAGATGAATTGTGGCTGAAAAGCCGTTGTTCAGGACTGTTGCTTTCCAAGGGGATGTGGCAGCTTTGTGCTTCTGGTTGCTAGTTTGTTTTCTCTGGGTACGTTTGCCTGTTAAGCAATCTTCTGATGACATTCAGGATCCTTCTTCATGTGCTTATGGATGGTGTGAGTGATGTGTGATGTTTGCACCACCTTCTAAAGAAAACTTGGTGCCCCTCCTGGTGTGGTTTGGATTTGCTGAGGTGGGGTTCATCAGCAGGAGGATTGAGGAGTGTTGTTTCTTATTGGGTTTACCCTTGGAGCAGGATTGAAGAACTTGATTTTAGTTTTGGTTCTGCCCCTGATGTTTTTGGCTGAGTCCACTGATGTCAGTCCCTCTCCCTGTGGTTTAACTTCTGCTGTTGAACAGTGTGCTGTAAAAGAATTGGACAAACAAGTGCTGTATGTTAATAACAGCTCTAGGAACAGAGAAGTCATTGACTCTGGGATGAATATGATAACCTTAAACTACAGCATAGCATGGTTCTGATGACCCTGTAGTTATTAGTATCATATTTACTCTCTGACTCAGATGTTCTTAAGCCAAATTTTATTTCAACCAACAAGTAAATATTTTATTTTTGTTGTTTCAAATGAGAAAAGTTGTTTGTACTTAAAACTAAATTACCATTGGTTTGAAAAACAATCAGGAAAAAGAGTAATGTTGAGTAGAGCAATAGCAGTGTTTTAATTATGTGAAACTCAAAACATATTTTCACTTTACTGGAATCCAATGCACAGGCTGGAGGCGTGAAAGCTCTGAGTGTGACAGAATTACTAAAGAATGCTAGCACCAGCCAGGATCCTCAGATGATTGGGTGTTCTGACTTCCTCATTTATGTCACACAGAAGGGAATGCTCAGTGGTTTGCGTTTTTTTTTTCTTTCTTTTAAAATACTTTTGAAGCTTAGTGCCTAATGAGGAGTAGGTCCCATTCAGGGACTGTTCTCAGTGCACTCTATGAGTCTCAGGTCTCCAGAGCTCCCATTCCATTGGACAGCTTTGATTCCCTTCCAGTTCTATTCCTCATTGACTTGCAGTGCTCTTACCCACTGCTGACTGGGGCAGTTCCTGAGCAGTCCCTTGTCGCTGGTGCCTCTGGAGTTAAACTGAGAGATCCCAGGATACCTTAACACGACCCTTCTCTGTGCTTCACACCCACTTGCAGTGTTTGTAATTGTCAGAGAAGAGCTGGTGCCTGGAGGTTTGTGACCCTGCCTGGGCCTTTCAGAATGAATTGCAGTCTTTGAGGGTCATGTTCTCTTTGTAATTGCACTGAAGTGACTTTCCACTACATTTATTAGACACATGCAGGCATGCCATAAGACACAGCCTCCCCATAATTACAAGGAATATGTAAACCTGCCTGCCTTGAAGATGGTATTTGGGTGTTCTCTCATTGAATGAGCATAAATCTTCTGGCATGGTCTCATTGGTTCCCTGCTGCATTTTCACCTTCCAGTAAAGAGCAGAATTTCTGTGTGTAATGTCTTTCTGTTTGGATAATTCTCCTCACTGGCTGTACTGGTGCAAACTGGAAGTAAGTTTGCAAGGATGTGTGACGTTATCTGTTGTGAAACAGATACAAGTGCTGATACTCTCCAGGGAACAACCTGTGCTCCGGTATCCTGTCTGTCCCAGGAGCCTGAAGTGTGTTGTGTAGGAAACACAGACCTCCTTGAGCTTGTGACCTGTTCTGTTTGGCTGCCTACAACTCTGGCTGGTTGTACTGCTCTCAGGAGTGCCAGGGATTTCTTCTCTTTGCTCACTTTGAATTATTCAATACATAGCTCCCTAGAAATGACCCAAGAGAAGTTTTTAGCCTCCTGCTCCATGTTTTTCAGGTTGCTTCTGTTTGATCCAAGGCGTCCCTGGAAGCCAGGTTGGCTATCACCAGGTTGCTTTTATCCTTGAGGTCTCAGACTTTTAATCTCGATGATGTCTTTCATAAGGAGCTTTACAAACTTTGCTCATTTGTTTTCTGTGATATGTGGTTAAAGAACAGCAGCCATTGCTTTCTTTGGATGAGATTAGCTCTTGTAAATCCTTCTGATTTTTGATATTTGTAACTGCATTCAATTTTGGTCTGTGTGATGGCAGCTAAAGGCAACATTTTTTTCTTTATATGAGTAGAATTTTCTCACTAACTCCGTGCTGCTACAAAAAATTCCCGCTTAAATCCTCTAAGCTATTTGTACTAATCCTCATTACTGTATTTTGTGCATTTCTCTATGTTGCCTTTGGCTAATGCTGCATTTTTCTCTTGTACCTAAGAAAGCCTTAACATAGGAATTCTGGAACAGGAAAGGATATATAAGAAGATTGCAGATTACTGTTGGTTTTCTAGTGGCCATTCTTTTCATTGCTGTGTTAATGTAGAGGCTTAATGAGCAAGTTTGACTCCAGGGCAAGGCTGAGTGCTGCTCTGAACAGCAGTTGCCATCTAGTATTCCTTAGAAATGAAGAATTTACTATCCTGCCAGCTTTTAAAAAAATTATTATTTGTGCCTATTGCATTGGTCAGGGTGCAGTAAAGGGTGCAGTCACTCGAAGGTGCTGCCTGAAGACTTGGGGATACCCACAGTGATGCCCTTGGAGCAGCTGCTAAAGCATGTTTGGATGTTCATGCCTAAATCTAGAACTGTAATGATCCCTCCACTCCCCTCTGACCTTCTCTTTTATATATATACATTGAACCAAAACCCACCCCCATGTCTCCTGAGGGTTGACTCTGTAACGACCTAGAGAATGTTTTCAAACAGAGCCCTTTGCTGAAGGAGGGCAGGTTTAGGTTGGCTGTTAGGAAGAAATTCTTCCCTGTGAGGGTGGTGGGGCCCTGGCACAGGTTGCCCAGAGGAGCTGTGGCTGCCCCATCCCTGGAAGTGTCCAAGGCCAGGCTGGATGGGGCTTGGAGAAACCTGGGATAGTGGAGGGTGTCCCTGTCCCTGTTCTGGTCCCTGGCAGGGGGTTGGAATGAGATGATCTTTAGGGTCCTTTCCAACCCAAATCAGTCTGTGATACACTTGTTTGATGAGGATATGCAGCCTTTGTAAGCTGCCCTCCCCTAGATGGTGTGTGGAGCTGTTTACTTCAGCAGGGTATTTACATTGCTAACACCTTCCCTGGAGAGTTTCATGTTCTTCTTTCCCCTTTCTCTTTCAGGCCATGGCCTGTTTGCTTCTCCACAGAGTTCTGCTCCTTCATGAACTGAAGTTCTTCGTTACAGAGAAGGAGTGGGAGGAATTGATCACCAGAAGCATCAGCCAAGTGACAGAGGTAACAAACTTCAACATGTTTGTAGTTCAGGTGACACCTAATGGGTGCTGCTTTCATTTGTCTGGTGCTTGATCTCAGAGCTGCAGTCTGGGACTGTGCTCAGCTTAAGTGGTCTTAGAGACCTTGTGCCTGATGACACCAGCTCTGAGTGGAATTCTTGTAACACCACTGTGATGTCCCTGGTGCAGCTCAGTGAGGCTGATCCAAGAGACAGAGCTTGAACTTTAGGGAATAAACTCATACAGACCAATTTAAGGTTTTTTTTTTTTAAATGGAAAAAGAATGGAATGGTATTGTGAACAATAATTTCAGGACATGTAATGCAAGTTTTGTATTGGAATTAACTTCAGGGCCACGAAAGTAGAGCTGAGGTTCACTGGACTTTTGACTCCTGGTGCATTGCAGGCCTTCTGGACCAGACTCCCTTGCTAATACTGTTCATCAGGGAAACCTTAAAATACATTAGAAAATAATTTGTCCAGAAGAAACAGTGGCAGCAATTGCAGAGCTCCTGAGTCAGTGGCAAGTGCAAATTGTACCTGAGGACAGTGTTTGGATGCAGCTGTGACGTGGGAGATGATCTGTGGGACAGGAGGTTGAAGAAGCAAATGCCATCACTTTTGTTCTTGTGGGTTGTTGTGGGGGGAACCAAGCAGCCAAATTAATGTTGTGATGTGGTGACTGAACTTGATGACATGGGAGATTCCAGTCTTGGAGTTTCTACGTAATTGTAATAATGACCTCTTTCTAAGGGTAGCTTTCATTAGTTACTTACTCAGATGTTGGCTATGTGGTAATTTAGGCTATTCTATAATTTGCTGTATTGAAACAGAACAATTAGAACTGTTTCTTTCTGTCAAGGAGGAACAAAATTTAAGCAAGTTTGAAACAGGGAATTTAAAGATGTTGTTTAGCATTCTAGATCCTCAGTTTCATTAAATACTTTTTATTTAAAGATTACATCAGGAATCCAGTGGGTGGAGTTAGGTATGATTTTGTTTCTCAGCTACATAAAACACGTCACTCCTCCCAACCTGGTCATTTCCATGTTTCTCTCTAGCAGCTGAATGCAGAACTCAGTGTCACTGGGAAACCACAAACATTTACAATGCCTTTGTGTTGTTCTTGTCAGGGAGAGTTTAGCAACTTGCAACCCATCCAAGATTATAATGAGCTTTGCTATTAAAGTTTCCTCAGTGCCTCTCATTTCTGTGGTCATGTATGTTTAAAGAAAAATTCCTGAGAAATACTGTCTGTTTGTTTGGGCTGTCCAAGGTTTACCCTGTGGGCAGGAGGCCTCCCATACTGTTAAGTGGCAGTGGCATATAGCTGCTGGTTCTCTTTTTGGCCTGAAAAAGTCCTGAGATAACATTTTTGCAGACTGCTGGTGGTGTTCATACATGTGGGAGTTTTATCTCCCTTCCTCCTGCTTCCCCCAGGTACTTCACCCAGCTGGTGTGGCTCTGTGGGGCTGCACATTAAATATTGCTCTAATGAGAAGGGGTCAAGGACTTTATATTCCACCTAACAGTTTTGATTCATAGCCAAAGGCTGGCACTTGTGCTGAAAGACTTTCTAAAACTGCAAAAGGAATTCTGTGTCTTTTTGGTGGGGCAGAAATGCTCACTTCTCTGAGTAAGAGCTGTAAATACCTGTAGTGCTTCTATGGTGTAGTAAAACAATATTCACATTGTCACTGATCTCTTTTAGAGATGGTGAAAAACCTCTTGTGGTAGGAGTCAGAAGCTGAGAACTGAGAAAATTTAGAATCTGCAGAAAGTATGTATTTGTCAAAGAGACTATTCCACCACTAAAGTAACTTGCTGAACACTTTATTAGCCCTGAATCTCCAGGGGGAAGTTGTGTGCTTGGCTGACAGAGAAGCTGTCAGCTTCTGACAGGTTGGGTAGAAGTTCCAGGGCTGATGTTGAAGTTATGGGATGAGTTTGTGTGGGAAGAGCTTGGACTAAACAACAGCCCCTTGTGTTGCTGCTGTCCTCACAAGCTTCTGCTTAGCTGGAGACTGGGAGGGTGTTTGCAGAACTCTGAGCTTCTCCTGCAGCTCAGTCTCATCCCTTTTATTCTGAGACTTGTTTCCATGGGCCATTCCAGGTCAGCTGTGATTTTAGAGGTGGGTATGTGAGTAGATGCTGGCAGATGTGGGTGCTTACCTATGAGAACCTGGACTGAAAACTGTGGGATGCTGTGGAAAATGATGATATTTATTGCCTTGCCTCTGCTTGAAATATCTATATTTGTCATTGGCCATTCCTGCCACTGTCCCCCACAAATAGCTGTTTTAAGTGGAAAAAATGATAATCGAGAATTTTGTACCTTTCTTTGACTCAGGGAGAGGTTTGCAACTCTTTAACTGATGTGGTCTTGTGATTCCAGCAATGCTGTTGCTCCCAAGGAGACTGTCACCTGAAGGCTTTGTCACACTCTGTGTCCTGGGTCACATTGCAGCTGTAGCTCCCCAGGTGCAGGATTGCCCTGGCAGGCTTAAGGCTGTCAGAGAGGACAAGATATTATCTCCTGGTGTCCACCTGCTTATCCTGTCTTGCCTCAGGGATCTGCATACCTGCTGAGATCCCTTGGTGAGGAGCATCCTCACCAGGGAAATCTGGGATGGGTTGGGCAGTGATAAGAGCAGGAACTGGGGGAGAAGCAATGTGAGACAAGTGCAGTCTTGGATATCACTGAATTATGCAGGCAAAGCTAAGAGGCAGATGAGGGAGAATCAACGGCCAGGAACATTAAGTGAAGAGACAGATTCCTGAAATAGCAGCTCTAGCTGCTGCAAGGCAGTGGCTCTTGTGCTTATATAAGCTAACTTGACCTTATTTGTTCCCAAATTGTTTAAGCATGCTTATAAAACATATATCATGGCCATGAGGGATCCATGTTTGCCCTCTCCTTACTGTTAATGAGTCAGGTCTTGATGTCCCATCGGGTACTTCGGAGTTGACTTGTTTGTGTGAGAGCCCTGCTTGCTGTTTGTGCTCTTGGCTTGTGCTGCTGGGTCGCCTGGGCAGAAAGTGTCATCCACAGCCCTGCACTGCAAAGGTGAGGAAGCAGAAAAACAGCTCTGGCACAGTTTTGGCCTCTCAAATCCTATATAGTTACTTTACATAAAGCAGAATCTTGCTACAGTTGTTCAAGTGTGTTCTGAGTGGGGATCTGGATGGCTCAGTTGTGTTCATGGTATAAGGAAATAGAGTTGCTTCATGTTGACAGAGCTCACCTGGGATGCTGGAACATTTGACAGAAACATCTTCCTCTTGGAGAGCTTTGTTCTTTATCAGTTGGTCTCAAAGTGCTTTACAAAGGAACTTCAAAGCAGTGAGTTGTTGATGTAATGGAGAAAGTATTTTGCAGAAACCCAAGACATAATGGATTTGGTTTGCTGAAGCCGTTCATCCTGTTTTACAGGTGACACTCCTTGGCTGGGAGCTGAACCAAGAATCAAACTTGGGTCTCCTGAGACATCTCAGAGACCCTTTTTGTGCTTGGACAATCTGACCATCTCTTAAATTGGCTCCAGAACATCCCTGTGTGTTGGACAGTGATCTCTGTCCCACGGTCATCTCTGCTGCTTGTTGTGGGGCTGCCCCAAATAACACAGTGAAGTCATTGCAGAGCCAGAGAGGTCCAGCTCCTCATTCCATATGGGAAGCTCTCACCCAGTTTTGGTGAGGGATGCCTGGGTCCACTAGGGCTCACACACTCTTTTTTGCTCTATCCAGCATCTCCCAATTTGATCTCTCAATCAAATACCTCATTTGGTATTTCAGCTCTCTCGGTTGTCACTGTAGGCACATTTTGGTGTTTGCTTCCCTTGTTAGATATATTTATGTTTTCTTTTTATATGTTACAAAATTGCTGTCTTGGCTTTGGACAGATCTTGAACCTGTACCAATTTTTCAATAACTCGCTGACAGATTCAGGGCAGGAAGTTCCAGGTTCTGAATACATAATTTCATTACCTTTTTTTGTCATCCCTTTCCTAAGGACCTGCTTCCCCACCTGAACTGAGGTGTTCTGTGTAACTCCCAACTTATGCTGAAACTCCCAGTCATGATGTGAAAGTCAAAGGGAGTGGGAATAGTCCAGAAAATACATAATTTGATGGCTGTGAACTTCAAAACCAAGCAGCCCTCAGAAAACTGTTGTTAAAACTACTTTCTCTGGCTTGAACACAGTGGTTTCCTGAGGGTTTCCTTTGTCTTCTGCAATAAGTACATCATAAGAAGAGAAAAGCTTTACTACTGATTTTCCCTTTGCTTGTTTTGTCAGTGTCATAAGGAATGGGCAGTGTTCCAGTTGGCTGTTTGGAACCCAAGTGGGCCCAAGGCATGCTGCTGTAAAATCCCTGACAGAATCTAATACCTGGGTTCAATGCAAGACCAAAGCACTCCCAGTCACCAGTGCTGGAGGCTTGCAGACAGAACCCCAGTGAGATGCATTTGATGCCTCATGCACTTAGGTGGTTGCTTAGGCTTGGACTGGGCAGGCATGGATGCAGGCAGATAGGGAATTACATGGCCTGGGAAGGGATGGCAGAGATAACCCAAGACCTCTTTCCATGTCATGTGGAAGTTACTGTGTGCTCCCTGAAGGCCGTTGTAGTACAGCATTCCAGGGTTTTGTTAATATGCTGTTGTTCAGCAAGGGATTTAAAATAACTCTCTGGAGCTGCTGAGAATGTGTAGGGGAGAGAGGGATATACTAACTGGCCTTCCACTGCCCTTAATTTCTGAAGGGCATCACATTTGATTATCAGTGTCTTAATTTGTAGTGAGATTAATTATTAAAGTGACTTCATCAAATCTTTAGAATAGCCATCCTTCAGTTTTTTTCCTTGAAGATTGCCTGAACTTTTATCTGTCCATCTTCATAAATTCTTAATTCATTGCCCTTTCTCAGCCTCTTTGCTTGTAAAATGAGGCCAGTAGTGATTTAGCTGATATCTTCGATGTGATTTCAGAATACTGGAGGTCTCTGTGGAGACTTCCTTTTCCTCTGTTCCCTCAGCTGTCCTGGGTGTTTTTTCCCTGCTGCATTTTCATATGGACTTTGGAAAAAAAAACCAAGATTATTAAACTTGGGAAAGTGTTGACATTTTCTGTGAGGATGGCTTCTGGATTTTTTGTGTCATCCCTCTAATAACTGCCAAAATAAACATCACCAAAAATGTCTTTATTTACACTCTTCAGCATGTGGGTCTGCTTAGTCCCCTGCCTTCCCTTCTTCTCTGCCAGGGACAAACAGAAACTTGGTGGTTCCCACCCTTTGGGAGCATTTCTTGATGACTTGTGTTAGAGATGCAAGGAAGTAAGTTTTGAACATTTATACTTTCAGTCTTAGAAACTTAGTGAGAGAAAATGGTTGGAGGAGGAAGGCCTGTCAAGGGCTTCTTTTCTGCTTTTAAGGGCTCTCAGCAGCAGCTGCTGTGCTGCTCAGGTGAGTGGTGTGGCAATCTCTCCTTGTGTACCTGTGTACATGGAGTTGGAAATGGATGTGGAAATGGATCCTCTCTTCTTTGTCTTCCATGGTTTAGCCCTGAGTTCTGGTTTGGCATCTATTGTTTAGTGAATATTATCATAAAAGGAAGTATTTTGGGCTAGCTTGTCTGGATTTGGGAAGCTCTGTCATAATTTGTGTCGCATCATGTTACTTGGCCTCTGTGAGATAGGGGGAATGATGCTGGCTTACCTCTTTGTTCTCAGGAGAAGCACAAGCAGAGTAACAGGAGGGGCAAGGGATACTGAGCATACAGAATATTCTGTGTGCTCACATGGGATAGTAACAGGAGCTGTGAGCATACAGAACACTCCAGCCTTTCAGTCAGTTTCTTCTTAACCTCTCATAACACAGGAAGGCTCTGTCCTTCCTGAGCCTCCCCTGTATGGTGACGTGGGAAATCTTGTGCTTTGGCTCAGGTACTGGACATGGCTTATAGGACCCCAGATGCTCTTGCTGGGCCCCTCTGGGTGTGATTCCACCACAGGGACCTGAGCCACACCACCAGCAACATCCCAGGCTGTGTCACTGCTCTGGGATGCTGCGTGCAGCAGGGAGCTGGGGCACAGCCAGAATCTCAGCATTCAGAGCTCACACCTCTGGCACTTCCTCCTTGTGGCTGGGGACATTCTGTGGGCTGGAACCTTTGCTGAGCTCTGCTGCTGGAGAAGAGACTTTACCTGAGGAGCCCTGGGCTGTAAGATCATGCAGGGGTGTGTCTGTGGAAGGACTTGGCTCTGTGTCCAGCCATGAATCCACACATCCATCCATCAGCTTCTGGTCTGCTGTGTGGGAGAAGGGGATGGATGGAGGTAGCACAGGGTGCAGAAAGAATGCAATTTGGCCACGCTTCTGCAGCTCTCAGTGATGGCTCTGTCAGGCTGATCCCATGGAGGGGAAGGGCTGTTTGTTTCAAACAATGGACTAGGCTGAAGGACATGCTGGGAATGCGTAAATATGAAATGGTTTTCAAACTTCCAGCTGGGAACTGAGCTTGTCTCTGGTGGCAGGGCACTCTGTGGCACTTGAGATGCTGCTGTGTCTTGTGAGTCTGGGCTGAGCATGTCCCCCAGTGGTCCCTGTGAAAGGGGCAGAGGTGCAGGCAGGTGTGGGTGTGGAGACTTCCAGAAACATTGCATGGCTCCATGTAACAGCATATGCCATCTCCCCTGCAGGGAAGCTGGGCACTGGCTGGGATGCTGGCTCTAGGTGCACATACAGCACTTTTGCTGTGTGATGGGTTTCAGGGCAGTTTTGGACTTTAGAACTGAGCTGTGTGGTTGTAACTACCTGCCAGCTCTCTGTCCTACCTGTGTGACTGAATTACTGCAGATATTCACCTCGTGTGCTCTGGCTAACTTGTTTTACACTTTGTGAAGATGGGGGAATGCTGTGAAGTGCAATGTGACATGGAACGGAGGCTGGATCCTGCAGTAGCTGGGATATATTCATGTGTGATTCATGTGTGATTGTTAAGATGCTGGCAGTGTGGAGTTCTTGTAGAAATCTGAGAAGCAGAGAACTTTGGATCCAGGAGTGCCCTCCTCCAGAAACAGCCAGAGGCTTTTGGAAGCAGTGTGTCTGACATAACAAGACAAAACCATCTCTGCCAGCTGGATCCACGTAGGGTGAGGCAGGAGCTGGATTGCTGTGTTGGCTTGAGGTGAGATGGGAGTTCCAGCTGTGAAAATTGCCTCCATAGTTTTTTCTTTTGGAAAATGACCTGCCCAGATCTGCTGGCAGCTCAGATGTACAGACATGATTAACCATCACAGGTATTGCTGAGCTGGAACTGGAACTGAGATATCCTGTGAAATGGGACTGGCTGTTCCTGAAGCAGCAGAGTAAGAAAAGCAGAAAATGGGAGAAAATCAACATAAATCAGCAAGTGATGCCAGTGTAGCTGTTGGGTATAAATCATGTGGTCTCTCTGTTTTTAGCATTGTGTAATTGGGTTGTGTGACCCTTGGGTTGGTAATGCTTTCAGAGGCCAGGGAGAGAGGGAGTTGGGTACCTCTGGAACAGCACATGGCAGAGAATCACAGAATAGGTGGCTAGACAAGTTCTTCTGGGTTTTCCTTTAACTCTCCACCAATGACCTGTAGCATAGCTGGAAGCAAACCCCTGTTTGTGCCTCAGTCTTGCTATGTAAAACACATCTTTACCAGCCTTGTGCAAGTGTTTGTGATCTGATCAGTGTTCAAGGCTCTCCCAAGGGTGCTGCAGAGGACTGAAATACTACTTCTCTTCTTAAGGCATGTTTGCCATGTGTTGCAGTTTGCCATCTATTACATAATAGCTTTTGCTTTGATTTTATGATTGGATTGTATACATTCCCCAAATAAAATCAGGCTAAGCCTGTAAAATGATTGACCTCTGCAATTGGGTGGCACAGCTGATTTCATCTCTTGGGGACCTGAGTGAGGGAGCAGAATACAGCATGCAGACAATGGTTGGTACCCTATGTAGCAGGAAGTTCTATAATTACTTGAGATTAAGTTATATAAATTCTTGGGAAAGCTGCTTTTGACTTCTGTACCCAGTTCCCATTGAAGAGGCTTTGGATTTCTTTCCATGGGGGCCATTTCCTCAGGCTTGCCAGCAGTCCCAGCCCAAAGTCAGCTTCTTTTACATAACCGGAGTGTTTGTGTTGGTGTCTCATGCTAACACAAATAACACAAATCCCATGGAAGCAAACAACACAAAGAACAAATCCCATGGAGGCAAATGCTCCATTCTGTGTACTCCCTGCTTTTGGGAGGAGGAGAATGAAGCAATGCCTAATCAGAGATACCATCTCATGGAATGCTAATGGGAAGTGCTCTGAGTGGTGAGATCAAGATAATGAGTGACTCTGGGCTGAGCAGGAATTGGGCTCAAGTCGAGGGAGGCTTGACTGTTTCAACCTACCACATACAGAAGTGATGGTTTTGTGCTTTATTAGCAAATTTGTTTTACACCTCTTGTAGCAGAAGGGAAAGGGAGGAGGCATATGTTGAGAAACAGAAAAACTTCACCTGAATCCAGCTTCCTTAAAGCCAGTCCTTCTGCTTCTGGGCTAGAGAAAATTGTACAGTCTGTAGGAGTGAATTATCTGCTGCTTCTCTGCAGCTTCTTTGGCTTCTCCACTCACCCTTCTTATTCCTTCCTGGTCTTTGAGAGCTGTTTTAAACTGATCCATTTCAGTAGGGAGCTCTTTGTTTGCAGAGCATCTAAATTGTACCAGTTTGCTTCTGGCTATTTATACTGGTGGAAGTGTGGTTGTGTTTGCAGATCCATGCAAAACACTGCTTTTAATATAGATGTTTAGTCACTAGATTAGTGATGTTTTCCATCTCCAGCTGGGCCAGCCACTCTTTTCTTTCCACAGGTCTGCATAAATTTGGTTTGGTACCCCCCACTAGATGCATGTCCCAGTTTCCCCAGCATCTGAAAACTTGTGTACTGCTGAAAATCAGCCCCTCAGGTGTTGTTCAGAGCTACAGGACTTTTCTGTTGACTTCAGTAGGATTTATTTCAAACCTTTCAAAGCATCAGGGCAGTAAGAACAGGCAGAGCCAAGCCAGCATGATTTAAATGCAGATGTCTACATCACTCATGTACAATGAAGAGAAAATACAATTTATTCTTAACACCTTTTTAATTCTAAAGTGTTTGTGTATTGAAAAGATGAAATGACAGTTGACTTCACTTTGGCTCCATCTCACAGCACTGCCCTGATTCTTGTCCCAAGGAGCTGACAATCCATGCTGATTTTCTCTTAATGTGAACTTGTGCACAACTTAGCAAAATAAGGATCTCAACCTAATAGTCTCTCTGAAAGGTGATTTAACCACAAGGAAGACCATTAGCCTGGCAATATTTTGTTCTTCAAATTACAAAGAAAATGTTTATGCAAATCAGCCTTTTTTGTTTATTATTATTTTATTATTAGTGGCCTAATAAACTGAATGGGCCTGACCCATGGGGTGTTACATCCTACATGTGAAGATTTGTTTTTTTTCCCAATCACACACCCTATATTTGTCTCTCTTTTTACCTGGAAGACTTCAGAGCTGGGGAACTATGTGACCTTGTAGGTTAATGACAGCTCTGGAATAGAGTTGCAATCCATCTGTCTATATCAGGAGAGAGTAATTAGCAAGTTATTGATAGTCAGATGAAGTTGCAGCTTGAATTCCAGCCAGCAGAACAGCTTTCTAATACAGGGCTTGAGTGGACCATTCTGAAATAACTGGAAATAACTGTATCTTTGTTATTTAAAAAAGATACTGCCAGGGTGTGGAGCCTGTACAGATAGTGAATAATTCTACTTGAAGGCTGCTGTTTTGGCAGACATGTTATCTTGTCTCCCCACTTTTTATGCTGAAAGTGTTCCTTACACTCTTGCTGGGCATCATTATTTTTCTGTTGTGAGTGTCAGTACTGAAAGAATTTGCTTTGGGGAATAGATTTCTTATGTCTCTCAGTGTCTGTAAGGATTTTTAAATTTTATTTGCCAACTTTATGCTGATGTAGATGGAGAATAGTTTGCTGAGTCCTTAAATTGTTTCCAATCTGATTGGAATACAGGATCTGTGAGAGAACCACATACCACTGCTAGGTACAGGTTTGGGGCAGGGACTTTTCAGCCTGAGGATGCTGAGCATGGGATGGGCTTTGCCCCTTGGCTGTGTTGAAATGTCCAAATTCCAAGGAAAGGAGGGCTTGGCCACAAGTGCAGCCTTCTCTAGAGAAACAGGCTTTGATGGGACATGCCACTGTCTGTAGCACACTTGTCCCTGTAAATCCTATTTCATATTAGTGTGATCTGTGTGGGGTTTGCTGTGGTGAGTGTGTCCACACAGAAATAGAGTGGGGAGGAAAAGGACCATGGAAGCAGGGATGAAGGACCAGCTGCAGGCAGGTGGTCAGTGCTCCTGAGCCACTGGCCCACCTCTTTGATCCAGCTGCCTTTTTATGGCTATTTTCTGCCCTTTTTGTAAATAACTGCCTTTTATTTAACCTATCTTTGGCATGATTTTCCTCTGAGCCAGACCTTTCAGTGTCTGGGAAACCCTGCAGCACATAGAGAGAACACAGGGGAGATTTTTCCCTCAGTTACTTCAGTGAACTTAAGCTTGACAAGGCTGGCACCTGGGATTTCCTGGGCATAAGTACTAGTGGATTTTTGCAGTAATGCTTTAGTGTAAATCCCAGCTCCTGAAGCTCAGTAGCTGTGGTCCATCAGGTGTGCCTGTGGTCTGGCAGCTTTTTGGCCTTTCCAGGGCAGGATCAGGGATTATTGTATCTCTTTTTCTCTAGGGAAGCATCTCCATTTGTGTTTTAGCTTAGATACTATGGACAGCAGCAAGGTTGTGCTTCTGCAATATTGCTTACTCTTACTTTGCCCAGTTGTTTCTTAATTAAACTGGGTATCAGAAGCTTTCACCAAGTGCCTTCCTGAGCTTTTCCAGACTTTGGTGGGGTTTGTGTTCCAGAATTACTTTGCTGACAGGTGAATCCTGCCATTCATTACCTGTTTTCTGCTTTCTCCCGTGAAGTGTGATTTGTTTCCCCATCTAATGTGTGTTCTTTCTCAATTTTCTAATTTAATTCACAGTGTTTGAAAGCACTTGGAAAACCCATCATGAAGGCTGAGAAAGAGAAAGTTGCCAAGAGCTTGGAGCTGTTGAACTTTCTCCTTAAAACTGTGACAGGACAGGTGAGTGTGTGACCCAGTATGTGACAAATGGCTGTTCCTGAGTATCTTTTAAAAGTCACACTTGGATTTTGCCATGTGATTGCTACATCCCACCTTATTTCCTACCAAAAGTACCTCTAGAGGGAATGTCTGGTTGGATCTGAGGGCAGAAGAGCCCTCCTGTCTGAAGGAAGGATATCTGGATTATCTCCAGAGGATAATTTGTGCAGTGTTCAGCAAACACTTGTGGCATCTGCTTTCTTAGCAGCAGAAATACAACCTGAGGTACAGTGAGGGTGGGTTTTATCCCAGGTGATTGCTCTTTCCTCTCCACTGAACTCCAGAGATTATGATTCTCAAAACCAGACTTAATAGCTTTAAGAGCAGAAGTGAAGCTTTGTTCTAGGGCTTTGTTTTCCCTAATAAGTTACTTTTTTGAGCATGCAAAGATTTTCTATAGGTGACAAAATACCTCCCTAATTTGGTTGTATTTACTGGAGGAAAACACCACAAGCAGCAGAATTGCCAAAGCCCAGTTTCCTACTGATAAGCCCAGAGCTCAGACCACAGCCTGTTTCTTTGTGAAGCCTAATAGGAAAACAGGTGGAGAAGAGAGATTATTTCCAAGACTCTTGTAGGAGCTGAATAGCCTTTGAGACACTCCTTTCTGCCTGGTTTGACTGAGATTATGCAGTGGGTTACAGAAGAGGGTGCCAGGTCTTTAGAAACCAGACTGAGCATGCTGCTGCTTTTCTCCTCCATGGATACAGTCATGTGTCTCCTCTTCCCTGCTCCCAAGGACAGCAAAGGAAAGTGGACTGAAGGACCCTCCAGTTCTTTTTGTGCCACTGCAGTTCTGTTAGACTCATGCCTCTCATGGTAGAAACTCGAGTTTTCAAGCAAACCCAGTACCTGATGGCAGGGTGTGACTCACCAGTTCTTGTCCCAAACTGAAGTGGTGCAAACAGACCGAGGCAGTGGCTTGGAGCAGCCAGGCAGGATTGGTAATTGCTGCCACAGCCTTCCCCTGAGAATGGCCTGTGCCCTGCTGCTGTGGGTGCCCCTCCTGAGTGCACTCTGCAGATCTCCCCTTTTGCCTCTTGCAGAATCTGAATGTGAAGCTGACAGAGGTGGAGAAAGTGCTGCTCACCCTGAAGCAGCTGGAAGACATTGGGAATTCACCACGGCTCGACTCTCTCTACTGGAACGTCATGGGCTGGCTGAACTACACGTATGTGTGCTTGGCATCCTGGCACTGTGCCTTGTCTGGGGCCCTGCCTGTCCTGCTCATGTGTGGGGAGGTGGGAAGAGAAAGGAAGGCAAGGCAGCAAGTTCAGGGTGGAGTTAAATGGAGCTCCTTGGTTGGTGGGGTTGAGACACTCATTAATGCTTGTTTGGAATAATAGCGGACTCATTGTTCTGTGTGCTTACATCTTGGGATTTGTCCCTGATGGGAAAGGGTTGTAACACAGGACTGACATGTCTGATGCCTGATCATGTATTATGCCAGAAGATAAGAAAGCCAGGGCCACAGGCAGGCATTGTCCCACCTCCATGGGTAATGCTCATCCTCACAGCACTCATCCTCATCCTGTGCTTCCTGCATCTGTCTGGTGCTTCTGCCTGTTGTGGACTGCCTGTCACATGGATCATGCTGTTCCCTGGCTGTAAATTAAGCTGCTCTTGGTTGTTGGCATTCTCTCTGCAGGAAGCCCAAGAAAGAGAAGACAGCCAGTAAACCCACACAGGGAGCAGAGCTGCTTAAGAGGAAGAGAAAAGGTTTCCTGCCAGAGACCAAGAAACGCAAGAATCGCAAGAAAGGCACCCAGGAGAATGGGGTGGCACCAGGGGGAGATGGAGAACCAGCAGCCCCAGAGGAACAGCCCCTGGGAACAGAAACCCCCAAGCAGAAGAAAGGCCTCGTGCCTGGTGGCAGCAAAAAGCATCCAAACAGGGGGGGCAAGGAGAATGGAGTGGCAAAGGGCAGTGGGGACCTCCCCACTGCTAACGAAGGAGATGCTGTGGCTGATAAGAAGAAGAAGAAAAGGAAGAAGAAAAACAGAAAAAGAAAAGGTGCTGCAGACAGTGAAGCTGAGCAGGCTCCAGCTGCAAAGAAAACCAAGGGGAGTGTTGTCCAGGAGACCCAGCAGAAGCAAGACAAAGCCAAGAAGAAAAGAAAAGAGAAACAAGCTCCAGTGCAGCACGAGTAAACTCCATGGACTCAGCCAGGCCTGGCATGGCTAGCATGGCTCAGTAGACTGTTGAAATATCTTTAATATCTATAGTTTCTATGCTCTTCATGACTTTTAAATAAACCTTCCATGATGCTGAGCTCTAAAGCTGTGGGTCTGGCTTGTGTGGAGGGCTCAGGTAGAGCACAGAGAGCTTCAGGAGATTACATACCCTCCAGGCTCTGGGAGATGCTCACTCTCTCTTCTCTGGCAGTGCCAGGGAATCCTGTCTCCATGATTTCCCAAGGCAGAAGCAAGAGTCTGGTTTGGATTCCTTGGGGAGTTGGGGTGGGTGTGCTGGCACTGCACTGGTGAGAGATTCAGGAGTGACTCCTAAAGGCTCATCCCTGTCCTGCCCAGGCCCAGCAGTGCTCACAGCTTTTCCAGTGTGGGAGATGCAGCTTCTGAAATGCCTGGGGTTAAATGGGTTTGCACAGGCAGACTCTGGGGTCAGCTATTTCCAGATTGGCCACTCTGGTATTGTCTGTAACTACCATGATCTGGTTTTTCTTGCCTTTTGCTGCTGGGTGCAGGAGGGGTCGTGGCCCCTGTTGTAGTGCAGGGACATCAATAAATCAGTGAAACAATTGAAATGGTTGATTGATTGGCCTCTCTGGCAGGCTGGCAGCCTGTGTTCAGCCATGCAAGGCACCTGGAACAGCAGGCCTGCAGCAAACAGTCTGGGAAGGTGACTGCCTGGAATTGCATCTGCTTATTTATCCCCAGGCTCCTGAGTGCTGGAATGCCATCATCCCTTTGGAGAGCGCCAGGACCAAATTCTCCATGCATTGAGTACCTGGTTCTTGTTGAGAGCTGAGGCTGAGTGTGTTTGAAATGTTACTCATGCTGTAGTTGCCACTAAAGCCTCCCCTGTTCCTCCTCACCTGCTGAACACCCTGCTCCTGTGTGCCAGAACATGGCCCTGACTCCTCTCCAGCATCTGAGGGAGCAGTGCTGGGTTAATGCTTGGACCTGATGATCTTGAAGGTCTTTTCCAGCTGTAGTGATTCTGTGATTCTCTGAAGGTCCCACTGCTCTCCTCCCTGCTGCAGAGGAGTTTGGTGCTGGCTCCTGGCAGAAGCTGTTGCAGGCAGAGGGAAGGGCTGGGAGCAGGGCTGTGCCTGTTGTGCCTTCAGCTCTCATCCTGCAGGTGGGTCTGTACCACCAGGCAGAGATAAGGGCACTGGAAATGTCATACTGCTTTTGGAGGGGGTGAGAGAAGACCTGGAAAGGACTGTGTTTGCCTGTGGCTATTGAGCTGCCTTTGCAATGATTCTCTGCTCAAATGGCACAGAACTCCTGGGAGACAGCAGCTGGCAGCGACACAGACACATCCCATTGCAGACCCACAACTTCCACTTTCCCTGATCCCAGCAGTGATCCCACAAGCTGAGCTGCACATCTGAAGTGAGCATCCTGTGATGTGCTGGTTCCTGTGAGCAGCAGGTTGGAGTTTCTGTGCCCACAGTTCAGCAGAGAATCCTTCCTGTGCCTGCCTCTCACTTCCTGCCTCCACAGCTCCTCAGGCACTTGGGGCAGTTAGGACTGAGGGGCTCTGGGATGTTGCCTTGGAGGACACAGCCCTTGTGCATGCTGGATGAGGAGGGGTTGGCAGGCTCTGGATTCTCCAAGAGTCTTTCAAGTATTGGCACAGATTGGGCAGGAGGTGAAGGGCAGTTCTCCTTGTGCCCACCCTTGACCACTGCTGGCTTCCAGCCTCTGGAGGGTTTGCAGAGGTGCCCAGACAGGATGGAGATCTGGGCTGCAGGTGTGTCACCAGGACATTGCAGATCAGACCTTCAGGAGGTGGCTGCTTCCTGCTCTCTGTGGTGCTCCCGTTCTTGTCCGAGCAATTCAGGGCTGGACTCACCCTGCTGGACCTTTTCTCCCAAAGCACTTACTCATCTGGAGGGGGCTGTAGGCTGTTGACTGGAATAGCTGCTGTTGCAGCCTGAAGAAGAGCTGCAAATCTCTGCAGATCTCTGCAAATCTGAGGCAGAAGGTGTTGGCAATTATTGCCAATCCTGTCTCCAGGAAAAAGGGCATCTCAGCTCCAAATGGGCCTGTTGACACTGGGGATGCTGCACTGTCTTTGCCATTTACTGCTGAAAGCTGGTTCATTGCCTCGTTAAAGCCTCAATCCCAGCTAAGCCCCTCCAGCTGTCCCGAGTGATGACTTTTCATGTATTATGCAAATGCAGCGCACAGGAGGCCAGCAGGTCAGGGCTGTCCTGGTTTCATGATCCCGAGGGGCTCCAAAGGGGACAAAGGGCTTCAGATCTGAAGTGTCTCACTAATGATTTCTTTCTTTCTCTCTTGCCTGTAAGTAGGACATCCTGGGATTTTGTGCCTCTGCTGTGTGGAACCAGAGGAGGAACAGCAGGCAGGTGTGGTGGGAGGGAAGCAAGAGTGAGCTGGGTGAGAGGGTTGTCTCCGGGCAGTTTGGGGAGGGAATCTTCACCTGCCTGCAGAATGCAGCTGTGGCACCCAGAGCCACCACGCTGGGCAGGTCCTTGCCCACATGAGGCCACATGGCCTGGCTGAGCCACTCTGGAATACCTGCCAGGGTCACTGCAGTAAAGAATCCATGTGGATCAGCTTGTCACTGTCGTTTTGGGAAGGGCAAAGCCGTGCCAGCTGTTGTTTGTGACAGCAGGATGGCCACTGGGTGGTGCCAGCTGTCAGGCTGGAGAGGCTGACTGACCTCTACTGTCTGTGTCCATTGCTGTGTTTGGTCTCCAGGACTTGCAGAGTGGTCAAGGGGAAAAGGGACAGGAGAGCTGCAGGGCACAGGGTGGGTCATGCTGCCCTAACAACTCTTGCCGATTAAATTACCTGACTGTGGGCTGGCTTTGATGTGCTGCTTATAGAATGCAGTCATTAATCCAACAAGTCAAATTGTTTTTCACCAGCACGTACTTGGGCCTTTTAATAATCACAAAGGTTTTTCATTTTACTGGATTTCAGGTCCTGTCTGTTGCTGGACTGTTAGGGCTTTAGACTGAGCAGGCTTTGATTTAAATGAAGCCTTTTCTTCTCATCTGCCCTGGGCTCAGAGCTCTTTGCAGAGAGCTCAATGGTTCTTCTGGATGCAAGGGAACAGCCACAGGCCCTGGGCACTGAGCTCAGGGGAGAGATGCAATGGTGGAGACTGGCCAAAGCCATGGGACAAATCCAGGCACGTGGAATCCTGTGAGGGTGGTGAGACCTGGCACAGGGTGCCCGGAGCACCTGTGACTGCCCCATCCCAGGAAGTGTCCAAGGCCAGGCTGGACAAGTCTTGGAGCAACCTGGGATAGTGGAAGGTGTCCCTGGCATGGCAGGGGGCTGGAATTAATTCGTCTTTATGGTCCTTCCAGCCCAAACCATTCATGATTCTATGATTTCTGATATAATATCCTGTATGTCTTACAGAGATTTTGCCAGGGACTCTGGGCAGTGGGTGCAGTGTTGGAGTTGCTCAGGAGAGGTTGCCAATCAGCACCTCTTTGTACAATGTGATAAATGTAAATACACCAGTGACACCAGGGCACTGCAGCACAAAGAACATCAGCTTGTACAGACCAGTCAGGAGAGGGTCAGGGTAGTCACCTGTGCCAGCCCATGAGGCTGTTGTTTGTCAGAGCATGGGTGGCCCTGTGAGAGCTCTACAGGCAGTGAGGGGAGAGTTTGTGAAGTAGGGATAGGGAATGAGCAAGTGTGTGGGGGTACACACATAACATATACACATATATACACATAACACACACATAACATACACACACACACATGCACATACACACATAACACACATAACACACACACACAGGTATGGCCATGTTCCAAACCCAGTGTGGACAGCACATTTGTTAGCATAGTTGATGGATAGAAGCTAAAGCTGCTGAGTTTCAAAGCTTATCTATCTGCTGGAACACCAGAATTTGGAAAATTATTCTTAATCAAGTAATTTACAAGAATGATTAAGCTGAAAGCCTCGAGAAGCACTGACCAAAGGCCACCAGGGATGATTGTTTTGTGACAGAGCTTTTGCTTTTGCAGTTTCCTGGCTTGGACACTTGCCCTGTGCTGAAGGAGGAGGATCCTGGAGGGAGGCACTGCAGGGTGCTGTGGGAGGTCAGGGCAGCCGCAGACTCCCTTGTCTGTGTGACATGGCAGCCAAGGCTGAGCTGCAGGGCTCCTGCTGTGCAGGACCAGCCCCTTCATTCCTTTTTTCCACCATCCTGGGAGGTTGGTGGCCACGGCTGCTGCAGGATCACTGCAGAAGGGCAGCCTCAATGCCCGCTGGGAATTCATTTCCTGGCTTCCTGTCCATCTTCCTGAGCACCTGACCCATGGCTCCCACACCCCCCATTTTCATCAGCCCATCAGCCAGGTCCTGTAGTTGTGCTGTGAGGGGCCTAAATGGGACTGGAGCAGGACCCCACCTCTGTGCCCACACTGACCCCTTCCCCCAGCCCTGGTCCTGGCTGGAGCCAGCTCAGAGGGAAAAGGAGGCTGTGATCCACCACCTTCCCTGCTCCTGGTGTTATTTCTCAACAAACTCCAGGCAGGCTGGTGTCCAGGTAAGTTCTTGGCAGCTCTGTGGCTGCTGGAGCTTGGAGCATCCTTATCCCAGGGACCAGCCCTGCAGGCAGCAACCACAGGAGTGCACAGGTGACACAAGAATAGGAGCCAGGAGGTACATTTTAAATACTTTTATTTCTTAATTTACATAAAGCTATATATTTGGCTTATCTTTTTTTTTTATACTCTGAGATTCACAATCAATTGCTCTTAAAAAATAAAATAGTAATTTGCTTCTGAAAGAAATCAGAAAACTATTTTATACTCCTCCCTTGTATAACAAGAAAATATACTAATACTCCCGTACATCACGTAGTAAAAGTGATTGTAAGTGCTGGTTTACCAGACAATAAAGCAAATGGAGAAGAAAACGAGCATTTGGGGTGGAGCTTGGAAGAACTCTGCTTCCCAGAGCACAGCCAGACATTTATGGGGTTTAGTCACCCTGACTGTAAGGGGAGATGCTCCTGGGGCCACCCAGACCTGCTGTGGGAGCGCTGGCAGCAGGAGCCACCTGGGTTGGCAGTTTGCTGCCTTTTGGGCCATTCTCTTGTCTCTTTGGGCAGGTCCCATTGCCTCAGCTTCCCACACTGTGTACAAACCACCTCAGTGCAGATCAGCTGCGGGTAGTTAATGCTTTCAAATGCTTCCCTGTATGAAGTGGAGTAGAAGAAAACCCTCGTGATGAACTGAGGGGCAGCTGGAGCCTCCCTGGTGCCTCTGGACACTTGCACAGACCCTGCTGAAAGCAGCAAGGATCTGAAGAACCCTGAGCCTCCCTCTCTTAACCTGGAACATGTGGGAGCAGGGATTCAGGGATCCCTTGGTGAAGGTGGGACTCATTTCTCACTCGTTTCCTCTCTTCCCTCTGTCCTTGTTTAAACAGAATTCACACATTTCCTTCATGTGCACAAAGGATAAAACCACACTGAGCTCTGACAGGGACTGGAGCCTGTCACAAACAAGGCTGCCAGTGACACTGCAGAACACTTCAGTTCCCTTTTCATTGTTGACTCCTGAGAATTAAGTTTAAGGAGAATTCCTAATCTCTGAACCTTAGCAGAAATGTTCCATTTTGTTGACAGTAAATGCTACAACAGAGAGCCTATCAGAAAAGCAATTTAGGAAATGTGGTTAATCTTCTTTGGTCTCTGAGATGAAATGACTGATTGTTGGGTTGCTTTTTGTTTCTTTTTAAACAGCTTAAAAAGGAATTTCTTAATGGGAATCAGCAATTCATGTGCCTTTAAAGCCAAGTGTTTGGCTCCCAGACTAGAGTGGCTGTGTTTCCCCTCCAAGTGTAAATAGTGGCACGAGGTAGGAAGTGAAGCATTGTTGGGATTTGCTTTGCTTTGTTATTTCTAGCACCTGCTTGCTCAGGCACCAGAGGAACACTTCTGGCTCTGGTTCTTTAGCCAAGTCTTAGAGCTATTGTTAAGCAATTTCAGGTGACAGAACCCTTGCAGAGGAGTCCTGTGAGGTCTGGGGAGGAGGAAAGGCTCACAGGATCACAGGAATCCCCAGCCTGGCCAGGGATCTGCTATGGGGTGAGCACCTGGAATTGGAAACATCTCTGTGCTGTAGGTCCAGCACATCCTGGCAGTGAATGGGAGATAAACCCAGATTTACTAACTGTACCTTCCTGTGCTGAGTGATCTTATGGCACAATCAGGACAGCAGCTCCCAGCCTGAACTCACATCTAGTCCTGGTTTGACATTTCCTGAGCTGATTTAGTCTTCCTTGGACCCCAAGTGCAGTCACTTGTGAGCCATGAGCACAAGAATGAGGTGCTTCCACCTGCTCAAGTTGTGCTGAACTGGAGGGGGGATCTGAACTGTGACAGAGGGCTCAGAACAGAGGGAATGGGGGCTGCTGAGCCAGTGCCCTCCCTGTGGCAGTGCCCTCCCTGTGGCAGCCTGGCCCTCTTGAGGACCTGGGCTCCCCTTCCTCCCCCATACAGATGACACAGCATAAATTTGGCTTGTGGAGGCCAAGTACAGCAAACAAGACTCCAGTGGAATGGCACCATGACATGCTTCTGCATTTGAGTCTGACCCAGGTCAGCACTGGCCTTGTCTGAAAGCTCTCAAATGCACCTTTGTAAAGGTACAAGTGACACCCCAGTGACAGTGCTCTGGGACAGGTCAGGGTGGGGTGTGCAGGAACCCAAGCACTCTGAAGGCAGAGTGTCAGTGTCCACCTGCTTTGGAATATTGACAGGGAGGATTAGCATTGACAGTCTCAGTGATATGGTATCATGTAAACAAAGCACGAGGTCACTGCACAGCAATATTGCACTCCCAGGCCCGAGGGACAGCCATTCAGCCAGGTGGATTTTGGTAGTTTAAAAGCCTGTGAACCTCCTAGGAAGGCTGAATTGAGCATATGGAAAACTCTAGAGCCTGTAGGGATTTCTGTCCAATGTTCTTCTGGGCCTTTCTGTGACAACCACCAGCATACCCAGTGCAGTGAAACTCTCTCCTCTGTCCCATTGCTCAGTCTCAGTGACAGGTAGGTCACCCACTGAAGTTTTCCTGGGATGCCCTTGCAGGCCCTGGCACCAGGGCACTGAGAGGAGGAGAGCTGTGGACGTTATTCATGTCTGCTATGGTTGCACAGGCAGCTCCAGATTTCAAATATTTAAATAAAGACTGTTTATCTAAGTATATATATATATATATATAATCTCATCTAATGTCTTCAGCAGAGATAAAGCATCTTATAACATATTTAAATAAAAAATAATAATCTGAATCAAGCCTTCAGTGTCAAAGAAAAGGTGATGTACAGAACAGGTCCCCAACTAGTGCAGTCTGTGGGAGTGGGAGTGCTGGCAGAGCAGCAGCATTCCATAGGACACCAGCTGCCCTACAAACAATGTGAAACTTCATTGGCTACAGTTAAAACCATTTACACAATCTACAGTTGCTCACTTGGGCAGCTTTTTCTGGGTCCGGTGGACAGTTGGTTCCCATGCTCAGGGGACCCCGTGAACATCCTTGCAGTCCAGAAGTTGCCACGTTCTCTGCTCATCTCCTGGTGCCTGACCCCGCAGGCTGGAGCCATGGATTTGGTGCCAGAGAACCCCTCTGTGACGTGGAGCTGAAGGATCCACTGATATCCAGAACAGAAGGGCTTCGGGACTGAGACTGGCATGGTGGGAGCAGGTGTTCATTGCCCTCCCTGGCAGCTGCAAACAGGGAACAGAAGGTGGTCACTGGGCACGTTCCAGCTATGGATTGGTGATGGGGCAGCCCAGCTCCCGTGGTGCTGGGGGCCAGCTAAGAGACCCCTGGTCTCTGTGCAAGCAGGGGGTTGGCAGAGCCTGCCCATGGTGGAGGCAGCCCTTTGGTATGTGCAGAAGCCCATTTGGAATGGAAACAAGTGCTCTGTGATCCTGACCCAGCCTGCTCCAGGAGGTGCAGGCAGGTGTAGCTCCCGTGCAGTACTTAAGGCAGCTGTGTAGGCATAACTGCTCCTGCTGTGAGCTGAAGCAGCTCACACATTACAGGTTCCATTTTTGTAGACTGTTTTTGACCCCCTCAGTTCACAGAAGAGGGACTGCCTTGTGCCTTAAATTGTCATTTTAGAAACGCCGTCCCTTGGGGAGCCCAGCCCAGCCCAGCCCAGCCCAGCCCAGCCCAGTATGCTGCTGCCAAGGCAGAGCAGGCACTGCTGCTGGTGCATGCTGGCTTTAAGGAGCATGTCAGCACCTCTCCTCACTGCTGAGGTACCACTGTGGTGCCTACCTACCATATCTACCAGCCAACTGCTTCCCTAGATAATGGGGCAAGGATAACCAGTTCTCTCACTGCAGGATTTCCTGTGAGAGGGTCTGTGCTCCATGTTATGCAGGAAATTGCCCCTGACCTTAAAAACTAGTGGCTGCTGCATTACAGAAGAATTCTCCTATGATGGTGCCCTAGTTACTTTCAACTTGTATAAAACTGGACCAAAAGAGAGGAAAGTGCAGTGAAAAACCTTGGTGTGGCCAAGACACAGGTAGTCACTGGTTTACAAGGCAGATTTAGCAACAGCACCAAGTCTTTCCTCCAAGATTTGCTGATGGCACTTTTTAAAAAAAAAACCTCCAACTTTATCAAAAAGCTACTGTTAAATAATACTGTGTGGCTACATATCCAGCCCAGAGCCTGCAAACTCCAGGCAGCCCTGTGCCTGAATCCACTCCCCTCTGTGGAAATAACACATCTGCTGTGCTAGAGATTGTATTAAATCTTTTCCCTCAAAAAGCCATTCTGAAGTGTCTTATTGAGTTCTGATTTTCTGATTAGTCTTTCAATGCATTTAATTTATGGGAAAGAAATCTCCTCTTCAAAAACTTGCTTTAATTGATTTTGGCTCCAGTAAAATGCTGGGAAGTGTTTATCACTTGTGGCTGTGGGGGAGTGATAAGGACAGCATGAACACAAGGGACAGGGTGGGCAGCAGGAAGGGGACAGTCCCTGGATCGAGGGCTGCACAGGGGACAGTCCAGCAACAACATGCAGGGTCAGGTGCTGCCAGGAAACACTTCCTGCAGAAAGTTTGGACTATGACAGAAATGGTGGTTTGGTAGCAGCCCATGTTTGACCCAGAGGAGGGCAGCAGGAGGTTTTGTGAACACCAAAAGGTTTTAAGTTCTAGCCTGGGACAGTGACACTGCTGGTGGTCAAGGGGACACGGGTAACATGGGCTCTTCTGCTCAAAGAAGGGAGCACCAGGCTCTGGAAACAACTTGATACCACAAAGGACACTTGAGTTGAACCCTGGTTTCCCTGTCCTTGATTTGCTCTGCTTTGGGCTGAGGGTGGCAAAGGTGCAAAGCAGAGCTGGCTAAGGAAACTTCTCTGCAATTCATAAGGAAAGAAATGGGGTGACAGGTTTGGGGCAGAGCTGTAGCTTGAAACCTACGACTGGTTTGGGTCACTCACCGTCTCACACCTTCACAGAGGCTGGTGGCATCACAAGCTGATTCACCCTGGTGAAGAGAAAACAAAAGTGTTGAAAAGTGTTGTGTGAGAGCTGCAATTAGCAAACAAATGGGTTCCTAATAACATACCAGCCTGGTAAACCCAGGTTTTGGTTCTTAAGAGTGTCTAAAGAAGTTGGACATTTAGAACTGTCCTGTGCAATGGTGTAAAGCTGAAACCTTGTCACACAGGGGTGCCTGACAGCAGTGCTGACAATGGCTGGAACAAGCCAAATAACATTCCTGGCACTAATTGACAAGGATTTGGGAAGGTCCCAAAGGCATCCAGATAGCCACTATTTCCCTAAGCCAGTACAAGATTGTACAGTGGCTGTTGGTGTCCTTCAGCCTGACAGCACAAATGTAAACAGTCATCACTAATAAAAATTAAATTAAGAAGTGAGCTGTCTTTCAGTGTGTGCAGCCCCTGAAGACCTGCTGTTGTTCCAGGCACCTGCTCCCTGTGATGGACAGCGTCTGGCAGGGACTGCTGTGCCACCAGGCGGGAGCTGTCCCGCAGCTCCTGGGATGAGGGCAGCGAGGATAGCTCCTGTCTGCTCTGTGGGACCCAGGGACAGCAGCACGTCCTACCAAGTCCCCTCCCTTGCACCTGCTGCTTGTCCTTGTAGTACATGCCCTGGAGAATTCAACCTTCCTCAGCACCAGCTCCTCCCGTCCCGTCCCACGCTGTTCCTGTTACTCGGGGACAAGAGTGAGTGCCTTTGACAGTGACACACACAGCAGGGCCCCCACGAGAACTGTCAGAGGTGTCATCCTCGCACTCGAGACCTTTGGAAGCTGCTCTCTGGCTCAGAGTTCAGTGGGAACACCTGGATTCTTACAACACTGGGAAACCCCCACCACACCTCCAGCCCTGGCTGGCTGAGTGCTTTACCCAAGGGCTCTCTGGCTGTACTGGGGCAGTAGCAGCAAAAATAAGTCTGAGTCACAAAGGGAGAGTTTCCGCCTGTCAGTGCAGGGCGGCTGTGCCGGGGTTGGGGTTTAGGAGTTTACTTTTTCTTTCTTGCTGTAAAAGAAGTTTCTCCTGTATGTGTTGCTAGCAGGCAATAACGACTGGGTACTTAAGGAAGTCAAAAGGAGCGCCCACACTCAGGGGAAGGGTCCAGCTGGCTGCTGTCTCTTTTACCTGGGGGTTTCTCTGGGAAGGGCAAAGATACCGTGAGAATTGGGCTGGGGAAAAAATAAAAAGGGGCTGGAGCAGCTGCTGGCTCTGTTCTTCTCGGCTTTGGAGGAGGAAGGTCGAGCAGCTGCTTGGGTGAGGGAATTCGCTGCCACCGCCGGAGCCCAGCCCAGAGCTGCTGCCTGTGAGAGCGGCCCCTGAACTGGGACCCTATTAACACCCTGCCTGACTAAAAAAGGGACTGTCACCATCTGCTGGGGTGCCTCAGGGGAAACCCCGGCATGCCCGAGCTCCTTTCCCCTGCCCGGGAGCCTCTCCCGGCCCTGTTCTGGAGCCGGGCTGCTGCTGCTCAGCCCCCGCCGTTTTTTCTGTCACTGCTCCGGCTTTTTGCTACACTGTAGCCCGCATCCCCTGCCTGCCGAGACAGCACACAGTTGCAGCTGCAGCTGCCGGGTGTCGGCTGCCTCTTGNTAGCTACTGCTGTGGAATTTCTGACACATCTCATCTACCACCCCGACATATTGCTTCTCCTTGCCTCTCCAGCTTGCTACTCCGAGGTTCCTGCTACATCTCGTTTGTCTGTTCCGAGGAGGTACCAGGATCGGCTGCCCCCTTTCCCATCCCGCCCTGCGGCTGAGCCCGGCCGCCATCAGCGTGTGGAGCCCGAGCTGCGGCACAGCGCCCCCTGGCGGCGCGGGGAACCATCGCCCCCCTGCCCACCGGGAGCCAGCAGCGCCCCTGCCGGCCGTGCCCGGAACTGCAGCCAAGGGCACGGGGCCCTTCTCTCTGCAGCGGGACAAGGCTGCGCTGGGTTTGTGCTGCTGCTGCTGCTGCTGCTGCTGTTTGTTTGCCTTGGTACACACACTGCTGAGGAACTGTCATTCCTTTCCCCGTATCTTTGCCTGAAAGCCTCTTAATTTCAAAGTTATAATAATTCAGAGGGAAGCGGTCATGTTTTCCATTCCAAGGGAGGTTCCCACCTTCCTTAGCAGACACTTGTCTCTCAAAGCAAGACAGCTTCAGCTAAGAACCAAACTCCCCAGCAGGGGTTTGTACCTGTGCTGTCAAAGGCAGGTTCTCTCTGCATCAGTGAAATCCTCAGACAGGTGCCCAGGGAACATCACAGAACTGCCACTGCCTGGGGCCTCGTCGGGTGACAAATTCTCAGGAAACATCACTCCCCTTTGGACACATTAAAACTTGGTTCTGACTCTTCACCACACTTTGTACCTGACCTAGAACACCTTTTCACTGAAATGGATTCAAACATGTTCCAGGATAAAGCAGTACTCAGGGGACGCCTTCCAAGAAATCTCTGCATCAGGAATTGGTCCAGCCCAGCCCACAGCTCTTAACTTCCCACCAGCCCCACAGGTCTCCAAGGTGCATAGAAGCCTCTGTGCTTTTTCTGCCTTTCCAGGCTATACACTGAAATATTTCTGATGGAAGAGCTGACCCAAGTTTCTTTGTACAAGTCCCATTCTTGGTAACCCCACTGCACTGGAAATCACATTGTATTGAACATTGGAATTGTGCAGAATACATCAGAGAAAATTGCCTGGGAATGCTACAGCCAACTTCAAAAGTAGGAAGCAAGCTATGGAATGTCACAAAACTATCACAGAACACTAAAACTCCAGAAGTCTGAGTGAGACATAATGTTTGAAAGTCCTATCCCTTACCACATCATTCATGTTCCTAGAGGATACAGAATCTATACAGAAAAAGTTGGTTTTGCCATGATTTTAGTGTAGAGAACCCACCTGCACTGCTGACACAACTGCAAATAGACACAACTTTCCTGCTTGTGTAACAGCTCAGCCTCCTATGGGATAAAATGTACCACCCTTTTATTGTAACACATCTCTCTCAAGTTCTGCTGTATCTGTTTCACAGATGGGAACAGAGGCCTAGAGGGGCTAATCCTGACAGATTTGCTGGGAAATTAGACTGCATATGACTTGTGAACCTGCTGGGGACAGAAATGACTTTCAGGGATCACACAGGAAGCTGGTGGGCACGAGAGAGAGCTGAAATAGTCCCCAAATCAGTGCCTCCTCAGTCCCTCTGAAGCCCCGTGCTGTAGACAGTGGTCACTGCCACAACCAGTGGCAGTGGGGCTCAGCTTACGGGTCAGGTGGGATTTTGTTTACTTTTTTTAAAGCAAACCTACAAATACTAAATTTTGAACTCTCTTAGGTGGCAAAATGTAGTGGGCTTAAAATAACAAGGCTCAAGAGCATCTAAATCCCTCATTAAGTACCACTTGCCTTTCTAAAAGCGATAATCCCACACTGAATGGATCACTGAACATCAGCTCCTAAATTGTTCTGGTTTTCTTTGCAGTGTTTTTTTAAGATTGTGAATGTTTTCATTCCTTGAAGAGAGTAGGGTGGGAACTAGCCTGTTATTTCTGGAGGAGGAGGAAACTCACCAAAATTGCCTTTTAAGAACAGAAGCTGTACAACTTTTTGGTTTTTTAAGGATTCCTCTAGCAGTTAAAAATGTGGCTGCTTCTCTCTAACTCCATCACTTCCTCTCCTGTCAAACCTAAATATTTCTCCTAGATCCTATCAAGTCATTTCCATGTACTGTGACAGCATCTATAATTTTGAAGTATTTATAAGACTGTCTGTTTAATATTAAACTACATGCTCTAGAGCTGTTAAATATTTATGCTATGTAAAATGGATCTAATTTCACTGCACCTCGGCCGGTTAGAGACCTGCATGAGGACAAGACAGCCAATTTAAGATAACAGATGACTGGCCAGGATCTTTTACAGGTCAGCTATGCTCTATTTCAGGAACTGGGCAGGATTATTCTCCAAATGCTCTGTCCCTTCCAGCCTTGCTGGTCCCCAAGCCAGCAGCTAATGGAGATTACAGGTTGTAGTGCAGCCAGCACTGCTGGGCAGTCTCAGGGATTTGAAAGAATTCCTGCTGCCCAATCCAGTGCAAGAACGTTCTGCTCCACCCTGGGCCAGCAAGGGGAGAACCCAGATCCCCCTACTCCACTGGAGCTCCAGCTCTGAGGGGCACTGGTGGGATGTGTGTCCTGCTGAGCTCCAGGGATGTGTCACCTCTGTCCCCGAGCTCCAGCCAGGAGCAGGATGTCAGCAAGGAGGACACACCTCAGTGTGTGGAGCACTGCTGTGCCCAAGGCTCCAAGAGAGGCTGTGCTCACAGAAAGCTTTTGGGAATGCTGCCAGCCTGGTTAATGCCAAGTTTCATGCCTAGGTTAAACACCACCTGTATTTCAGTATCCTGCAGCTTTCCCAAAGCCCAGTCTTCTTACAAGCTAAACAAGCCAGACTCTGGCTTTTGCAACTGAGAAGCATATTAGGAAATGATGTCCTGGTTTTCACAGCCTGCTGTACTTAACATCATTTAATTTTTACAACCAACAATAAAATGCTTCGGTAGGGTTCTTCTAGCCTGAAAATAACTCAGTTTTTGAGTTATTGAGCAGGAGTTTTTTAGTATTGAGTTTTTGATCTGGACCTAATTCAGCAGACAGATGTACTGGAGCTTCAGGGCAGCTAGACCACTGGACTAAGCAGCAATTCCTGCCAGTGATTAAAGATCCTTCTTAATTTCAGTGGAGAGAATTCTGTGTTTCTACTGCAATGTGCCATCAAGTGCCTGTTTGAAGCAGTGCTTTAGGAAGGGACACAGGGCACCAGTCACTAGGGGCAGCCCCCAGCAGATTCCTCCTGTCTGAACTTCCTCAGACATTGGGAGGTTAAAAACATCTCCAAAAGGCCTTGTAAACACACTGAAACCTGAAATTTTAGGTGGTGAAAAGTTCATGGCCAGACATCCTTGAAAGGTAATGAGACTTTATGACCTTAATCTATGAAAAACAAATCTCTTTTCAAATACAGCCAGTTAAAGGATGTTTTTTTGGCATCAGAGCAACATCCTCCACCTGTGTCTCAGTGATGATGAGCAGCCCAGCCAGAGGCAGCAGTCTGAAATTCCAGCTACTGAAACAGCAGCATTCAAAGCTGATGTTGCTGCCTGAGATTGGACAAGGAAAACAGAGGCTAAGGATGGTCATTTGTAGCTCCACACCTGTATGACTTCAGCTGTAAGAGTGAATTTTATCAACTGGTCCGTGAACACAGGAAGGGACTTGCATTAATGCTGCTGTTATCACTAATTCCTGCAGATAACTGATGAAAGAGTTATGGAGCAGGAGAGCTGGAGCAGCCCCTGTAACAAATCAACGCCACAGCTGTTCTTCTTTCACTACTTTGCTCACTGCAGAAGCCAAAACAAACCAGAGATCTCTCAGCTGGACTCTGCCACACCCTGAGTGCAAGCACTGGTCCCAGTCCTGCACCACCTTTTCACCAGACACTTCAGGAGGAGCAAACCCAGCAGGCTGGACTCTCCAGTTCAAGTGTGTACCTTTTATGCCCTTCATTATACAGTGTTTGATCAACAGTGCAGCAGGTAAGTGGGTTAGCCACTGCTGCCCTGCAGTAGCTAAGCATAGTTCCTATTTTCACCTGCAGCTGGAAGGAGATGGCTTTGGTTCCCTGCTCCACAGCAGTTCTCCTGGGATGCTGTACAAGCTGCCACAGCCTCCAACTCTTCCCCAAAAAAGGCTGCAGAACATTAACCCTCACTACAGCCTGTTACCTTCAGTAAGAATAGAGGAATCAAGGATTGATCCCAGAGAGCAGCTCCTGCTCTGACTGACCTCAAGCTGTTTTGATGGTGAAGTCAGTAATTCTGGGACAAGACGTGATTGATAACATGAATTCCTGCAGAACTCCAGACTCCAAGCAGGCTGCAGCTGGAAACAGTGACTGAAAGGGAAGGAGAGCAACAGTGATACATCAGCCTAGAGAGCTCCAAGTGAGTGGCACAAGGATGGCACAGTTAAAAATAGTCCAAGCACTGAGATTCCTGATGCAGCTGACAAGTTATCCAGCCTGCAGGAATGGACTGTTGATGGAGCTGAGGTCAGTTTGCTGAAGGAAAAGGATGCTAAGAGATGTCTAACAAAATCCAACCAATAATCTGGTGCAGGAAGAATTTGCTTTGGAGCAGGAATAGTGCTTATGTGGCTGCTGCCTGCCCGTGCTCTCATCCCCAGGCTCACCCAGGAGTTGGGTGTGCACAGCCCTTCCCCAGGCTCACCCAGGAGTTGGGTGTGCACAGCCCTTTCCAAGGCTCACCCAGGAGCTGGGTGTGCACAGCCCTTCCCCAGCCACGGGCAGAGCTGCTCTTCCCTCTGCATTGCTCTGTCAGTGTGGGGACAGGCTCCTCCAGCTGCACTGGAGAAATGAATTGGCTCAAATCCCATTTTCTTCCTGCATGTCAGTGGGTTTAGCAAACAAAATATGATAATCATGTACAGCAAATATATTTTCTCCTCTATTTGGTTCAGCCCTTTAAAGCTGCACAGCCTGTATTTTCCATCTGTTCATTTAATCCAGGTGCTGATTTGTCTCCAGAGGCAGAAACATAGGTCAGCTTCATTTTTTCCTCTTTCACACATCTTTACTGAGGAGAAAACTGGCATAAAGGAAAAATCAACCTTTCCTGCTATTTTCCCAGGCAGCTGCAGCAGAGCACATGTGGAGATGAGCAGTTAACAGCACCAGTCAGGCTCCCAAGAACCTGAATGGAAATGAGCTCCAGAGCTCACCAGTCTGTGGGGTACTCTGACATGGACCCCTGCAGTCTGTGAAGATGCAGGTCTTGAAACTTTGTGCCTGAGTCTGTCTCTGTAAGTATAGTTCTGCCAGATATTCTGCTCAGTATTGAGGTGGAGGGATTTTTAGTGCCATGGAAGAAGTGTGGAACAACATACACTTACATCCACTGAAATAATGGAGAAAAGAGGCAGTGGAGTGCCTCACTTTTGATTTAATGATTGGATGGCAAGGGGGAGAAAACATGACATAAAAAGCAGATAAGAACAAATTAAATCTTAAAATAGAAAATCCTGTAGAACTTCCTGATGGCACTTGATTAAAAACATACTTCTTATCCTCCAAAATAACTGCCTCGTGCTGCAGCTCTTTTTACCAACCTCTGAGCTACCAGGTGGGAAATAATAGAACCATGGAAGGGGTTGTGTTGGAAGGGACCTTGAAGACCATCTCATTCCACCCCCTTGCCATGGGCAGGGATATATTCCAGTAGACCAGGTTGCTCCAAGCCCTGTCCAGCCTGGCCTGGAGGCCTCAAGGAAACACCCATCCATTGATTTCACTGCACTGTGACAGTCCTGGCAATCCCTGCGTGGCTTGTAGAGGTCAGGCAGAAACTTTGGGAATGACCAAGGCAGAGCACTTAAGACACTCCTTACTGGAGCCCTGGAGGTAGTACTCCAACAGTTTGTCCCTGTTTCTCTAAAAGATGTCATTCAGGCTGTGCTGGGTTTGGCTGGAGTAGATTTAATTGAATTTTGATTCCATTATCTGGAGTGGGGTTGTGTTATGGATTAGTGCTGAACATGGGTGACAATACAGAGATGTTTCTGTTATTCCTGAACAGGGCTTGCACAGAGCCAAGGCCTTTTCTGCTCCTTGTCCTGCCACGCTGGTGAGGAATTGGGTGTCCATGGAAGTTGGGAGGAGATACAGCCAGGACAGGAGACCCAAACCCATATTCCACACCTTAGGGTGCTGTGCTCAGTATATAAAGCAGGGGGAAGAATGAGGAAGGGAGCATGTTTGGAGTGAAGGTGTTTGTCCTTGCAGGTAACTTGTGTGTAAAGGGGCCCTGCTGTCCTGGGGGATGGCTGAACACCCACCTGCCATGGCAAGTGGAGAATTAATTCCTTGGTTTGTTTTGCTTTGTTTGTGGTGCAGCTTTTGCTTTCCCTATTAAACTGTACCCAACCCACAAGTTTTTCAGCTCTTACCCTTCCAATTCTCCCCAGTGTGCTGATGGGCAGGGAGTGGGTGGCTGTGAGGGACTGGCTGGGGTTAAAGCCTGGCCCAGGTCAAGGATCCAACCATGAGTAAATTGCTCTAACACAGCCACAGTCACAGTATCTGCCTTGCAGATTACTGCACAAGGAGAGGTCATTGCTGCTCATAAAAGCCATTACCTTTGCAAAATGCTCTGACATCAGGAAACAGCAGAGCTGAATTTTTCGTTATTTCTTCTATTTCCTTGTGTCAGAGATTGCTTCTTGCTTGGAAGGCTGCTGCCTTCTGCTCAGTGCTCCAGTCACCTGTGTGGGATCTGATCAGATTTTGTCTCTCTGCCAGGGCAGCCTTAGCAAAAAATCTGTCTCAGTGAGAATTTAAAATCTCCTCCTGCATGGCAAAGTCCCTCTATGCCAAGAGTTCCAAATTCAAGAATTTGCAATGCCAACACCAATTGACATGCTGAGTCCATTGGTGGCATATGATTTCAGTGCCCCTTGTACATTGTGGGAAAGTGCCTTCAATCCTGTTTTACAGCTAATGAGCATTTTAGGGACAACATCTGACTTCTTAGGGCTCACAGCAGAGAGACAGTAGCCAAGACAGCAGGAAGACCCCCAAGGAGCTCTTGATCTGGAGCTCTTGGAAGAGTGACCTTTGGCTTTCCTATAGCATAAGGAACATGGAGGAGTTCCATTCTTGCTGTGGGAGAGCACTGAGTAGCTAGGAATAGTGTAGAAGTATTGTTTTCCTCTCTCTGTGGCACAGAGGATGAACTTGGGAAGGTCAGTCTGGTGGGGAATGGGTGGCTTTGGAGAACCCAGAGCCCTGCCTGCAGCCCCCTCTGCCAGCAGCAGCTGCCCCCATGCTTCTGCCTGGGCTAGAGCAAAGCTCCTGCTGCCAACAGCACATTTCAAACACTGGGTAAGGACCAGAGCTGAGCTCAAACTGCCTGTGAACAACCACACTGACCTTGGACACCTCTCCACCCGACCTGCAGGAAATCTGCAAGCTGACTGAAGTGACACAACAAATCAGCAATTGTTCTAGATGACACTATTTTCCATCTGCATGACACCAGCAGCTCCCAACTGCAGCAGCAAACCAGCATTCAAAATTCAGGTCCCAAGTTGTTACATTTTTGGCTTTGCTAACTCTTTTTATGGAGTTACAAACATGGCCAGTAAGCAGGTGAGAAAACCAACAGCTCTACAAGGAGCTTTTTCAACCAATAATAGAACTGCTTACATTTTCACCACCTCTCCCCTTCACATTCTTAACACGGATTCCATATAAACCATCTAATAGTCTAATCTTGTTCCATCTGCAGTCTGTGAGTTTTTATCATGCCACTCTCAGATACTCAAAACTCACTCCTTGCCTCTCTCCTTCCATCACCACAGACCCTCTGCATTTTAATCCAGGTTTTTTGCTGTAAATTAATTTGGCTTCAAAGACCAAGGCTATCTTATCTGGGCTAAAAAAGCATTGTGAGTCTCTACTACTGTAGGAAATGTTTAATTATTGTTCTTTTGTAAAGTCAAAACAAATGAAGCAATGATATTCCTCCCCATAAGCAGCTGAGTATCAGCAGTGAGCAAACTGTTCTCAAATACTCCTCTTTGGGAGTTGTTAAAATCCACTTTCAGCTCCTAAAATCCTCAAATCCAAACTCTGCCTCAATGCAGCACTGACACATCTCTCTAAAATAAGTGTCCAGCCTCTTAAACCCCCCTGTGATACAGCTCCAGCTATTTCAGAGAAGGAATGTTCATTTTGGCAATGCAGATTACCAGAATGGAGCACACTCAGCATCAGTCAGCTGCCACTTTAATACCTGGGAAATGGTTAATGGGGGGACTCTGGGCTTTGCTGGCAACAGCAGCAGGTCACCTGGTGGGTCCTTTCTGTCTGCAACTGCTGCCACAGAAAAATGAGAGAAAGAGAGGGCTGACAACTCTGTAAGTCCTTCTCCTGCCCCACATAATAGAATCTGCAAAGCAAAAATAAGGTCAGACACCTTCAAATTGCTGCAATAGGAGAACTGGGAGATAATTTTATATTCAGTTCTGCAAAAGGCTAAAAATAAGCCTAATATGAGGCAGAAGAAAGAGCCTGAAAATGGATTATTCTCATTTTTCCTGTAATGCAATTTGAAGATGTGCCATGTTTAAGACAGCAGAAGTGTCTGGACTAGGGATGGTTCTTTTTGTGGATTTTCTATCTCCTCTGTAAAGAGTATTTTTTTTCTAGTGTTTGTACATACCACTTTTAAAATGAAATGTCCACCAGCACTTCTACTCAGCAAGAGCTTCCACATCTGATCAAAGGTGTTAAGAGTAAATTTTTCTTATTATTAAATGTTTAATTTTCATTTTAGGAGAACATAAATACCTGCTCGAGTTGTTTAAATAACCTGATTCTTACTATGCAAACAGAGGGGTGAACCATTCAGGCTTGCAGGCTCTCAAGTGCTGAGTGGTCACTGGTTAAAGGCTGAAATTCTTTTGTTCTGAGCAGCTGCATCAGTGCAGCTCAGCTGTTTATTCCTGCTCTGGCTGCACCAGGGATCCACACTGCAGTTGCATCCTGCTGCCTGATCTGCATTGCTGTATCCTTGGCAAAAATATGCAGCCCCTATCATGCAGAGAGGGACTGAGCCACTATAAAACTTGGACACCCATCCTAAGCATCTTTTATACCTCTGGAAAAAAACAGAAAATCTAATGTTTCCAAGGGTAAAACCAGGAATTAAGTTAAAAGAAAAAAAAAAAGTTAAAATAATAAAATCCTTTGAGGAGTAGAGTATCCCACACCTGCACAGGGTGATTTTTCAGGAAGAATCCAGGTGAATTTGGTTTTCCCTGAGCTGCAGCTGGGAGTGGCCATGGCTGGGGACAGGGCTGCAGGATCACTGCACTCACTGCCCAGGAAAGGATCCTGATACACACTAATTATGGTGATTTATATCCCAGGTACCCAAAAGTTGTCACAGCTTGGGAAAAGGACATTTAAAAATCCCTTTTCATAATAAAAAAAGCACACTTTTCCTAATTATTAATGGAGCTTCTAGCAAGTACCAAATGTAGGCTTTTCTTCTGCAGCCCTCCAGGGTGAAGCTTTGTTTGTCCCAGTCCTCTGCACTGTGAGTGAGGAAGGGGATGAACACAAACCATAGACACAACTCTCAGCAGTGCTGAGCTTCTACTTCCATGGAGTGAAGAACCTGGACTGCTCCCAGCCTTGGAAAGGGCTCTTTGGCAGGGCTGCACAGGTACCTGTGATGGAGTTTGAGGATAAAAGTGCAATTATCAGATTTCTGATCCATTTCAGAGGGCTCTGCCATGGCAAGACTGTATTGTCTTCCAGACAGTCTAAAATCAAGCTTGGGTCTCACCAATATTCCTCAGGCAGGTAAGAGAATTACAGTTCAGAGTGCTGATGTTTGGAAATAAAATACAACTGCTTTAATCCTCCTCTGCAGAGGTGCAGTGCAGGAAAGAAACAACAACACAGTCAAGTGATATCACAGAAGGAATTGTAGTTCGTGGTTTAAAGAACAATTGAAGTATTTATCATTGCTAATGCCTAAGACCTCTTACAGAACCCATTCTTAACTGTTTTCTCTCTCTTATCACTTTGGAATGGTGGGATTAAATTTGTGTTATAGAACTAGTCCCCAAAATGATTGGATTATTAGCACAGAGAGATGTACTCCATCCTGTTCTCTGCTAGTACTACATTTTCTAAAAGCCTCTTTAAGCTGTCAGACTTCAGATTTCTGAAGCAGCATGAAAATGGTAATATAAGAATTGTGTTTTAAAAAAAATTGCTATAGAAAGAATTTTTTTCATTAGTGTTTTGTGAGCAGCCTTGTTGACTGGAATTACTGTGCTAAAAAAGTCCAAAATATGTCAGCAATTGTGGCAATGATAAAAGTAGTGTGAAAGCCTGGAAATTCTTTTTTGAAAGGAAGTGTGGAGGAAACTGGAGGAAGCTTTACAGGAAAGAGTTGCTATCCTGGTATCTGCCCTGCCTGGAAGAAGAAATTATTTCTAAGCAAATGCCCAGAGATGGTTACACAAAGAAACAAACAAATACAGAAATCCCAGCAATAAATCCCTGAACTACATTTCAGAGAAGTGTGGGAACTAAAGCAGGGACAGCTCAGTTTCCGTGGGCTGTGAGAGCAGTGTTCCACTTCTCTGCTTCCATATTAGCTCAGTGGAGGGGTGGGTGACAGCTGCCCTGTGCCCTGACCCTGGCACTGATGGATGGGTTTAATCTCTGGTGTGTGACACCGGTGCTCGTGATTCCCGCAGGTTAATTGATTTCTTTTGGCAAAGCCCATTTCCAACTCCTGTTGTCTGAGCAGCAGGACTGACTGCAGAGGGAAAGCAAGGCATCCTGAAATAGAAATTCCTCTGTACACAGCAAGTAATAGGTAGGATGGAAGAGAGGACTGGCTGGGCAGAAAACAGCCTCTGCCAAAGGTGTGTGATGCCAAGTGCAGATGGCCTGACAGGTGGGAGCTGGACGGTGGATCTGGGGTCCAGCATGGAGTTTTTATCTGCTAATAGCAAAATGCTCTGTTACCTTTCCTCTCACAGGCAAGCATGGAGGTACTAACAAATAAATCCTGCCCCATAAATTCTGAGGAGCCATTGAAGCTGCCAGTGGGGGCAGACAGGACCTGGTGGACAGCACAGACCCTGCTGCACAGGGTCCCTCTCCAGCCTTACTTGTCTCTTACTTCACTCTCACTCCTCAGTAACTTGAGTGAAGCTGCACTCCAGGAATCTCTCTGCAGGATGCCAGTGTATTTTTAACATAGGAGTGGGCACACCCCAGAAAGAGTACCCTTCCTAGGAGTCACTTGAGATAAATTCTTTTGTTAACCATTATTTATGACAATTGTTCTTCCCAGTTTGCAACACAAAATATCTGTGACTGACTAATACAAGATTCATAAACAAATGTGAGTTAGGAAAGCGAATGATGCTAAACGAGAAACAAAACCAGGTTTGACACCTGAATGTTTTTCTTCTAAGAATGGAGCAGTGGCTGTTTGGGAGGCTGGTTGCTCTGGATGTGGATAGAGTACAACCAGAGCTGCTAAGGGTAGACAGCAACAGAGGAATAATCCCTTTTGTGCAGGAGCAATTAGAGGCGTGGATGTGATCTCCCTCCCACATTAACACTGCTGCAAATGCTGGTGCTTTGGCAAAACAACTGTGTAAGACACATCAGTGCTGGCAGCCAAGCAGAGTCACCCAGCTGTGACCTGTGGTGGCTCCTGAGTGAACCTTGAGTGAATCCTTGACATCTCTACTGGAGCTGAGAACAGCTGGATACCACAGTGCCCTGCTCAGCATAAAGGTCCAGGTGGGCTTGACATGGTGAAAAAATGGGAGTGACCTGGAACTCATCACTATCTGAATTCTGAGCCCCTCCTTCACCACCTGAGGTGCTGTCATGCCTCATGGGCAGCACATGTGATGCAAAGGGACACAAATCACCACAGTTAGAAGTGGAACAAGCACTCTCCTCTCTGAACAGGAAAGACAAGCCCTGAAGCTTTCCCATAATCAGGGGAGCACCCTGAGCAAAGGAAAATGCTACAGAGGGGGTTTCATCTGCTGCACTGACACCAAATAGGACTTTTGGCTCCCTGCAGCAAAAAAGCCACCCTGAGCACCCAGAAATTTATGTTTATCTTGCCATGTCTCCAGGTCACTGCCTGGACTGGCATGTACAGCTTATGTGCACAAGCACAGCACAAGCACAAAAGAGGGCTGGAGAGCAGATCCATAAGCTGGAGAGAGAACATAAGCTGGAGAGCAAATCCCACCTTCCTGCCTCATGCCATACCAGGGAGGCCATCAGAAACAAGCTTTCATGTCTTCCCCAAATAATCTGCTGTAAGATTTACCTCCTTTTTTCTCTTAGGAAGTCCTTCCTAGCATCTAATCTCCAACTTCCCTTCCTGCCATTTAAGACCCTTCTATGCAGATAACAAACTAGGCACACACTGTGTCCCCAAAGCCACACTGAAGTTCAACCCTGTAGGACTTGCCATCCTTATGACATGAGGTCTTGTTTTTCCACAATGTTTAAACATCTTATTATAGAGGAACTTCTTTCTTTGGTATTTATGAATGCTAGTAAAAGGAAGGTGGAATTGCACTTACAGGGCCACAGCACCATCTGTGGCACTGCTTCCAAATCTCTTTCATCCATGTGATAAGACACTGCGAGCCAGAAAGTATCACCCAAACTGTTCACACACTTATGTCAACTCCAAACACCTAATTTTCCTTCTATGTGTACTATACCTAGAGTGATATCCCAGGGCCCTTCTCCTTAAGGTAAATCAAGGCTGCCATTCTCCAGAGGGGGAAAAGCAAAGGCAACTTACACTCAACACCAGACTAGTCACCTACCCACATATTCAGCATGACATTATACATAGTAACTCTTATTTTTCAACAATTATGAGAAAGAGACTAACCCCAGAAGTTTGTATGTCATGTGGAAGCGTCTTCTGAATTACTGTAGTTGCCAACCGTGAGATGATCCGAATCGGTTTCTTTACTGAAAAACAGTAGCTTTTTTTTCATGAAGCTGCAAGAAGGGACTGGGACAGACTCTTTATCATAGCAACCCCTGAGTGCACATGTTCCCACACACAGCTTGCCTCCTCCTTGCCTCATGTTCTTGACTGCCAGAGGTGTCAGCGGGGCTCTGGGGATGGAGGCAGGCGGGTGCAGCCTTGACCACCAAGCTCTGGGAAGCACCTCCTGCTCCTCACCTCGCACTCCACCAGTTCCAGCACACAGCAGCCCCTCACCATGGACAGCCTGGGCTGTGACATGCTCAGGCAAGGGTGAAAGGGGCCTGTGCTCTCCTCTGAGCCATGTGGCCAACAACTGAGATCCACCAGAGCAGAAGCGTGTAAAGGATGCCCAGCCAGCATGACCCAAGCCCCGGTGCTTCGTGCAGCCTCATGCACTCTGCTGAGCCCAGGTTCTTAACTCACAACCCAACATCCTTTACCTGGAAGGGCCAAAGCCAGGGGAAGAGTACAAGCATAATGTTCAAGAGAGCAAACGGGCTGTGGTGCCTCCCCGTTCCCAATGCCAGGCTACTCACTGTTGTTCAGCTTTGGCTCGGTCACTCAGGAAGAAGAGGGCTGTGGCCAGGAAGAACATCCCTCCCAGGACAACAACAAACGGGCAGAGCATGAGTGCATAACCCAGGCTGAGGAACTCCCACACCGGGGACTCCTTTGTGCTTTGTCGGATCAGGTCGGAGATCTGAGAGAGAGGGGCAAAGAAATTCATCACTTAGATGGAAAAGAAACACCATAATAGTGAAGGGAACACGATTCCTGAAACAACCACCCACCAAACATGTGTGAGGTTTAAAATGGAACAGTATGTTCAGTAGAAGCTGAATGTCCCTCACACCCTTCAGCCTTCCACACAGGAGCCTGGGCAATTTATGCTCTGAGACTCGGCAGGGGTTCTCCTCTCACTCTCACTCTTCTGGCCTGATCTAATGTTATTCCCACAGCCCTTTCCATGTTCTCCCAGGCTGTGTCAGTGACAGCATCTGTGCGTGTCTGACCTTGCTGTACTGCCCAAACACCCTGGGGAGCCAGCAGGGCCATGCTGGTGACTGAAGGAGTGATCAATCTTCTACAATTCCTATCAAGTCCTGCTTACTCCCACACCTGACCTACCTTCAGCAAAGGGAGGTATTAAATTCCATTTCTGTGCACTGAGTGGGAAGGGGGGAAATGTTTTCTAAAGAACAAAAAAGCCAGAGATCCCATCTGATTTGGGGAAACAGAATTAGAACATGGGAGGTTTATGCCCATGTCTGAGGTATGGGGCTCATTCCTTCTTCCAGCCTCCCAAGCTTGAAGTGTATTTGTGTGCAAGACTCTGTCCCAAGCTCAGACACAGGGATGTACTCACACTGCACACCACCAAATTTATGGATTAAGGCAACCTGCACCTTCTGACAACCAAAAAAGCATTATTACATGAAAGTAAACACAAATTATTTACCTACACAAAGGAGAGACAAGCAACAGCACTATTTAGTTTGTTATGAAAAGCTTTTTCTAGAACTCAGTAAAATGTAATGCATGTCTGTAGCTAAAACTACCACATTTTAATATTTACTGCCCAGCAAACAACTTTACTCTGCATAAATCTAAAAGAGAAGTAGCAGCAATTGGGGTGGGTCTCAAGGCATTGGGTATTTAAATGTTCAGCTCTGTTTTTATCCATGACCTTTCATTGGGGGACAAACACTAGTTTATACCAAAAGACTGCAGGGAATTTGCAACATAAAATCCTACTGCTGTGCACACAGGCAAATCAGCTCCAGAAATAGTCAAAGCTTGTGCAGCAACTCCTAAACTGCCACATTACTGGAAATGGAAAAGTTGGAGTCAAACACAACCTACAAGCAAGTTCTGACATTCAAGGCTTAAATCTTGACAGTGGAAAGAAGAACTGTCACATGCAGGAGAAATCACCAATTCACACTCTGCAGAGACCTGGAAGGTAAATGTGTGTGAGGAGATGCCTCAGCAGAGCCAAGCACAACACAAGGTCCCAGAAGGATGATGCTCATGGGGACTCAAAAGAACAGCTCACTGGGTGTGTTTTAGCAGGGACACTGGGGGTCTCAGTGTGTTTGTGTCCCTCTCACAGCTCAGCCTCCCTCCTGTGGAGGGATGGAAAGGAGGAGCTGCCAGCCCAGTGCTGGAGGTGACACTACAGCACATGCTGGAGATGAGGACTGTCCTATAGCATGGAGCCCTCTCAAATAATGGGGGAGTGAATTAACACTGGAACAGTGTAACTATAGAAAGAATTGAAACGTTTTAGCCCGATTTCTCTGTTTCATTCCCTGCCTTAGGAAGGATGAGGAGAAAATTTCAGTGCTTGGGATATAGAAGAGTTCTAGTCCTCTCAGAAAGAACTTTATTCACAGTGTAAAATACATGAAGAAAAACAAGAGTGTTACAAACAATTCTCATGTGGGACTGAATGCAAATAAAGTGACCATCAGTCTGAGGGATTTATTAAAAAACAGCAACAAGACTTGAATGTGAAAAGAATGCACCCACAGGAAAGCAGCAGAATGTGCTCTGCACCCAGGAGACAGGGACATCAGTTGGTCATTAATTCCCTTTTGTATCCAGACACCTTAATTCCAAACATTTCCCTTACTCTTCATTATGAACCAGAATTTGGCATCGAGTCAATGGCTCTGTCAGGCTGCAATAGCCAGAATTGAGGATATTCTAAAACAGAAATCTAGACATTCTAAACCACTTTTCATTTTTGGGAATGGATACAATTATTCTCTAAAAGGACCAGACAATAAATCACTTGACAAATTGACATGACCAGTCAGCAGCAGAGGATGAAAAGCCTCTCCTGATTGCTTTCTCCATGGATGACATGACATTCTAGGCTAAAAAGCAGCTTTGAAAGTGTAAAGTCTCCAGCAAATAAATCTCCCAAAGCAGTTTGTCCCATACCTTCCCTTCTAATGCATTGTGTTGACCTTTTATAGCAACAAATCACGTTGTTATTAAATCTGCTGTATTTTTCATTTTTAACCAAAAACATTCTGTAAATGTACCGTTTAGAAAAAAATGCCTTTCCTCCCTTTCAAGGTATAATTCTTTCCACCAAGTCTGCTGGGCATCCTCATCCAGGTTCCATATTCCCTCCCCAATGTCTTAATCTCTTAACTCAAGAATTTTATCAGGGTCCACATATTTGTTTTTGCTGTTAGCAGTCACTGTTCTCTGTTGTTTTGTTCCATTTGGTCACAAACCACCTGCTAAGGCTGGAACTTTGGCATCTCCTCTCAAGAGGACACAGGACATAATTACAGACCTAGGCTCCAAGAATGACACACCATTTGCCAAATGGTCTGCTCTGTACTGCCAATTTTGGGCTTTCCAGACTCCTTGCAGTGACAGCATCCTGAGCTGGCCAACTGTGATTTGGCAAGACCCAATCAAGAATAATTTTGGTGTTCTTCTCTCTAACATGAGTAACAAACTGCGGGGGCTGTGTGTGGCTGGTGCCAGCTCTGCAGCACGGAGTCATGTGTGGGATTCCTTCCTTTGTTCCTCCAGCTGGGAGGTGGCAAAAATCTTCCAAACATGTATGCAGAATGTGGGGGTGGAAAATCCAGAAGGAAGCCCCATTGCTGCTCTGCAGTCTAATCACAAGTCTTTGATAGCAACCTGACTGTGAAAGTTCACATCTCCTCCCTCACTGTGCAGCACAGAGCTCAGACCAAGAGGAATGACTTTGCTGAATAAACCTCAGCTTGAGGCATTCTCAGAGCAGAGCAGCAGCTTGGATGGAGTCCAGCTGGAGACAGCTCCTGCTTTCCAGAGAACCAACAGTGCAGCTGCAATGGGCACCATCCCAACCCCAAACCCCAGCTGAGTCTCCATCTGAGTGCAGGAGACAGCAGAGGGACAAAGGGAAACTTCATTACTTTCTTGGGAGGTACACAGTGTGTGCTTTGGAATAGGGAACAGGTCATGGATACAGCAGATGCCAAGGTGGGCTGAAGCCCAAGGAAGGCATCTGGATTCCATGTTCTGTCTCTCCTGAACAGTCTGGGCAGGTAAATTAACTGATTTATTAATTACACAGTGTAATGGTAACAAAATCTCTGAAATCACTGTTTCATTTCCTCCCTCTTGTTGCTGAGTCAGTATCTCAATTCCTCTGCAATTAGCTTCTCCAAATTTCTGACATTGCCACTTGGGCACAAATCCTGCTACATGAAAGGGCATTTCTGGCACAAATATCTCATTTTCATGATTACCAGTCTGATACAAGCCAGGTTGTCCCTGGCTGATCACTTCAGTACAGTTCTTTAACACAGTATTCCCTGTAACCCCACAATGGCTTGGGATCCACCCACTCTGAAGAGAGTATGAATGTGAAAGGTTTCTTTAATTTTCTAAAAAAAAGTGGAATATGAATGAAAATGAAGCTGAGAAAGCAAAAATGAGGGATTTTATAAAGTAAACAATTTGCTGGGCCTGGGGGGAAGCAGAAACATTTACACTGTGCTAAATGGCATGAGGAACACTTTCTAATAAGAGGAAGTAAACCTGTCTCTTTAAGGATATTTTCCCCTTCCCAGGATGACCAGGCTGCATTAAATACAAGGTGCTGCCTTGAAAAAGGCTGCAGTAAATTCAGATGCTCCATAGGGATGCTGCTTGCTATGCCAGGACATGGACTTGGTATGTCAGAGCAATATCTGCTCCATTTGCCCTGGAAAGGGTTGAAAGTCTCTTTTCCTGAAATAATTAACTACATTTCTCTCCAGTCTGGTCTGCCCAGGGATTTTCTAAGTTAAGACTGGACTTTCTCTGATCCCAGAGATGCCTCATACCATGGGGAATGCGAAGGAACTGCCAGGACAGGACCCAGGTACGTGGGCACATAGGGATGGGGGTGCCCATTCCCATGTAGGAACAGGTCTGTGGCACAGGGCCTTCAGCAGCATCCCTGTCCCCACCTGTCCTGGCAGCATGGGCCCCTTCCCTGTCTCCATATCCCACAAAAGCAAAGTGATTCATTGTGTTGAAGAGAATCTGCACACATTCTGAAAGGTGCTCAGCACCATGGCCATTTTGGGAGCGTGCAGGATCCTTGGCAGCTCAGAGGAAGAAAACATTTATGTAAGGAGGTTTTCAGTGCACAGAGGAGTGACAGAGCTTGAAATACTCCAGTGCAACAATGACCTGCTTTGGATTTCTGGGCTTTCTCTAATGAGATACTTTCACCTACATTAAACATTTATCACAAATACTGAGAACCTCTACATCTAACAAAGTTATGAACATGACAGATGCACAGAACTCTGAGAAAACACCAAAGCAGGCTGTGAAGTCTTGGCACAGAGCATTTTATAGTTGGGAAGTCATTTGGTATTTTATTGGCAGACAAATCTTATCTGTTCCTGAGTCATCAGAAGTGGGAAGTTTGTTAGCTCGTTGCAATGAGGAGATCAATCCCTTCAGGACTGGTCTCCAGGTGGTTAATTCTCCTCTTATTTTGCAGCTGACAGCTATGTCAAAGATTTGGCCTTTCAGTGCACTATGAAAAAGGCTTCTAATTACTCAGGACCAGAGAAATCCTCAACTAAAAGTTGCTGCTTGAAGAAACAGGTAATAAGGAGGAGCACAGCAGATGTTCAGACTAGCAAGGCCAATTTCCATTTTCCCCACCACAGTGTGGGTCATACACAAACATGAATGTGGGGAAAGATCTCTACAGGAGGAGTGATGCCATCAGGGTTACACCACACCTGCCAAGCAGCTGGGTCTTGGTAAAGAAAGAACAATAAAAACCATAAATGTGTATCACATTTCATCTACCAACTCTATCAGGTGATGGGAGATGCTGCTTATACTGACTCATGTACACTATATCAGAACATGCTGCAAAAGGCAACAAGACAGAGACCTCTGTTCCATCCTCAACCCCACAAGAGCAGTGGAATATCTCCTGATGGTCCTGAAACAGAGAGTGATGCCAGGAGAGCATTTTGCACATTTTTTTTTACAGGAAATTACTGCCTTTTTGACCTTGAGTTCATCTCTTACCCTGCTTTGGCAGGAGAGACAGGACTGTGTAACCACCAGCAAGGGCCATATTTGAGGAATGGCTGCATGGGTCAGACAGGGACAGAACACCCAGACTGCAGCATCACATCCCAATGATCCACTGTATTGCAATACCCTGTTTTTAAGTCAGACAGAAGTGGATTTGACTCCCAATGGGAGTTTTAGTCTAGCAAGCTGAACTGGATAAAGTGTTCTTCCAGAGTAAGCATGTTCTACTCTGAAGCAGCCATAGCACTTTAAACCATGAAATATGAATTTTAAACCATAATACATGAATTCTGCTTTTTCAGGCAGGCAAGTCTTTACACATAGAGCTACTTTCAATACACATATACTTGGTTAGGTAAACACCTCCAAACCAAATCAACAAAAAGGCTGTTTCAAACTGGGCCAAGATGCTGTGAAATCTCTACCTGCAGTTATACCTTTCATTAAAAAGTATCTTAATTACTGCATTTACTACAGTTTTTCTTGCCTTGCCCCTAATGAAATGCTGATCTGCCTGCCCTTATATTCTGCACCAGGGATAATTAACAGTGCTCTGCTAACTACTTGCTGAAGGAAGGTCATTAGTATTCGTGCTGCTTAAATAGCTCATTAGATTTATCAACCTGCTCACAGGAAAGCTGGGGAAGGAAGAAAAGCCAGGGCTCCCACAGCCCAGCTGGCATGGAGTGGCTGGAGGTGATGTCCCTCCAGTATAACTGAAAGAGCCCAGGAGGGCAGGAAAGATGGGAACCACCATCAGAGAAATCCAGGGAGCAGGTTTTCGCCCATCAAAAGGTGCTCGTGGAGGAGAGCTATCTCTGGCAGTTTAGATCATCCTCCTCACAGGTGTGACAAGGAGATAACAGACTGGTTTTCATCCTCAGACCTATGAACAGCTGCCCAGAGAAGATGAGGGAGAGTTTTAGCAGACAGGAGAGCAGCCAGCAGCAGCTCAGCAAGGACAGTGAGTGCCCACAGCAGCACCAGCTCAGCACATGGAGGGACAGCAGTGCCTGCAGCAGGTCCTGCTGGCAAGGCCAAGGGGGAGAGGAAGGTGCTCAGGTAGAAAGAAAATTACAAACTTGGAGGAAGGAAAGAAAAAGTCCCAAGCCATAGCCTTGAAATAAAACCCCCTTTTGCTTGTATTCAAATTTCCAGAAGCAGAAGAGCAGTCAGGAAGTGGAAGGGGACACAACAAGAAGGATGATGTAAACCCTGAGCAGGGGAAACAGGTCCATGCCTGTGCACAGATGGACACAAGAGCATGGGCTTGTAGTTGTTTTATTTTAAAGGGCAACCAAGACCAAAGCAGAGTTAGTGATACAAAGAGCTGGAGTTGTGCTGCAGCTTGAGAAGAGTTAACTATTTTACATGCTGCTAGCACCTCCATCCACTTGCTCTTCTGCATCTGAAACACTGTCTAGGGCAGCAGTCGAAGACCTTTATCTGATACTCAACATTAATGGTGGGATTTGAGGCATTTCTCTTAACACTTCTATACTCCAGCAATTGTGTCTGCATAGTGGGAGTGGTCAAAGACAGAAAAGTACTACACATATTTGGCTGTAATGCACTCAGCAGGTGAGATTTCTCACCAACTGCCTCAAGAATAAATCATGGAGTGACACTAGAGTTGTTAAAAAGGAGTTATTTGAACTCTACAGGTTGGTTATTATAAAGATCCTGAAAAAAGTTTCAGGTCTCTAGGAATAAAAGCTGTCTCATCTACTGAAATACTGCAGCAATGCCTATTCTCATTTGGAAATGAACAGGCAGTGCTGATTTACAGTAATTGATCTCAGAGTTTGCCATGTAGTAAAGCTTTATGCAAATTACAGCTGCCACCCTAAAGCTGCATTTGCATAACTCCTTTGTAAGTCAATCTTAAGCCTTTTTACCATAATAAAAGTTATCAATATTTAAAGAGACATGAAAAATAGCCACACATATGTGCTCCCTGCCACTTAGCTTTTAAGCACTAATGTGTATTTGCTGCTTTGGGTGGCTTAAGGAGCTGCAGAGCAAGATTTGGAATGGGGTGAAGTTACAGAAAGTCTGAGTGTGACCTTGAGCTCTCAGGACACACCACAGAGCATGGCAGCAATTGCACACCTGAGGCTGTGGCTGATCAGCACCTTCTGTGTTCCACATGGGGATTTTAAGATCAATACAATATTTATTGGGATCCAGCAGAGACAACTGCCTGCCAGCTGTAGCTCAATCCTACAAGGACAAGGTCGCCAATTCTTTATAAAGGGCACTGCTAGAGGGAATCTCACTGTAAACTCACCAAAACCAGGTAAGATTCCAGCCATGTTTGATCAAAGCACTGATCATTTAGTGAGGGGACTTCAGGGGAATTCTGTAAACAGCTGGAAGACACAGCAGAGCTCCAGGATCCCAGGTGAACCCAAGTGATCAGGAGGCTGAGTTTCACCTTCTGAGCCTGCCTGTTACTGCAGCTCACAGAATCACAGATTCATTAAGGTTGGAAAAGACCTCTGAGGTGATCAAGTCCAACCTGTGACTGAACACCACCTTGCAAACCAGACCAGAGCACCGAGTGCCAGGTCCAATCATTCCTTGGACACCTCCAGGGCCTCCTGCTGCTCTCCTTCAAAACCCACCCCTGCTCTTGGTCTGCCTGGTGAAGAGTCTGGAGTCACAGCAGGGGGAGTTGATGTCCTCAGCGTGGGGATTCCCCAGAAGGAATGTGGGAATCAGGTTCCCAAATTTCTCTTAAATCCAGCAGGAGTAGGTTACTCAGCCCTCACAGACTGCCTGGACAATCCTGGTTGGAATCGGAGCCCCCTCTGCACCCTGCCCAGCTGGGGTTTCAGTGCTGCATGAAGGTCTCCATCCTGCACTGCAGCTGGACAATTCCTGTGGTTTTTAATACCCAGGTTCAGTGCTTGCCTTAGCTCTGATGCAGAAGTTGGCTGTCCTTTCTCTTTAAATAGTATTTGTTTTCCTGTGCTGTGGGGAGCTGTAGTTGACCTTTCAGTCCTGGTAGCAGAGGAAGGATGAATCAGCCCAGCCAGAAAAGAGGCTGCTCAAAGAGATGCTAGCTCCTGTCATGATATGAGTGCTTGACTCCTCCTCTTCTGCACAGAGCCTTGGACCTGCATCACCTCCTCCCAAATCACAACTGCCCAACAATTACAGCATTAGAAAAGGATAATTCAAAATAATAACGAATATTTTCCCAGTCTGAAGAAAGCCTAATGCAGCTATAGAATTGGGGCTATACATATTTCAGCCAAGAATCCTTAAGTAACTCACAACTTGCTTGATCTCTGAATCCCCAGGAGGGAAAGGCACATTATTTCTACAACCCAAGACCTTTTATTTTTAATATATGACATTGAAGAGCTCCAGGCAACTTTCAAGAACAATTGCAATCATTCAGAGCCCTAGGTATTCCTCCTGGACATCCCTCTCATGTAAGGAAAAGGATGAACATGCAGCAGAGTCACTGAGGCAGCCTGGCCTGCCCCAGCCCTGCCCTCATCTCCAGCCCCTGTCCTGCCTGTCCCCTTCTCCTGTTCCACATTCCCTGCCTGCCCTGCTTGAAGCCTCTCCTGCAATTCCTTTGTTCTTGCCACCTTCAAATAACTTCTAAAATAAAATTGTTTCTCCCGAGGCACCCAGAACATTGAAGTAAATAAAGAGTTAAGCTAAACTGTGTATTTTTATTCTCTTGAGAGACTTCTCATTTCTTTGGTCTTCTCAGTCTTATCTCTATCTGCCTTCTCCTGTGTGCTTCAGAGGGCTACAGAGCAGTCATAGCATTGCCACTCAAAAGTAAACATTTATGTATAATTAAATAGATATACTCACAAAATTAAATATATAAAAATAAGTATGTGTAGCTACACACACTGGTGTCTACAGGATGAATAGATGAGCAATGATGGTTGTAAAAAATAAAAAAGCCCCACAGCATCCAGCAGCTGTGTCTGAGCTGGAGGAGCACATCAAAATCCTGTCTCTCAGGTGATGGGAACAGTGAAGATCCCAGTTACACCCCTGGGTAGCAGCACTTTCAACACATCAGGAGCAGGGTCACTTAGGGATTTCTGTGGAAGCTACTATATTTTATAAATGATGATCTGTGATCTCTGAAACTCCATGCATCAAACTCCACTGAAGGGAAAAGACATTTCCCCAGTATATCCAGATTTCTTTTCCTCATTACATTTCCCAGGCTTTTTATTTTCAACTGTGAATGTTCTCTGACTGCCAGATTTTAGAGCTGGGTCTCTTGTTCTGTTCTGCAGTAGGATAATGGTGGCATAGGAATGGAGATCCCCAGTCAGATCAAGGCCAGCCACTGAAGCAGTCACAGAAAGGAACCCAAAGTGAGCACCCCAGGAAGGAATATTAATAAAAATACTAATAAAAACCCCCTGATTGGGCACTGATCAGGCTCCCCAGGGAATGGTCATGGCCCCAAGGCTGCCAGAGCTCCAGGAGTGTTTGGACACTGCTGTCAGGCACAGGGTGGGATTGTTGGGGTGTCTGTGCAGGGCAAGGAGCTGGACTGGATGATCCTTGTGGGTTCCTTCCAGCCCAGAATAACCTGTGGTTCTATGATTTACTATCATACAAAACAGGTACAGCTGTTTGGTGCTGCCCATAAACAGATATTTGGTTTCTGAGGTCAATTAACAGCTAAATACACACATGCCTCTCTTCCAACCCGATTTCTATCGGCCCCATGTCCACACCACAAGAACAATCTCTCTTTCCAGAGCTGTCTGTGAGCCTTATAAACACCTTAGGCTAAAAAGATGTGGAAGCTTATTTCCCACACCCAAGTAGTCCCCCCTGGTTTGAACTGCAGCTCACAAAAACCCAACCAGGTAAAAAAAGTTGCACTGCTCTGCAGCACTTCCCATTCTGCTGACAAACACAGGCCTTCCTTCCCAGCAGGATCTAACTTGGCATTTCAGATGAGCAGTTCAGAAACAAAAGCAAACCCTGCCAGAGCCTGCTGTGAGCACTTACAAATCCAATGAGATAAGGGCTGCCAGCATCTCCCAGGAGGTGTGAAGTGAAACTCTGCAAGGCCACTGCGGTTGCACGGCGAGTGGGAATGACGACGTACTGCAAAGAAGGGGAAACAAACAAAAATGGGTAAAGAAGCTGAAATAAGAACCTGCCCATCTGTCTTGTGCTGCTCAGCCAATGCCCAGGGCAGCACAAAACAAAGCAGCCACCCCAGACAGAGCCACTGGCCCGTCCATGGCTCAGACACCCTCCCTGCTCTGGAGTTTTCCTGTTGGCAGGTGCAGAGGGAAGGAAGCTCTGCCCACTCTGCTCCATTCTCAGCAGTGCTTGGACTATCAGCTTTGCCCACAACTTTGCTGCTGCTCCTCAGACTGTATTTTGCTTTGCTGTTGGGGAGAATGAAATTTAAAGCTGCTCAACACCATCAGCCTTCCAATCAAGGACTGTGCTGTACCTTGGGATATTTGGTTTATTCCATAATAAAAGTTATTTTGTTTCCTAAACTGTCAGCAATCCACATCAGTATCAAAGGTCACAGTCACCCATCCTCCCTTCCCACTCCATCTCTAGCCACTTTACATTTTTCTCAAAAATTTGTGACTCCATTTGTGAAAAGTAACAAAGTCACATTAGGAGAATTTTCCATAGCCAAGATACTGTATTTTGGTCTCCACTCCTCTAACAGGACATGACACCCTTAGCCAGGTCATGCAGAATCAGTCAGATTACACAGGAACAGTGGAAAACACAAATTACTTCCTCATGAAGGGACTAAAGCTCACAGATAACAGAGCCCTAACCACAGAAGAGGATGAAAAATTAAAAAATAAAAAACCTAACAGCCTCTGTGGAATGACCTTAATTTTATAATTCACTTTTTAGAGGCAGAAGAAAGTAATTGTCTCTTGCATAAATTGTTAAAGATGCTGGCTAAGGACATCTGTACCAAGTCCACATATCCCAGTTTATGAATTGATCCTGTCTTGATTTAAAGGCTGGAAGTAATGAAGAGTTCAATAGGTCTCTAAATCCAAGTGAGAATTTTTTCTGCCTCTAAGCTCTGAATCTCACTGTGCCTTTTCCTGTGGCTCTGACAAGAATGACTCTTGTTCAGCTCTTTGGAGACCATGATCCATTTTATTTATCCACTTTTCTCTGATGGGATGCCTTCAGTCTTTCTTTAGAAGCCCTGCCTTGCCAGCATCCTTGCAATCCTTTCCCAAAGTAATTTATTAATTAAATGTGACATTTGAAGACTGGCCCATCCCCAGCCAGAGCTACACAGAGATCCTTTACCTGAACTGACTGGCAGGGAGGACTCACTCAGGGCACAGGACTAAAGCACATGGCAGTGCTTGAACTATTCCTCCCAGAGAAGGGGAGTTGCCCTGTCTGCAGTGGAAAGAATTACCATAAAAACCAGAAACAAAAGAAAGAGCATTGAGAAAATCCACCCTAAAAGAGAACTGATGCCTATTTAAAATTATCATCTTGCTCCAAGCACAGACAATTCCAAATTATGGGGAAAATTAAATTAAATGCTTTTCCTCAGGGTTTACCATGTGTGTTCAGATGACCTGCCAGTTCTTTCATCCCTGCTTTGACAAAGCTGCAAATGCACACTGCTAATGCACTTTCATGCCATGTATTAAGCAGACACCCTGTTCAACTTCTGTTGTACAAAAGAAGAGCAAGATGTGTTCAGATCCAGAGCAGCTGCCCAGCTGTGGATGTCAGGCCCTGTCCTCCTTTTGCATCCAGAACTCAGAACATAACTTGAAGAAAGAAATCCCAAGAGGAAAATTAGCTCTAAGTTTCATTAGAGACATAGAAATGTGCTGAAGGTCAGGATGTGAACAGTAGGAGAGCCCCACAATTCATTCCCACTCCCCAAAGAGGCAGATAATGGATGCAACCTGGATAGACCAGACAGAAGAAAAGAAAAATTAAGAGTGAGTTATTTTTGTTCTTCCCACCTGGCCCAGTTCACACAGAGGCAGTGGAGAGGCATTCTACAAGAACTCTTTGGGAAAGGGCATCTGAGTAAAGTGAAATTCTACCCAATTCAAGAGTTGTGCATAAATGTGAAACACGAAATTTGAAACCTAAAATAATTTTTCTTTCTGTAAGGTTTATGTTAACCAATCTGGAGGAAAAATCCTGCCTGGTTCTATATTCTATCTATTTTTGTAGCAAAAGGACAAAAGAAATGTTACATTTATTAAAATGCACCACTTCCAGGGAGTGGCAGTGAATTGATGCTAATTAGAGGAAGAAATCTTAATGATACCTATATCACATGTGTGCATGCATATATAAATATTTATACCCATGAATATGCACATGTATATTAGACATAATTTTGCATGTGTAGCTACATTATGCAAACATAGTTTTGCAAGCAGGAGTGCAGTTTCCAGCTTAAATGAAGAAGTTATTGATGGCTGAAACACCATGAAGTGCTAAAACTTGGTATACTTGGTCTGGAATTTAAAAGGCAAACTCCCCCCTCAAAGCAAAAACCCAACATGTAGCAAGCAAGTGAACATGACCTCCTTGAAAAACATATTGGAAAGAAAAGTTTAAACCAGCACCTCCAAAAAAACAACAAAAAACTCCACCCTATCCCTTCTTAAAAAACATTTTGTTCTGATGGACAGGAAGCAGCTGGAAGCAAACATCTTCTGTTCTTGGAAGACAGAAGTAAATTACAACTCTAAATGGGCACTTCAGTACTAAAATAGACCTAAATTCAAACCATGCATGGCCTGGTTTGGACATCCCACAGAAACTGGAGGTGGGAGAGCCACAGCAGCCAAGGAGGAAACCTGTGGGATTGTCCTGGCTCATCCCTAATCCCAGGTTCAGAGGCAGCACAGAGGATGGGCAGGGGGGCTGACCAAGCAGCTCTGGAAACCTCTGCTTTTTAAATAGAGGTTCAGAAAGGCCAGGGATTACTGCCGACATCTCCTTCCTCTGAGAAAACCAGCAGGAGTTGGTCTGAAAAAAGTTAATGGGCAAAGCCAAGGAGAGATCACCCTTCTCCCAGGGAAAGGCCATGTGCCAGAGCTAAGTTCTGATGTTCATGTCTAAGCTTTAATAGAAACTCTACTCTCTCAAGCATTCTGCTGCCCTTTCTGGCTCAGGACAATTCATACTGGCCTCTTTCAGCACCAAAGACAAAGAAAACATGCACTGACACTGTTCCAGCCACTGACAGAACCTAGAAATAGCCCAGTTTTCCCTGCTGCTCAGAAAAAGGAAAGGCTAGGATGCAGAGAGACCCTCCACAAAAGCCAGGCAGACACTGTCTATAAAAAGTACTCCTAAATGAAGTGAAAGGAGACTGCTGTTGTTTCCAGCTCCCAGCACACCATGGAGCAGAACATCTCCACCTGCAGCCCTTGGACCAGCTGCTCTTGGAGGGTTTGGAGCGGGCTGTGCTCCCTCATTCTCAGGCATTCCTCACCCTGCCTTAAATCTAACCTGCAGCACTTGGAGCATTGTGTGGAGGCACTCATAGAAGCAACAAGAACCTCTGGAAATGCAATTTATCTTTGGCTATAAAAATAGGGCAGCATTTTGTACTAAATAAATAACTGGGATTTATTTTTAGGGAAGGTAATCAGAATAAAAGCAACATTCCTACGTGCCTATGGCACAGCTGAGCATCAGTCTGTGCCTGTTTCAAGCCTAAAGCAAGACTTTGACTTTACAACAAAAAATCAAAGCAGCTCCTTCATGGCAGGTCATGACCATTTAGAAAGAACTGATGTTTTAAAAGAAAACAGAAATATGCACAGCAATTTTTTTGCATGAATGTCAGGACTATATATAAACTGGAGGATGGCTTTTCTCAGCAAAGTCTTAAAGAGACTGTGATTGAAATAGAGGCACTTTACATTGCTTTGTGGCTCTTATACAAAAATTCCAAGCCCCTGTCCATCATCTCTGTTTTTGAGATGTGGTATGGAGGAAACCCCCACTATTAGCACCAGATTCCCACAAAGCCCCACACACTGCACATGTCTCAGTGTTACCCACTTCCTGCTGCACTGAAGCTCATTCATCATTGCTGTTACAAGGCAGTTTTAATGCTACTTTGGGGTTCTGGTAATTTTAAGGCAAATTTGCAAAGAAGGATGGTGAAATCTGTTTCATAATTAGCAAGCTCCATACAAAGCATCCCTCCTTTCCCCAAGCACCATCTCTGCATGTGCCTGGGAGGAGAGATGGAGAGTTGTGCTCAGGAGAATAAGACCTGTTTTGTACAAATTTGCATTTGGAACAAATCTCAGCCTTTCAGAATCTCAGGCAGGGCAGAACTGCAGCACTGACAGTTTATCAGAGCCAGCACTTGGCACCTTGGGCTGCAGAAACTTGAGGAGCCCTGCTCTGACCCTTCTGCAGGAGGAGCACTGGATGCAATGCAAGCACAGAGCTAGGAAGAGCCAACAATTAAATTGGAAGATAATAAGCAAACATCCTTGTTTTGCTACAGAAATTAAACTTGCAAAACCTCTGGAGGTCCTTAACAACTTGCCCGATAGGATTCTTAAGCAGTCATGGGATCTATAAATCTTGGGAAAGCTGTGAGAAATCATCTGGGATGCAGTTTCCAAAAAGCCTCACTCGTGGCATAATGAAATCAGCAAGAACAGTGTTCAGCCAGTATTGAGAGCTTTCATCCACTAAAACAGGGTAATATTTATGTATAGGATGAAAGTGTTGTTAAGCTTACGCTAATAATGCTTTTAAACTCCTTCCCAGCCTCAGGCAAGAACAGACACACTTCTGATTACACCAAATAAATAGTAATCAGTAAAATTAATTTGCCAAACATATAAAGTGCATCTGCTAAAGCATTTCCACATCTTTCTCTGGCAATGACTTCCCACCCAGCTGTCTGTCAAATGCTGCTGTAGCTTTGGCTCTCACCCATTGACAGTCCAAGCCCCCCTCATCCCCCGTGTGATCTGTCTGCTTCCAGCCCTGTCCTCATCTAAATGATGTTCACATTTATTTCTTTAAAGCTTTCACACGTCCACTCATGCTATTAATGCATCAAGCTGGGCATTATAGACAAAACTCAGTTCATTTTCCTAAACAGACCAGAGAACAGTGAGCTGAAAAGTTGGCAGCAATTACCAAAATCCATTTTTTGACATGGTTTTAGTTTCTTTCCCATGTTTTGGAAAACTGAACTATTATTTCCAATCATTTTTTATGGAACTCTTTTGCACTAAAGCAACATAAATAACTGTAAATGCATCCCTACAAAATGTAACTGACTATAGGATGCTGGTAAGACAGATGGCAAATCCTATAAAAGCTGTTAAAAAGCTACAGGATATTGAAGTCACATTGAAATCAACACAAAAAACCTCTCTAATTAAATGGGACAATGATGGCAGCCCTAATATCCTTGCTATAACAGAGCAGTTGGTTGAAAATATCTTTTGGGGTTACCTTGAGACAGCACAGGTCAAATATTAGGTCTGTCTCTGGCACAGATTTTCTGGGAGACCTTGAACATATCTGACAGGATCCTCCCTCCTGACAGCTGGGACCACCTCAGCTGAGCCCTTACCTGTGCCAGCCAATGTTCAGAAGGGTATAAAACAGCTGCTATTTAAACCTCTCCTCTAATTCTGAGTGGACAGAACTGGGATTGCTCCTAGGAGCACCACAGCCAGAGGCAGGATGTGACAGGGGGCTCTGGCAGGAGGCAGGAATGAGCAGCTACACATAGTGTTTTTCTTCCTCAGCACAGCTGTCTCCAGGCTGCACATCTGTGCAAGTGTTGAGATACCACATTATGAATGAACAGCAGCCTTGAACTCAGCACAAGCTGCAAAAGCCCATGGAAGTCCCAGGGATGCCCCACAGAGCTCTGTCCCACCACAGCTGACCTGGCAGGAGGAATTAAAAGCCATCCAATGCTACCAGAGTACACTGACAACCTTTGTTTCTCTGTGCTCCACACACACTGAGAGGAGTGCATTTAACCACCCCAGCTCTCAAATGAGTGAAAGATGGAAAGTTCATCAGGCAATGCAGTGATGGCAACAGCAGAGCTACTTTGAAATATAAACACAACCTTGAACTTCAGCATAAACAGAACTTAAGCAGAGGCTTGAAGTTCTTTGCTGAATCAATATATCAACACCATTATCTTTACATCTAAGAATACTGAGCCTGATTGTTTCCTCGCTGATGTTTGCATAACCAACAAATACAAGTCAAGGGAGTTTTCTATTGATGTCAGACTGATTATATATTTTTAGTTCTGTCAACAAGCTGACAAAAGACCTCGGGAAAGTCCTGTAATGGTTCTGTACCTTAGTGCCTTTCTTTTCATACAATTAGCAACTCCTCCTTCACAACAGGCTTTCAATACTATGTTTGATGGGCTCTGATGGAAACCTCTACAAAATATGCAGAGCTCTTGAACAAATGTCCAGACTATTTCATGTGAAAATGGGGCTGCTGAGGTCAGCTTGCTGATTTGAAATACTTAAAAAGCTCTGTGGTGGAGAAAGAATGGAGAATGAAGGGCATGAGTTGAAAAGTCCTTGACACTTTCCTCTTGGACAAGGTGAACATAGTCCAAAAATTCTTTATACTTTCTTTTCCTCTCTGCTCTCCCAGAGGTGGGTTTCTATTGTGTATGTGATGAATGGTAGGTAGCTGGGCTGCCTTTGTGGTCAGAGGAGGGAGGGAGGGAGGGACGGAGGGACGGAGGGAAGGATTTCCTATTGCAGAACAAAGCTGAGGTATTGATAACAAAGCCCACAAATGTGCTGACTGGTAGGAAATGCTGCCTGAATTCTGTGCATGTGGGGTTTTGCACAAACACTTAAAATTTTGGGAAATTATTTGAATTCAGAAATGTTGTCCTTTCTGGACATCTGTCCCTGGTGCTCAGAACAAAGGACAAAAAGGATCTTTTTTCTCTCTTTTTCTATGTGTCACTTTTCAGTAAGCAAAAATAATAATAATAAAAACCAGAATAGGCTGAAGTAGGGACTAGGATCTGGAAGAAATTGTGAACTTCAGGGTGTTCTTGCAAGTTGACAAACTGCTCTGAACACAGAAAGATGCTGTTCCAAAGTGCACTCACCATTAGTATGTCTGCTGTGATAGCCCAGTTTGAAAACAGAAGAGTTTCTCCGATAAAAATGCAAATCTGTTGGAAGAAAACACACAAAAAGGAGAAGATTTATTCACTTGACATTCAGAGGAAAAATAACCTGTCTCAAACTTTCTTTTGTTTCTTATTTTTCTCATACCTACACAGCACACTCCTTGTTGCTGTTGTGGTTTATCCTGACTATAAACAAACCATAGACTTGTATCTGAGCTCTAGAGGGCTGGCCTGAAATGTTGTTATTGTAAACTAAGTTTATGATCTACAGAGCAGCTAAATTAAAGGCTGACACTTTTGATTTTAGAAGAACATGAAAAACCAGCATGAAGAGACAGCCCCAGGCTTGCATACTTAGAATCATAGAATTGTTGAGGTTGGAAAAGCCCTTTAAGGATCACCAAGTCAAACTTGCACTATTCTTTTCCATAGAGCCAGTTAGAAAAGGCAAGAAAGCCACAACTCCCCAAAGCACAGCCATTTCCATTCCTGGGAACCAAGTTATGTGTTCAGCTCTGCAGCAAAGCAGCCGAGGTTCTCTGTAGAGAGCTGTGGAGGATCCCTTCACTCCCCAGCAGCATTACATGGGTAATATCTGTCCAGTTGAGACTAGAATTAAGTATGGGATTTACAATAGCAGTGTCTTGTGGTGAAATACAATCCTTAACTCTGTGGAGATGGTCAGGAAGAGATATTAAAAGCCACAGAACTGCGAGAGTGGCAGCTGTGCCATGATGTGACCACTGCCACTGTCTTTCCCACACATCAGTTGAGGTTGTCTAAACCCCTCAGACCACCCTGTCATTGCCAGGAATAATTTGCTTTATTTAGCAAGTCTTATGCACTGATCTACAGAAGCTTCCTCTATTTGTTTCTAAAATTGTCTTTGTTTCTCAAATATTTTCCCTCCCTTTTCCCTTTTTCTGTGACTGGATCTGCTTCCTCTGTGATGGTGTCACAGCCAGTCCTTACAGCCCAGCTGGTCAATTAGGAAATCTCTATTTCCATTTTCCCATTGCCCACTGGTCTGCCTTGAGACTGGTTCTCACTGGAAATGACTGCCAAGGAGAGAACACATCCCATAAACCAAGGGGCTGTCAGGAGTTAAAGCCACGTGTCCCATGGGTACTGGATACATACTCAGACCTGCTCTGAAATCTGTCCTGCTACAGCTTTGCAGCTGCTCTTGCTGGGGTTCTGTGGCTGGAGAGACTAAACTGAGCTTGGGAACAATGGACTCATACTTCTGAATGCAGCATCAACGTGCCCTGCCTGCTCCCAGCACTGCAAACAGGCAACTGCTTGCCTTGGGCTGATACAAACCGCACACATTTAAATTGCTACAGGCAGCAAGAACTTGTCCCTTGTGCAGGAATTTAGCACAAGTCCTTTAAATAAAACACTGAAATGCCACAAATTTCAGAAACACCAGTTCTGAGCTGATGAATGTGTATTTCAACCAATCCATGAAACATGAGATTAATAGGTGGGTACTGGCAAAAGGAAAAGAGGAACAAGAGGAAGATCAAAAAGTTGGATAGAAGACACTGACATCAAAAAATGTCTGTCCTTCAGCTGCTGCTGGGGGTTTATAAAAATGAGTTCATCCACTGCAAAGGGCACGTGAGGATATGTGGCATTTCTGCAGAAGGGAGACTCGGGGGAAGCTTCCAGCAAATAGGGCAGCCCCAGAGCAGATAATTGCTCCTGAAATGCTCACAGTTGTGACTCCTCACACACTTTTTGAAGCCTCATTTTACACTGAGACTTCACCTCTACATACACATCTGTTTCAGACTCCAGCTGTGCTGTGCAACACCTCACCATGTCCATTTGCTGTGTGATTGCTCATCTGTGCTTTTCTGTTTAAGTGATCAGTTGGCCAATTCTGGCTCCCAAAAATGATAAATAAAGTAGATTTCAGAGTGGACACACCAGCAGCTCTCACAACAAGTTCTAAGCAGGTTACAAACACCTTCCATGACTGTTTGTCAAGGGCACATCTGTCAGTATCTTCATTATTTGTGTTTCTCTCTGAAATAGTGGGTAACACACCCCCATGTACTCCTGGATCTGGAGCAATTCTAACTCCAGCTCAGTTCTGGGCAATTTTGATGTCTCAGAAGTAGGCAGGTCACCAACAACATCACAACAGAAAGTCCCAGGGGTTGAGACTAAGATGCTGTAAAAGCTCTTTGGCAAGGTTTTACCCTGGGATTTGCTGTATCTGCAAGATCATAAAATGTCTTTGAGGAATTCAAATAGATGTTGAAATTGAGGAATTTGGAACAGTGTCAAAGGAAGGCGAAGCAGAGCATCTCTCTCCAGTCACTTGGAGATTTAAACAAGTGTAAAATCTGCACTTGAAATGTCTGAGCAGTGTGAGATGATGATGCCACACATATAATGGGTTTCCAGAGACAGGTTTGAAAACCAAGTTTCAAAGAGTTTGTATTTCAGAAAAAGTGGGATTTACAGATATGCAAAATGGTGCTTTAAGGAGCTGGATTACAACAGAAATCCACATGCTGCAAGGAAAACTGAGTAAGAAGTGATTGGACTGTACAGCCAAGCAAGATAATAAAAGAGAAATACAGGTGTCTGGGCAGTTAAATGATACAGAATTGTTGTTTTAGTCCACCTTGCCAGCCACTTTACCACTGCCAATAATTTACTGGATCAGTATGAAAAGACTGGCTGGAAGAAAGTCATCTGTCTCCCTGCCTCAGATGGGAGAGGCTGCTGCAGAATGGGAATAGCAACTGCACCCAGGGACCAAAATCACTTGCAAGAAAGGACTGAGCAGGAGAGAAACAGTCCATGTGCTCAGAGGAGCAAGAGAGCAGACTACAAACATGTAAGGTGCAGGGTGATTGTGTTAATGGAAATGCAGGTCTTTTGAAAAAAAAAATAAAACCTATAAAACCAAGAAATGAAAAAGCAAGGGCTTTTCAGGCTCTTGCTGGTGTGCTGAACACTTCATTTAAGCTGATGCCTGTATCAGTCAGCATTAAATCTGTCAACTGTTAACTAAAGCAGGGAGGGAGATGGTGATCTGGTGGCCACCACAGCTCTCTCTCACAGTGAGAGAACATCAGCTCTTGGGGGACCCATCTAATTGCCTGGAAGTGAGAATTTTAAGGCTCTGAGCCAATGAGGGTTCCAAAAACATTCATTGTCAATTTTTGCACAGTGTGATCCAGGACAGAAGCCTAAGGACAGTCACAGTACAGAAGGTTGGCAAATGCCACCATGCTGTGGGACAGACATTGCCTTGCCTTTCACACACACAGAACTCAAGGACATGAGCCAGGACAAGCTGTCAAGGAGGATATCAGAAACAAGAAAATCAACCCATAAATTTTACTGTATTGCTTCCAGAAGGAGATTTTATCGTGGATTTTGAGATAAGGAAGGTAACCCAACCTATCATTCTGTCCAGCAGCCACAGAACACTCTCCCCTTCATTATGGACCAGTAAGAATTAAAATAAAGAGCAATGAGAAACTGCTACACCATGCAACCTGGCAATGCAGGTCTCCTACTCCTGTTCTACTTGAAATACAAGGGAATTAAACATTCTGGAAGTCTGCAAGATTGCAACAGCTCTTTGAATGGCATGGAAAAACATGAGTTTGTGTTAGAAACCTGCCTTGGACAGTTAATTCAGCATAGCACTGCCATAATAATACCTTGTGCTATGAGAACTGGTAGCTCCAGCCCGGGCCTGCCTCTCTTTCTGTGCATCAGATTTCCAGCAGCAGAGTATTTAGGGCTATGGAGAGGCAGTGCTTCTTGCTTCAGCCTCACAGCATCACAAACAGGCTCATATTCCTTATACCCCCTCCATATGCAGCTCTAACTCCCTTTGCAAGTCATTGACTCTTTATTAGATTTACTGCTCATCCATAATAAAATAAATTGTTTCTAGGATTGTTTAAATGATACCATCTATATTTATATCCTTAAACAATGCAGAATAGTTATATGGCTATTTAAAAAAAATAGAAAAAAATATAAAAATGAGACTAATAGCCACCTCCTGCTGCACAATTTTTGAAAACAGTATTTCCAGCCTGGAAGGGGAGAGGTTTCTGTATAAAGACACTGAACAGCACAAATGAACATGTCTGTCACTAGGTCTGAAAAAGGAGAAAATCACAGTTCTGTCTGCACAAAGAGGTGGAGGGAGCAGATGAGGGGTGTGATAGATCAATGAAAGGAGGGTTAATGATTCACCAACCAGTAACACCCTCTCAGGTTGTCTGAGGTGATAATTTTTTCTGCCAGTTCAAATGTTAGTTCATGATTCGAAACCAGAGATCTGAATCTTAAATAGCCAGAGGAGGCATTCTTGACTCTGTCTTAATGATTTTGAACTTCCAGTCTTTCTGGTTGTGCTTCCCCATAACTGTGGCAGCTGCTGAAAGACTCAGCAAATAAACATGGCCAGGCCAGTGCTCAAAATCCAGAGAAATGAGGAACAGCAGTTGGCTGGTTACTTGTAAATGAATTCTCCTTGCTGGATGAGCATGTGCTGCTGCGTGGAAGTGAAGGGTGGGCTTTCAGAAGGGATCCCACTACTCCAAACATCTCATACTTTCCCTTCATAAACTTCTCCCAGGTCTCAGGCTTCTCTCATTCTGACATTAAAAGGGAACCAGAGACTTGTTCAGAGACTGGAGTTTTACTCCCTACTGAAAGCAAGATTCTAGCCTGAGGCTGGATTATTATAGTTGAGCTTTTCCTTTTCCCTTCAGTCTAACTAAGAGAGGGTTGGTTTAGATGAGACGTAAGGAAGGAGTTTTGTACAAAGGTGGTAAAGCACTGGCACAGGGTGGCCAGGAGGTGGTGGATGCCTCATTCCTGGAAATATTCAAGGCCACATTGGATGAGGCTCTCAGCAGCAAGGTCTAGTGGAAGGTGTTCCTGCACAGTGCACGGGGTTGGGTTACATGAACTTCCAAAGTCCCTTCCAACCCAAATCATTCTATTTATTTGGTTCTATTTGCTATCTTTTAATATAATTCCATTATAATCCCTCAGGGAGGGGCCATACTTTAATCTGCATTTGTGCAGTATCAAGTACTGTAGGTTCCTGGGCCATGGAAATACAGATAACAAACTGAAATTACTGGGTAATTAATACTGGCCTGGTGCAATCCACCTAGCTATGGCAATGAATGGTACTGAAAGGGAGGCAAAAGCTTGCCCACAGACAAATTACACTGTAATTGTCATCTGGTATCACTGCAAGGGAAGTGCTCAATTTTCCTCTACCACAACATTAGGCAGCAGCAATAAAGGTGTGGATTGAGGTGCAGACAGAACAGCCCAAAGGCTGTGGGTTTCCATGGAGCTCTGAATTCTGATGGCAGCAGGGATAAACAGTTGAGATTTCAGGCACACTTAGATATTGCCAGAATGCCAAGAGGCAACAAGAAGGACATTCAGAAGGGCAAAGGCAAGAAAACATCCCAGGCTTTCTGCAGGGCACGATGCACACAGTGTCATAAGGAGTTTGGTGGGGCTGGCATGTGGAAAGGATTATACTCACATAGGCTCCCACGATGCTGCTCTTGGCAGCCACGAAGATCAGGCAGATGAAGATGGCTGAGCCCAGCATTCCAACAGCACACACGAGGGGATCAGCTCGCTGCGTCTTCGACCGGCACCATTTGGTGGCTCCTGCCCCTGTGATCACACCCAGGAATCCTGTGAAGCAAGTGATGGCCCCGAAGATCAAACTATTTAAAAAAAAAAAAATAAAGAAAAGAAAAGGAAAGGAAAGAAAGAAAGAGAGAAAATAAGAGAAAGGTGTTTTCTCTTTTTTTTTTTTAGTTTTTCCCCAAAAAGGGCACGGTCTTTGGACAAATTATTAAAGTAAACTGACTAATGGAAATTTGCATGATTTGCGCAATAGCTTTGCAAATTTTAAATAAAACAAATGCTCATTATTTTAGCCCTCTTCCCCTGAAATGAAGAAAAACACAGCATATGAAATTGTACACAGTCTTTGATCTATGGGCAAAGGGGTGCAAAGGGCTCACACTGCTTCCTTGGGTGGAACTGGAATTCCTACAAAGTGCCCTGAACAGCTAATTACGTATACACAAAACTAATTAATAACCTGTACATTGATCATGTAAGGAGAATTGATCATGGACAGCCACCAGGAAGCTTCAGGGCAAGGAAACCTAACAAGACTCTTAAGTACCACTGATTTCCAACATACTTTGACTTTATAACTCCTTTCAGGCACTTCAAAGAAGCATTTTGCTCTTAGGTTACACATTTGAAATGTGTTAATTTCAATTTAAAGAGCCAGGAGGATTCTCCATATGATATGTGCAGGACTTGGATTACAGGATCTTGGGCAACCACATTAGAGTAGCTTGAGGACAGTTCAAAACTGAGGTGTCATCAAGGAGGGGGAACTTCTCTTTGTGAATAGCAGATGGGCAGACAGGCTGGAGCTGTGTTTTGCTCACTGCATTTTTGTGGAACAGCCTGAGATTGCCTGCTGGACACTCTGGCTGATGGGACTCCACACCACTAACTACTTTAATTGAGATGGGGTTATGTCTGCTAGGCAAGAAGGTTTTCCTAATATTATTTTCCCTCATGAGCTAAAAAGCAAAAGATCTGACAAAAGGCTTTTCTAGTACCTTTTATTTACCTGGAGGAATGCTTTTATAGCATTTTCTGGTTTGTGCCACCATTGTAAATCACAAAATGAAGAATTACTTTTCATAGCTTATGTGTTGCAAGTGATATTCCATAACCAGGACTGAAAACCCACACCACTATATAACATAAAAGACTCCAGCCCAAAATGTCCCACATCTCTGGGACATTCTTCAGCAAAACTCAGCACACACAGCAGTTTACAGAGCAATAAAACAGGGAAGTCCTGCCTCACACAGAAACAAAAGCCTACAGGATTAGTCCCTGCAGCTTTAGGGGAGCCATTCCAATCTCTGAATTACAGGCACCACTGGGGCTTCCTAACCTGCAAGCTTATTCTGCTGCTGTCACAGATGGGTCTTAAGAACCCAAATTCTCAGCTCTCCAAACATCCTCCTTAGGGGATTTCTCTTTTCTCTTTTCTACTCTGCACTGCAGCCTGGGAACTAAGACAGAGCTGAGGTCATTGCTTCTCCCTTGGTTTGACTTCATGCAATGAAGAAGAGAACTAAAGCCTAGTTTACAATCCCAGCATTTCCTATCATTGTTGCTCGGGCCTAGAGGAAATTACAGACATTCTAGTACCTTGTCTCTGTGGGACTTGCCTGTTTCCTCTGGTAAATAAGCCCCCACCCCTCTCCCCCTCTGTACAGCAGCCAACTGTGACTCTCACCTATCTTTGGTGCCACAGGGCTGGGAGCTGCAGGTCTCTGCTGTCTTCTGCACAACCTGTGCTCTGTGAAGATACAGAGGGATCCACATACCCAGTGCCCCTGTGGCAAAGGAGACAGCCGAGGTGGCCAAGGATGAGAACACATAGCTGCGGCTGTGGAGACAAAACCAGAGAAGGTTTAGTGGGGAAAGCAAAGAAGCAGGAGCCCCACACAGCAGCCAGTGCTGAGTGACAAAGGCAGTGTTCCCCCACACTGCCACCTCCCTCTGCCAAGAGGAAGAGGTAACACAAGGTACAAAGGAATGGAGAATAAGAAGCATGGAATATTCACATGTGATGCTCCACTGATAATAATACACTGAACCCATCAGAGATGCTTCACAGGACTGTTCCAAGGAACTTTTTGAGAAGACAGTACTTGGTCACTAAGACATGATATGTGAATGACAGGGCTTTCACCCCAATGTCACCTGTGTACTTGGATGAACAGTTTCACTTCTCCCTCCCCGTCCATGCCACCATACAGTTACTACTTACATAAACTACCAAAAGCAGTAACATAGAAATAAGGATAAATTATTTAACATCACTTTTCCATAGTCCTTTGGCACTGGAGGACAATACCAGGAAGGTATTCTAGCCAGAAGTTCTAAAAATGAAGGACATCCCAAGTTTCCCATCAGAATTACAAGGTAACCCTGAAATCACAAGTGAAAGTATTTGTACATTCACAGGCTTTTTGGAAGGAAGTGCAGCTGCTTAAACACTTGTGAGCATGTGAATCTTTATGCACACATACAAGCACCCAAGCACATTCAGTTCTCATGGATTCAGTCACATGTGGTTGTTCACATATATTTAAACTTGCCATAGTGCAAGCTTCTGTGTGGTTTTTTTTATCTTAAATTGCTAGAACTCTCCTTTCCCCCTCAGCAGAATAGCTTTTTTAAAGAAGAGAAAGGATCTAAGTGGCTGAACAACAGTGGCACAACAATTAATACAGGAACACAGCAATTTCTACACTTCAAAAGCCCTGATTTGTGTGAAGTACGAGCCAAACAAAGCAGATTTTTTTCTTAGATGTCACTCTTGGAAAGGTTAGAGCAAAACTTGGAATCCAACATTGTCACAGCAGTTGATGCCTCATGTAACTGTGATTTTCTTTCCTAGGTCCATAGACTAAACTTCCTGCAACTCCCTACATGTTGTCATTTTCCAGTCTCACCACGCTAAACCCAGACCATTGGATGTTCTGACTAAGCATTAGAGACAAGACATGGTTTTCACTCGTGCTCTTACTTTCTAATCAATGCTTTCATGTCTCTCAGCCATGAAGTCCGAGCCTTCAGCTGCCCCCCAAGTTGTTCAGCATTTCCTCTCTTAGCAGCAGGCACAAATACCAAGATGAGTGTCCCTGTTATCATTCCTAGGAGTGGAGATACCTGCAAGAGAGGAGCAGGGAATTAGCACAGGAGTCAGGAGGGTTTGCTTTGACTGGTCAGGAAGAAGCAGAATCCATGTGTTTGGTTTCAGTGACTGCTCCTCACAGCCAGTCAGAACCTGTAGCATCGAGGCATCTGCTCCTTTCCTTCCTCCACATCATCCCCTGGACTCTCTTATCTCACTCTGGAAACATGCAGCTTTGAAAATACTGAGTAAGGCAGCCCATTGTGTTAATAAGTACCAAGATTCATCTAAGCATGATTCTTCAGCGATGTTTAACTCTTTGGAAACCTACTCCCAGCTGGGCTGAGAGACCAGCTGGTTTCTGGGTGAGTGCAGAAGCCTTTTAAAGGCAATTAGACCAGCTGAAAGATCTCTGGATGCAGGGAACATACTGGCTTTGAAAACCTTTGCTTGACATGCATCCCTCCGGCAGCTAACCCCCAATGGCTTCCCGTTCTCAGGCATCTTCCTCAGGTTTCCTCAGTACAACAGACCAAGAAACATTGAAAATTCAGGCTGGAAGATAGGAAAACAACACATTCAAGGGCTTGGTTTCCCACTATCCAATCCTTTCTCCAAGCACTAGGCAAAAATACAAAGATCCCACAGCGTCTTGCAAGCTATAAAAACTATTCTTTTTTTGACACTGAAATTCCATTATTGTCAGAATGGAAAATAGCTCCATCAGGAAAATAGGAACATGGATTTCACTGAATTATCATCTCATCTAGATAAGCTATTTTAAAAATAAATTCCTGTTAAAAAAAAAAAAAAGCTTCCATAAAGCTTCCATTATTAACCTGAGAACAGCCTTTACACATGGAGCAGTGTTTCATGTCCAAAAATGACAAACTCACAATCCTTCTAGGGAAGGAAAGACAAAAGTATTTCAGAACTTAAAAGTCAGGAAAATCGCTCATTCAGGAACACATTGAAACCTGATACAGTATCCTTACGACTACTGAAGAGAAGACACAGCACTGGTAAAAAATATTGGAAATTCTATTTTTTTCTGCAGCCAGAAGGAAAAGTCTCTTGTTGCAAGTCTCTTTGATTTTTATCTAAAACCTTAAGTACCCACCAGGACAACAGCCATGAACACTCAGTAATGCTGCAGTGAAACACTCACTTTATTGTTAGAGACAAAGCTGCCACTTGTCCACGTGCCCTTCTGTCTTTTCCAGCCCCCTGAAGTAGGGATTATTCCTGACCTCTTCTGTATTTGGAGCCCACGGGAGATCATAGAGGGAAGCATCATCTTGGGGAATCATTCCCATCTTGCAAGAGTGCAATAATTGCCATAGGGATGGAAGCTGCTCTACACTGATGTCTGGATGCTTTCTGTTTGTGCTGTGTGACTACAAAGACTGAGCAATGGTGTCCAAAGCAACCACCACAGATGTGTGCAGCTCATCAGATTCCCCAGATTTTGTACAGCCAGGGAATCCTGCACCAATGTGTCATTTATAGTGGAAATCATGACCTGCAAGGGGTACGGTCTTGCAGACAGCCTGGATTTCTCAGGATAACTCTGAATACACCATCTGTAAAGCCCTAGGATGATCTCTTTTCACAGATTAACCATTTGGGTTTTCCTGGCAGATTTGGGTTTTCCAAGGGTGCTCCAGTTAAAGCCCACTGACCAGAGGACAGGCTTTGGGGTTTTCACTGCTTGTGTTGGTCTCTGCTCAAAAGTTCATGTTACTCTTAAATATTTCTGCTAATGAGGCAGCATCCTCTTGGTGGGAAGCTTTAGGCTACTCTGCTTTCCAGTCCAGGTGCACAGCTGGAAACTGCCCTCCACTCTCCCAGCTACAGATGAACTCTTCATGGTGATGTTCCTGGCTTTGCTTACCCTGGGCATGGCCTGTGTCACAGAGGGCATATTTGCTGCAGATGGGAACTCCTGTATTTCATCACCTACCATTACAAACAGTGTTGGCCTGAGCTTCATGAGATTCATGGTCTCCATGGAGCAGAGAATGCACCTCACATGCCACCCACAGTACCAAAGGTCAGAAACCAGTTCTGCTGGGCCACTTCCTCTCAGCTCTTTCAAGACATCTTTGTGTGCACAAGCTGTTTGTGAGTATGTGATTGGAGTGGATTATCTTTTCAGCCCATTTATCAGGGTCCCAAGAGGTTAAAATAGAAGGAAACTGAGTGTCTCAGGGCAGAAAAACAAGCGGAAACTGGAACAAAGTGTTTTTTCCTCAAAGCAGGAAGCCATTCTCAGAGTTTCTTGACAGCAGGAGACTGAAAGACTGTGGAGTTGATTTAAGGCCAATGCCTCGTCTTCCTGTCCCCATCAAGAAGTCAGGATTGATTGATTGATAACAAAGTGATTGGAAAATTCTTGCCCCCAAGCAGGGAAAACACAAAGTCTCACAAGCCAAGCCCACATAGCTTTGTTTAGAGAGTGCATCTGCCATGCATTTAAGAACCACAGATGGAATTTCCAGTCCTTCACCTCTCAGATATAATAACAGGTTGAGCCATTGTGTGATGGAACTCTTCCTAACACTAATCAGCTAACCAGCTCTCATTAAGATGTGTCATTAAGAGGGACTTACCCGCAGTGCCCAGTGCCAGTCTCCAGCTACCTGCTTCACACTGGACCCAGTGATGTATCCCAAGCCACTGCAAGAAAGGCCAAGGTGAGAGTTGGTCAGAGCCTTAAGTGTGCCACAGTCACAGCTGTTCTTAGACAAAGGCAAAGAGAAGCACAACCCACTGTGTGTCCTCAGCTCTCTTGTCCTACAGGAAGAAATATGGGGATTGAAGCAGATGGTGGCTAGTATGTGACTGTGCCCAGCACTGCTGATCTAAAAATGTTCAAATCTGATGGAAATTTGGAAGTTTATAGCTGACCTTTCAATCTAAGAAACAAAGACTTAAAAATCATTTATTTCCCAATTTCATTTCTACATCAGGCCTTTCTCTGAGCTAGTATGAATATTAAACAATTTTATGTTTAAGCTTTCAGTTTAAAAGTACTCTTCAAGGACAGACCATATTCCATCATTAGATTTTTTTCTTGCCACTAAATAGTACTTGGTTCTAATTATGCAGGAAGAGACTATGTTCTATTAGCTTGGAAGAAAAACCAAGAAGAACATGCAATAAGTTTGATGGGAGACATTCAGCCACATGTAAGACAAAAAAGTCACAAGAGACTAAAGGTGAACATAGGCACATTTCTCTCAACATGAACTGAAGGTAAATACCCTTTTCCAAAACTGCTGCATTTGTTGCTGAGATTGCCTTGGCTAAAAGTTGCCAAGACTGTAGTGGGGCAACTGTGAGCCCCCCTCCCCGGACCCACCCCCCTTTATTGAAGAGTCTGTTAAGCTTTGGAGGCTGTCAGCTATAACCTCCCTAAAGCTGGACATTTCACCCAGACAGGCCCCAAAATCAAGCCATGAATCATCACAGAGTGGTTTGGGTTATAAGAGACCTCAAAATCCATCCAGTCCTACCCCTTGCAAAGGGCAGGGACACCTTCCACTGTCCCAGGCTGCTCCAAGCCCTGCCCAGCCTGGCCTTGGACACTTCCAGGGATGGGGGAGCCACAGCTGCTCTGGGAATCTGTGCCAGGGCTTCACCACCTCCACAGGGAAGAATTTCTTCCTAATATCCAATCGAAACCTCTTTCAGTTTACAGCCCTTGTCCTGTCCTCCATGGCCTTGTAATCCATGCTGCTGCTGGATATTGAGATAATGAAGTCCCAGAATCAGGCTCAACAGGATGAATATCTGTAATTTCTTTCTAGTTCATTGAATTTTCTATGTGAATACTTGGAATCCTTGCTCCTCTTGGCAAAATATTCTTTTCACTCATTAAGGATCTGTTTCTCTCTTCTTTCTCAAGAGCAAAAGGATTTTTGTGAGTTTTATGTCTCAGGTAAGTGTTCCAGTTGTAAAATGCACCACCAGAAGTTTTTCTCTGAGTTTGGAACATGTTGCCCATGCACTCCCTGCTGGAAATAAGCCCATAATGCCCTTTTGCCCAGGATGTTGTCCAGCTTTGGGAATTGATATGCAAACTATGCAAAGCCAGCTTGCTGACAATCTCACAAGAGGGTCAGCCATTACTTTAAAAAATAAAAATAAAAATAATGACAGATTCCTCCCACCCAACAACCAGATACTGTGTTGGGCTAATAAAGAAACTCCACTGAAAGAAAAAGTCAGCCAAAATATTTTGATTCCATTTCCACCCCACTGCTGTAAAAAAAGTAGGAAAAAAACTAAATAAACCAACAACAAACTTCCCATTAGTTCCCAAAAGTCACACATGAACCAGTAACAGGGCCAAAAAAAGAATCTAATTCCTGCAACTAATTAGTCACTGCTCACAATATTTTCCTGTCTAAACCATTCCAGCCAATGTCAAGAACTATCATCATTAGCAATTTCAGATCTGTGTTAGTTTATATAAGAGAAAAGCCAAAACCAGACTGAAGAACCTTCGTGTCACTTACCTGCCCAGAGGAATTGCAAAGTAGAACACAGACAGCATAAGGGTCCTGGTGTTTTTGGTGAACAGGTCTCCAATGATGGTTGGTGCAATAGTGGAGTAACTCGCTTCACCAATGCCAACCAAACCCCGTGAGAGCACAAGGAGCCAGAAATACTGAGAAAAGAAATAGAAACTTTAGCAGGTCCCCCCTTGGCTTTTTTAATACAGGATGGACAACAGTCAGGGAAATACAAATTCCTGTGACTGGAAAATGATCCTCCTGTCTCCATTTATTTTTAGAACTTCAGAGTTGTTTCATTTGTCTTTTGCCTAGAAGAAAAGGACTGTATTTTTTCTGAAGATTTATAGGCATGAAAGAAAAGTAATAATAAAACATTTACTCAGTGACATTCAAGAGTATATTCTAGAAGAGGCAGAAGACTCCCAGTTTGTTCCCAGATCCCAGCTCACTCTTGCTGAGTTGGGAAGGTCTGGGGAGGTGGGTGAGTGTAACAAACCCTGCCCTGGGATCCAGAAACAGCAACTGCTGCCAAGCACAACCCATCCTCCCCAGCATGCCAAGGACAGGTTCTGGCTGTGAAATCCTAAAGGCTCTTCAAAGTTGGGAAAGAGCTGAACCTGCAATCCCCCAAACTAAATGTTTTCCTTCATTAAAAGCTATGGAATAACAGAATCTTTCAAAGGTGCTGAGCACCCATCTCACTCCACTTGCCTTGAACAGCAGCAGACAGCTCCCCAAAACTCTCAGAGGAGACCTGAGCTTTACTGGGAGCCCCAGGAACACCCAAGTACTCTCTAAGCAGGACCTGCAGGGGATGACTTGGAGCCACACAGGGCAGGGGCATGGAGGAGGCACCCAGCTGCCCAGGGAAATCCTGCCTTTGTGGGCAAAGGGCAATCCCACAGAATGAGGACATACTTCACACTCAGCACAACACAATCTAAAACGGTCAAAAAGGAATTGTTTTCCTAACAGAATTTTCTTAATGGCCCATTTTAAGCTACACTTTTGTAACTGTGAGGACCTGATTTTCAACCTAAGCTCTTTCACTGCCTCTGCAGTTTTCTGGGTGCTGCTGAGTGCAGGCCAAGACACAATGCTTTGATGAATACCTGAATACCTGATACATGAGCACAAGCAAACTCTCAGCCATCTAATCAGCTTGAGCTACACCCAGAAATAATTGCAGGGGCAGAAATGAACCAGTCAATGCAGAAAGTTGTAAGCACAGAGAAATCTATTTCTACAAGTGTAACCTCTACAAATCCTCAATTTACTGTCATTATTCTGTAGATCATTTGTGAGAAGAACAGCAGGGATTTAAACTGAAGGAAGGCAGGTTTAAATTAGATATTGGGAAGAAATTCTTCCCTGTGAGGGTGGTGAAGCCCTGGCACAGGTTGCCCAGGGGAGCTGTGGCTGCCCCTGGATCCCTGGAAGTGTCCAAGGCCAGGTTGGACAGGGCTTGGAGCAACCTGGGACAATGGAAGGTGTCCCTGCCCATTGCAGGGGGTGGAATGGGATGGGCTTTAAGTTCCTTCCCAACCCAAACCACTTTGTCATTCTATGCTTACGATATGTCCTTAACCATGAAAGCGCTTTGGGAAAAATGAGCAATTACCAATTCTCCTTCTTCAGATAGGAAAAAGTCAAGGGAAATGACTGATTTTGAGCCCTACAGCAAAGCCAAGCCAGAGTACAAGTCTCATTCACAAACATGGAAAATGCCATGCAGACTCCAAGCCACGTGCCTCAGTCATAAATATATCCATCAGCAGACAAAAATCTACCAGTGACGTGTTTGCATTGTTCTCCTCACTGTAATCCCTGGTTGAAAAGAGTATTTTGAGAATTCCAATAGCCACAAAACCAAAATACTTTTGTGTACTCTTCACTTCCTCATATTTTGGTATGGATTCTGGAGCAATACCCATTTTCTGCAGGAATACAAGTTCCTCGTTTGCTGGCAGGGTGTGTGCAGTGCTGCTCACATTCGTACATCTCCCTGTATGTAACTCACACATGTGGGTGTGAGCAGAAAGGGCAGCACTGTGACTCAAGTGATTTAATTGATGCCAATTTCCCAATGCTTAAGCACTCCACTGCAGAAATATGCTGGCAGTCACTGGTGCACAGGTAACCAACGTATTTTGAATGAGCAACAGTATTTATAACGTGCTGAAAGGCTTAGTCATGCAGAATTAGAAAGCAGGGAACTGGAGGCTGGCTGTGGTTTCTGATGAAGTTTAGATCTGGATCACAGAGAGGGTGACAGGCAAAGTAGTCACCTGCCTGGGATGAGCATGGACAATGTTACACCTGAAGAATGACAAGTTTGCAATGCACTGGATGTTCCTCAAATTTGAAATACCTCCAGAAAAATGACACAATTTTGTGCTCATCAGGTGGTATCGCTCCCAGTGAATGCACTGGGTAGGAACTTCCTCCAAACAATGTTGTTAGAAGGTTCCTCTTTCAATCCTTGTGCAAAGCAGGAAAACGATACCAAGTATTCCTTTTGTGGTAGAGTGACTCAGTTTCATCAATACCACGGAATCAGATACCCAATAAAATGAAATTATCTGCAACGAGTAACACATTCACTCTTCTCTCTCAGTTCCTCCTCAAGTCCTCCTCCCTGGCTTATCCCATGCTGATGCACTCCAAATATCTTTAATATTTAAACTATGTTCTTTGAAACAGTGGTATTCAAACTTAAGTAAGGAGATTTTGACTTCATTTGGGAATAAAAGCAGTCTTAAAAAGCATAATCCACATAAAGACCTGAATAGTATTGCCCTTCTGAGATCAGATATTCAAGACTATGGACCATGCAGCCATTAAGTTGTGACAACCAGATGAAACATACAAAAATCTAAAACAATTTCAGGAATTATTTCTAGTCAGTTCTATACTGTGCCCGGTTTTGGAGCTCTATATTTAGGATAAAAAAGCTAATTCCTCTTCCTACGAGTTCTTCAGGTAAGAAGTTCCACCCTGTTGGAACTCATATGATAAAACTGATTTGTTAAAATGAGCTGGGATTCCCCATCTTCCATCTCTAATCAGTCACTCAAAACTAATGTTTTAGTTGTTTCTAACTAAAAGAAACTGAAGAGGCACAGCTGGAGAGTTCCCCAAGGCAAAAAGTGGTCCCATCCATGACAGGCCTCATCTTTTTGTTTTTCATATAAGAAGAAAAAAATACAAACAACAACACAACTCTAAAATTCTTATGCTGCTGCTCATCTGGACCGCAGGCATTCCATGAACCCCTCAGAAACTGGTCCAGAAACCACTCTGTATGCAATACAGATGACTGCTATTTTTTGCGTACATTTCTACACATACACCCATAGGAACATCCCTTTTCCTCTCCAAGTGTATGTGGACATGACAACCTGCACAAACACATGGCAAAGTCAGATATTCCACACACTGAGGAAAATTCTGTTCTCCTCCCCAGCTGTAGCAGGACACCTCTGCCATTTCCTCTGCACTGGATTTTTCCCCCACTGCTTTTCCATTTATGTCCTGCCTCAAGGTTCTCAGGAGTTTAATGACAGAAAAAGGGCTGACACCAGCTCAATTCTGTCGGTGCTCAAAAGCAGAATAGGCAGCTCAGACTTTAACTGAATTTCACTGTTCCCCAAGCAGAAATTGATATATATTGAAGAAGCTCGTTCCTTTCTATATGTCTTGGTAACTCTGCTGTAATTTGTTCATCTGTGCAAGTAGCTTTCTGGCAGGAAAATTGAAAATATCTGAGTCAGCTTTCAGGACCTGAACTAATTCCTTCCCCATAGGTTAAGCCCAGCAACTTCAACACTTATCAATAGTGTTTTCCTGAAATGAAGTTTTTTTGAAACAAGGCGCTGTTAGGGCAAACAATTAATTTGTCTTCAGTTTTGGAAAGCAGTCATATCAGAGACTGTCTGCACCTCTGTGAGAGCTGCCAACATCTCCTGGGTTTTTTGGAATGAGTGCATAGCCTCAATCCCCCTCCTTGCCCATGCATCCTCCCAAAGTGCAGCTCCGTGGCTGTGCTGAGATTCCACAGCCACAGCACAGAGCAGCACTGCACCAGGGCACCAGCCTGGATGTGCCACTGGAAAGGGACACCTGAGCCACACAACGTGACTGCTACGAGTTCCAGGAGCAATGCAGGATGCAAAAGGGATTCCAGTCCCTTTCTCCAGCTCGTGTGGCTGGTGGGACACAAGCCAGGGAAGATTCCAGTACACAATAAACCATTAACACACGGAAAGAGCGGTGGCTGCAGAGACCCAGAATTGCCACAGCCTTCCTGGGAATTTCCCTTCAAGAGATGACATCACCAGAAATTAATGCATGGAGGAAGCACTCATACCTATGAGTGGGAGGTACAAAGGGTCAATGGACGTGCTCTCTTCTTCCCATCTTATAAATATCTAGAAGGAAAAACACCCTCTAGCCATAAAGCAAAAGAAACCAAATTCCTCAAAATAGAAGTGTGTTTCAGAAGGGATACAAATCCTTACACCTTGGGGATGTGCTAAAAAGGAACAGAAAACTCTACCTACCAACTTCTACATTTCTTAAACTATCAGCAAGCCATGGACAACCAGAGTGACAGATCACGGGGTCCAAGGACCTGGTCTCATTACTGTCACCAGTGTCACCAAACACTAGATGCTAAGGATGTGGCAATCCTTCCAGAATTTACATCTTAAAAATGTTTTCATGGTTGGAGTATTTATAATACAGAACCATTGAATTGTTTAGGTTAGAAAAGACCTCTAGGAACATCAGGTCCAATAGATAAAATGTATGATGTGGTTTCTATTCACACCTTCATACTGCCTTTACTCTCAATCTCCTGCACACATAAATGTTTGATGGCCTAGGACACATGATTGGCTTTAATCATGTTTGGTGAAACCTCCTAATTATACATTTATCCTAGTTGCATAGACCATTCAGGGAGTAATATGTGTTTTAAGAGGTCTAATTACAGCTTGAAGTTCTTTCTCCTTTTTTAATTAGTTAACAAAAGGAGTAAAGCCACTGTTCTTTAAAAGATTATCTGCCAGTGGTAAACCTATTAGCTGCCAAATATGTGTACAACTCTGAACCACCAGATTTACTGTCTAAAGAATCATATGATCCTTAAGCTTTGTTATGAAGTATTTGCATTTGAATGTGGAATAGCCTGCAAGGGTCTCAAAAGAAGCTGTACACATGCTGCTTTCAGATGAGGGACACATGGACTGAGGAGATCCTACAGACAGAGTCACTCCAGAGTCATGAATTCCTGTGTGTGCACAGCACCAATGCAAACCATGTGTAAAACTGCTGTGGCTGGTCTAAAAGAAGGATCTTTTATACTGCTACAGCACCTGCACCTGTACCCTTCCCTGTGTGAGGATGCTGAGTTAAACTCCTATGGATAATGCATTTAGCTGATGTAAAAGAGGACTCAGTACCACGAAATTCCTCTTTGAGCTGAGTTTTGCCATATTTTCCTTCTTTTATTATATAAACATTATGCAAAAATCAAGAATATAGAATCAGGGTTTGCATCCTCTGAAAGAAGATGTGCATTAAGTCCTTCCTACCATGGGCAGCTGGGATTGCACACAAAGCCTAAAATGTGGTGAAATGACAATAAACTAAGGAGAAAGCATAGGGATTGACCTAATTTCCCTGAGTTACACTCCTGTATTTCTCCAGCTGGCTGAGCTTTGCACTAGGCAGCCAGGGTAGCACAGCAGTCACAAGTGATCAGTTGGATAAATCTGAGATACTGCAGGAGCCAGTTGAACAAAGTAAACTCCACAGGCTCAAATATCGATTCAAGGGCTGCACAACCATAGTTCCCTTTGACAGCTGCACTCACATGCAAGAATTTACCCTCCTTGAGCAGACCCTGCAGTTTCTGGCCAGGCAAACACCACTTCCTCCTCTGCTCCAGTAAGTTTTCCCAGCACTTTGCAGGATTTAAATGGTTAATGATGGCACACCACACCTTTTGCCAAAAGATGCACCATTAACTATGAGGTAAGCCAAACCAGGAACCTGCTCTGAGTATCGGGGTGGTGACTAAGAGCATTGACTCCTGCACAGTCACAGCTCAAATTCCAGCTCATTAGCTGAGAGTCACTGAAGAGTTGAGCACTGGAATGACATTACATATTTGTTTAAACACTAAATGCTCCAATTCTCTCAGCCCTCACAGGAATGAGGGCTCACCTTGAAGAATCTGAAAGTTTCCAAGTCAAACAAGGACACTGACACAGCACGAGAGACAAGCTGACATTAAACAATGAGGTTGATGTTTCAGATTCCATTCTGTGCCTGGATGGATGACAAAGGCCACAGCAGAGCAGATAAGCCTAAATACATCTTCCAACACTGTGCACCCCTAAAGCTTTATGAATTTTGCATATATATAACCGAGGCACCTGGCTTCCATTGGTGGATACAAGTCCTGGCCCAAATACTTGATGGGAATGCTATGTCAAATCTAGATATGAAACTCAAAGTTACATGCCTCACCTTCTCAAACATCAATGGTTCTAACTCTTCTCTAATAAAAGCAGAATAAATATTGTAAAGAGCCAGAGAGGGGCCACATAGTACTGGTGAATTGTTCCATGCCAATCCTGAAGAACATGTCTTCCTGTCAAGTCCAGGACCCAGATTTTTAAGTAACTGAATATTCATTCCAAATTTTGGCTATTTGGTGTCTTACCATCTGGGAGATCTTTGAGCAGGAACAAAGGAAGATGAATATCTTTATTGACAAGTAATCTTACCTAATCCCTCATGGGAGTTGCCAGCCAAGAGACCAAAATACAAACCAGCAGGGGGGCAAAACTGTGCACTGAGATGTTTTGTTGATCAGTACTTTTCTCCCCTGTTCAGAGGTTGGCTAAGCACTGGTTTCAGCATTTCCTACAAGCAGAGGGAGTGGGTTATGCTCAGTCTCTGGGTGTTACAAAGGCACCAGCAGGGCACATGCTCAGCTGGAGACTAGTTGGAGACAGACTGATGGGTTATCAGCTCTGAGACAATGCTCAGTTATCAGTGTTTATCTGTTTGCTGTAGAGATACAAGTGCACTCAGAAGTTCATGCTAGAGTTACCTGTCAGATAAACGTAATTATGAACCAGCCTTCTCACCTCCACCAAGAGTTCTCCCCTTATCAGCCCTGAGTCCTGCAGACAGGGCAGCCCAGGGCAGATGCACTGCAGCTGCTGCTGCCATTGGTCCCACTGCAGGGAAGTGATTGGGTTTAGATTCCTCTTTTCTTCCCTCATTGTGGGGGTTGTCACTTACCCACGCCTACTTCTCACTCCTCATCCCTATCATCACAACTACTTTGTAAGTCACTACTGCACACAACATTTCCCAGAACTTTCACCACTGGATTCTATTTAAGTTCTACAGTTCCCTCCCTTCAAATTGAACTCTTGATGCTAAGTCTGTCTTCCATCACCATTTTTAAACTGCTCTTCTCCTTCGCAAGCACTCACAGAATAAGAGAATATCTGAGACTGGAAGGAGTTTTGGAGATAGTCCCCTGGTCACAGCAGGATCAGCTACAACAGGCTGATCACGATAATGTCCAATTGAGTTTTGAGCATCTCCAAAGATGGAGGAGCCACAACCATGCTGGACAATCTGCTGCAGTGTTGGACCATCCTCGAAGTAAAATGGTTTCTTCTCATGTTTAAGTGAAATTTCCAGTATTTTAGTTTGTCCCCCTTGCCTCATCTTTTCTCTGGGGACCTTTGAGAACAGTGTGGCTCCATCTTTACACCTCCCATCAGGTATCAATATACACCAAAGCAGCACCATGGGCTCTATGGGGACAGAAGCAGTTCTAGAGTGAGGATGACACTTTGGCAAAGATAAAGTATTTAAATCTAGTTAAATCCATATGGCAGACACCATCTCACATTTGCTGTGTCTCTGCCACATTCACACTAACCAGGTTTTTCTTCACTCCTTTTCCCTTAAGCCTGCTTGGCATAGAAAGTATACTAGTTTAAATATTTATGTCTGGCAAAGGATGCTTCTCTTACCCAAAGATCCTCCCCTCAACTCTGACAAGCAGGTCACTAAAATTCAAGTGCAGATGCCTCAGGCCTTCTTCCTTCAAGTGTTCACAGGTTTTATTCACACATTCACATCAGTTTTATTCACATGTACTTGTTCTACATATGCTGGCTGGAGGTTATAACCATGTTACAGATGAGACTGCTACACCACACCAAGATTTAACATCAAGCTACTGAGTTACTGAAACCTCAGTGCACTTTATTAATCACTTGCTCAAGGGTCAATACTGAAACCCTTTGCATTTAGGATGAACTTATACAACAGCTTCTAAAGCAGGTCTGATCCTTCTGCAGCATCCATTTACACTTTGTCAAACACTTCCAAACTTCAGCTCATTTGGATGCATTACGTGTCTCACTGATTCTCAGCTCTAAACACCTCACCTTTGAACAATTCCCTTTTGGGAAAATTCAGCTGCTACTCAGAGCCCTACAAGAAGAAAAGAGACCACAGCAAGCAGAAAGAGACCAAGATACATATTTAAATATAAAAATGAGCAAGAGAGATGAAGCAAAGTCCACTCACCTTTCCTTTGATTGTCTCTAGTATTTGTTAATGGCTTTAGTTCTCCCAGGTAGCCTTTTCAGGCACACTTAATTGAATGTGGAAAGTTTTATTTAGGAATGCTCTTAAGATTCTGGTTTATTAAAGCATCCTTATTTTATGAGATTTATATTATTATTTAGTATATAAAAATAACCAATAAAGACTGTAAGACACTCCTTTTTCACCCATCACACCCTTCAATCAGCAACTAAAGTGTTTAACAACTGCATACCTACAGGGAGGCTCTAAAGTGAAACACCTAATTAAGTGCTCTGGAGATAAAAAACAAGCCCAAATCACCCTGGAAGCAGCAAGACTCCCACAGGACTTCTTCCACAGAGCTGCTTTGTGCTTCACAGGGACAAAAATCTGTGGCAAGGTTATCTGAGCTATTTGCAAATGCTGAATGTGAAATTCCCTTTCAACACTAGAATTGCAGTGCCTGAAATCCACTTTCCTCCCTCCAAAGCTGTGGTAGTCCTGAGGGAATCCTCTGTTGCTTTTCAGTCATTTTTGGGCAGCACAAAAAAAAGAGCCAGCCCAATTCCATTCTCCATCCCATTAGGTAGTCTAATTACAAGACATTGGGTGATGAAGCAGCACCACCAGGTCCTAATAAACTGAGTTAAGACAAAGCAGCATTTCAGCTCCCTAATTGAAGGGCTTTTCATTTGATTGACCTGCCCATGGTAAAAAATATTACAACATGCAAATGATGGGATTTACATTCTCCTCGGTTTAGTTTCTTGGTCATTAATATTGGATTAATGACACAGACCTGGGATGCAATTGAGAGGAAGGTTGCTCACTCACCAAACTCCATCAAGCAGATGCATTGTTGCTGTAAAATAGACTTTAAAGAAAAAGGCTGATGTTCAAATAAATCACAGGGATCATAAAGAGCCCCTTGTTCCCAGTGCCTGGTAGAAAACAGAGTTAAAACACTCCTTTTCATCCTTGGCTCTGGTGTAAGGCCCAGAGGAGTCCGTGGCCCTCCACATGGCTGAAATAGTGGTCATTTATCCCTGTTACAAAACCATTACACCAGAATGTATCTTCCAAAACTGTTCCCCTAAGAACATTGATAGTTCTGGGTCGGAAGCAAATGGTTGCTTTTTGTTCCAGATACATCAGGTGGGACACACTTACCAGCACTTGCCTCAAATATCTCTGGCATTAGGCATTATCACAGTTTCCTTCCTGAGACGTGCAAACACAGCCATAATCACTAAAATAGGAATTGGAAGAAATACAAGGTATTTTTGCAAGTGTGGAAATATTGCAAGGTTCTTGACACACACAGGTTCCCAAATGCAGCTGGAATATGGGGTGATACAGGTAGTAATGGGCTGCTGTGTCCCAGCCATAGATAAGCCACAAGCAAACTTAAATCCAAGCAATAAAGAGATGCCAGATTTTTCAGAACAAACATTTACAGGCATTGATACCTAGCACTAACAGCATCTCCACCTCCAGTGATGTCTACAGAAATGTGTGACACCCAGCCTCTTTAACATAATGGGCCATCTTGGCTAAAACTCTTGGGTTTCTTAAGCAAATTAATTCTTAAGCAAAAAATTAGTCAAATCCATCAGACAGGTTGGATTGGAGATTCTTGGATAGCATAACCCCATGTCCCTATCCCTGAAACCACTGCAGAAATTCTGATTTCTCAGCATCCTTTGAAAAAAGTTTCAGCCAGCTGACTGAGACACCCAGGTGTGAACACTTTGCCCTCACTAGATTCATTTTCACGTGTAGAACAAGTTTTGAGAGTGCATGAAGGACACATTTTAAGGGAATCCTTCAAGGTTTAAATGAAATTAGCACAAAGTTACAGTCCCTGCAACTTTTCCCATACTGTTGGTTCTGCTGATTCTTGGTATATTTTGCTTTGCATATGCTAAAAAGTCCAGTACACCAGCAGGTCAGCTCTAGCAGGCAACTTTGCTGAAGAGCCATTTAAATCATTGCAAACTCTGATTTTTGTTCCTGCTTTGTGTTTTCACGCTTCCTTGGCTTGCTGACTCAATCAAGATCCAGAGGCTCCAAGAACTGTGCAGAAGGCTGATCTTGCAGAATGTTTGGCCTATATCTGAGAGAGGCCTCACTTTTAGCATCAGATTTTCAGAGAGAAAGTGGTGCATCTACCAATTCCTTCTACTTGGGAGTTGCTTCTTACTCATGATCTTCCTTGAACAGTTGTCATGTTCCTTTTAGAAGTGCTATTAATTGACAAGGTTTTGTCGTGCTGTACTAAATTGCATTCTTTAAATCCAGCCTATCTGACAAAATGACAACCTATTAAACCACACTAAACATATTTGGATGTTTTGTGACTATTTTCTCATGAGGCTTCATCACTCATGTTTTCAGACTTGATGATCAGCACCACTCCCAGGGATTTCCAGCTCAAAATCTATTAAACAGGGTTGAGATTAGTACTCTAATTTGACTTATCTGAATTGCAAATACAGTGTTTTGTGTAGCCTGGGAACTTTATACATTTAAAAGAAATGTCAACACTTCAAAAGACTAATTTAGCACCTGGTACTGTAAGACATTTCCCTTCTTCCCACTATTTGCACATGACTTAGAACATAATGGTCCTTTTCCCAGCCTTTATGCATAACCCAGGAGGCCAAAGACTGTGTGGCCATTGAGGAAGCACTTACACTTCCCAAGGAGTGACTGATGCATTTGCATCAGCAGGCAACCAGGAGCTCAACCAAAGAAAGGCTCAAATCCATACTTTTGCATCTGAACAGAAGCCAAAGCCTGAATACCACACTCTCCCTCCTGCATCCTGTTTTCCAGGATAATATGCACAACCTTCAAGAAGCACTCTGCTAATAGATTTGTTTCCAGGCCTCCTAATGAGCCTAAACCTGGGATGAATGGACTGTTTTCTTTGTGAGGCATCATTGACCAAACTCTGCTAAAGCTTTGTGCTTCCTCCCAGGTTTTAAGAACACCGTCCAGAAGCTGCCTCATGTATAAACACACATGCTAAACACACATCAGTTTACAGCCTCCTAAAATGGGAGCATTTCTCCAGACCCATATCTGACCATCCCAGAGGATCATGAAGGCACATGTTCTACGTCACCAACTTGGCACCCTCTGTACCCTCCATACACAGCTGGTTGGGAAGTTAATTCCCCAAATCACAGGACCACCCAGGCACTGCAGCAGTGACTTGCTTTGCCTTCTGAATTCGTTTTCCCAAGCCAGACATCCCCCTATGGAAGCCCAGCACACACCCAGAGACCCCACATCAGGAATGACTTGTGGCCCTCAAGCCACAGCACTACTACAAGGATCCTGTTAGGCTGATAGGAAATTTTACAATTCCTTATGTTTTAACATTTGCTTAGAAACTTACATGCAGCACTACTGCTTTCCTTTATTTTTTTTCACACCAACTGATTAAACCCCAGTCTATTTAAGGAGCATTCTCCCTTTCTTCCATTCCTTCAATGTTAAGGCTGAGCTTAAGATACTGTCATAATTATTTATAAAACATAATGCTAAAGCATTATAGAGACTTCCACTTATACAGAGTTAAGAAATAAGACATTATTTGTGTTCCATCAGCATGCCCTGGGGTTAGGTCTCTGCTGCAGCAGAATATACATTTTAACAGACAACACAAGAAGAAGGAATGTTTCCAAGACACACACAGCCTGGAAATAAAACAAACATGCCTCATTCCCTCTGCCTCCTCAGCAAATCACTGGCCCAGGTGAGATTTCCTGCTCAGGCACAACAAAAGCAGGACAGGTGGAATGTTACAGGCAGACATTTCTTCCACACCATCCATTAACTGACACAGCAGATTCACTTCCCTACTCTTCAACCTACAGACTGTAAATTCAGCTTTCTGCCAAAAAAAATGGGACAAACCTATAAAAGTCTTTGGCCTGCAAAAATCTTTCATGCACCATGCTGTTGTCTCTAAGCATTTCCACGATCCAATGAAACAGCACCAAATGTGTGTTGATGTAAGGTCTGACTCAATTGCCACAGACACACAAAAGGTTCCCACAGACTTCCAAAGAAGGAGCTGAATCAGAACCACGATCACAGACCCTGTGCTAACGGTTTCAACATCTTCCAGTAACCCAGATAACAAACAGTGCTCTGAAACAGGACAGGCAATTACAGGGGGCCCTCGCTGAGCCCCTGTGCAAATGAGCATTGAGCCATGAGCCTGTCTGGATGCTCTCCCAGCACAAACCTCTGTCCACCTGCTCTAGAAAATGCCTGGGCTCTGAGGGGCAGGTCTGACATTTCAGTGCAAGCAACTGCCCTCATTCCACTGAACTGGGATCACAGCCTCTGCAGCAGCACACGGGAATGCAGGTGAGTTCTGATGCCAAGCAATGGAAACATCTCTTTCAGTATCCACAGTGTCTGATTCAGATACTGTGTGATTTCACACCAGCTAATGACCTAAAAGGAAGTGGCAGGGTGCAGGAGGCACATTTATGGACACATAGCTGCACGTAGCTGAGGTGATTTGAGAAATTTGAATAGAACACGGTGCCAGACTGACCCCACCTGGGCAAGGTGGGACGTGGGGGGTGCATCTTGATGGCTCTCAGGTCCCATGAGGGAGAGCAAACCCATTCCTGCTCCAGACACCATGCAGATGGGAAATGCAATGTGTGGTAGAGATATTCCTTATGATAGTTATTTGAAGTTCATTTTTCTCATCACAGGAATAAGCTTTCCAAGCCAGCTTTGGAACTGTGCTGTGTCTCTCTCCTGGAAGCCATCACCAGCTGTGTTTTCAATAACTCTTCCCAAATACTTCACAGATACATGGACACAGATACCGGATGGAAAAACACCAACCCTGAGCAGAAAATACACTTCAGTTTCTGATAACACCTTTGAAAAGCTGCCTCCTCTCATAGATTGGCTTTTTTGGGTCTGATGCCCTGAGAACACCTTAATGTGGTTTTCATTTATAGTTTCCCTTGGAAGAGTGACAGGTACAAAGGGACAAGGTAGGAACATAAAACGACCAGGAGACAAACACTTGACAGTAATTCTGCACTCTACAACTATTTCATTTATATAAACCTTTTCCCAATGCCTCCATCCTTTGTTAAATCTGAGGGAACAGTGAGGACCCAAGATTCAAGAGTTCAAATCATTGCACTTGTCTGTGCAAAAGAAGATGTTCTTACAGAAAAACAGTTTCCCAGACAGTATTTGGAATCAGCTGTGCTGAAGATGATAGCAGACTTGACAGATACCCAGAATACCTTAAGACCAGCTCAGTCAGTGCTCCATTATTAAAGGAATAAGCAATAGTGTATTTTTTCCTACAGTACACCTCATAATCAATATGAAAAGATGTGAGACAGTAAAACTTACAAGAGCACTGGGAACAGCACTTGGAAGGAACAGCAGGTGCCCTCTTGCTGGGGAATGGTCAAAGCAATGGTTCCTTTCAATTTCACATGGTGGTCATGCTGGGTTAATGGCTGGAATCGATGATCTCAGAGGTCTTTTCCAGCCTTAACAATTCTATAATTCTAAAAGGGGCTGTGGAAACTCTCTCTTTAAATCACCTCCTTTCAGATATACAAGAGAGGGACAGTGAGGCAGAATGACGTCCATACAGAATTCCACTCTGCAGTGTAAAGCAGAGATGGGAGCCCTTATCCTTTCCCTCTTTTACTGGGACTTCTGAGCCACCTAAGCCCAGCACAGCACCTCCTTCACCTGGCACCCACTGACCCCAGTGCCCCTGGCACAGCAGCTCCACTGTGGGGAGGAGGGAGCTCTGACAGCTGGAAGAAGAGGAGATGCACAGATTGCCACATCTCACTTCAGAGAGCAGAGGCAGGGCAGGAGGCTGCAGGTATGTCGTGGTGCAGGGGGCACTAGGGCAGCACAAAGGGCCAGAACTGCAGCTCAGAGTGATTTGGGAGCTGACACCACCCACACAGAGAGCACCAGCACTCACCTGACCTCCTTCTCATAAGAGCCCACAGTAGGTAATATTTCTCCTGAGCAGTCTAGAGAAGGCCAAGTGTGCAGAAATCCAAATGTCAAGAGCACGTGCTCGTCTGCAGGGCTCCTGTGCCACATCAAAGCTGGCAAAACACAGCAGAGCCAACCAAGAGCTCTGGCCATGAACCTCTGCAGTTAGTTCCAGCACCATGTCTGTGACAGCCCCAGGGAACTGCCTGAGGGAAGGGACTGACTGCACATGCAGCTGACTTCCCAAAGCTGCTGGGAGAATCCCTTTTGCCTTTTTTCTACAAGAGAGTTCTGCTCAAAAATAACAGGCTGGAACAGTAGGATATAAACATTCCAGTAATTCATGGTGACTTCAAAGACAACACTCAGACTCCTTCTTACATGTAAAGTGATGGCTTGGGGATTTTAGTTTTGTTTGTTTATGTTTTTCAAGCTGTGTATTTATCCTGCACAGTGGAACCACAGGCACAGGAGCTGTATGTTTTGTATTACAACTTCTGCCGGAGCACTTAAGACTAAAGGTTTTGGTTTTTTTCCTATAGTGAATCATCATGTGTAGGGGGGTGGTTGGATTATGTTTATGGTTTTTAGAATTAACCCAACTAAACATTTGTTCCATACTGCACACAATTTGTTGCTTCTCTTTTAGAAACTCCTTGAAAGACAAGCTTTGGAAATAAAAATACATTTGGCAAGTCTGAAAGACAGGACTTGAGCAAGCACTGCAGATTAACTGGAACTACACCGTGGATGATTTGCTTTCTCTTCCAGAGATAAATCAAAATAAAAGGAAAAAGAAAACAACACTAAGAGAAATACCTATCCAGAGGTAAATTGCAGTGGGAGCAAAAAGGTTTTATTACGTTAGGTATAACAAAATCTGAATAGAAATATTTACCAAGAACTGGAGAATTCAAAAGCATATTCCTGGTTTACCTTGTCAATTCTTTGCTTTTCCATTTCCCAACTTTCTAGCATGTGCAGCTCTGGTGTCTCCCAGCCAACCCACATTACCACAGCCTGCTCTGGCATTATTAGGTACTCTTGGTCTCCCAGCCTGGTGGAGCAGAAGCTTTGCTCATTTGTAAGCCAGCACACCTTTTACACAGAAATATTCTTTCTTCAAGATATTTACATGAATATTTAGAAGGTCCTTCTTACTTTTAAGATAGTGGTGTCTGCCCACGAGGAAGAAGGATCCTGATGCCCCAGAGGGTTGTGCTGACAGGGTCAGGAAGCCTAGCACCAAACCCCAGGGTTCATCTAAAACAACCTGCTGCTCAAACACCCAGCTGAGAACATTTATCATGACTAACAGAAGTGGAGATCCAAGCAGCCAGAAACAAACTCTCAGCACGTGGCATGATCACTCCTGATAGCCAGGTTGTTTCATAGCCAGAAAGAGAGAAATGGTGCAATTGGGATTACAGACCCTTTCCAAGGACATCCTGGAATATAAAGCACCTCAAGGTGATCAGCCACCACATACAGTCAGGCACTGTGCTCATGAAAATGCTACCTAGGGAAATAAACTGGTTACTTATTAAATCAGAGTTTATATTGATACAGAGGAAATCAAATGTATATTTAGCTTTTTCGTGTGGTTGGAAACACATCTGGGTAAAGAAACTCCATGAAGATTGTGTACTTGGTACATTACTTTTGGGAAATAACTCTATCCCACACAGAAGCCTACTGATTTTTTGTTGATTTATTACAGTTCATGAACCAACAACCAGCAAGTGTTTTCCCCAAATGCTTGGCAAAAGGCAAAAACAACACAAGAAGGAGTTTTTGCAAGTGAAAGTGCCAAAAGGTGTGCTGGTAAGTGCAGACCTGATTTAAAGTCAGGCTTAAAAGGAGAAAATCTCCAAGCAGGTGTTTGTAGTTAGAAAATAAAAATTAAGATACATACATTATTTATTGAAGCTTCTATAAATGAAGTTAATCTAGAGATATGTCTAAATATGTACCAACTTTAGCTAATTTCATATTATTGAACAAGTTTGTTAATGATTTCTAATGGATCTTTTATTGTAGGAAGTGCTAAACAGTGTTATAGAGCAGAAATGTGCAAATACCAATGCAGAGGAGGCCTCACGTCTTATCTTTCTATAGAGAAACTCTGTTTTAACATAAATTATCAAACCACATTAAAAAGTGAGCTTATCAATATTATCTCAGTCTTACTACTTCTGATGATTTTCTTTAGTTAAATTTATCATTAGCTATTTTTATCCATGGAAACAGGTGTATTTGTGGAATCACTCTGGGATATAGTATTTATTTGGTTTCTTACTATGATTTGTTTCAAAATTAGTTTAAGATCTCATGAACAGTAACCAAACCTTTAAGCATGAGTTGTCCTGTTTCTATTTTGCTATGTGTGGAATTCATGCATTGCTGTTTTCTATCCCTGCCTATGTGCATTGGAACTACCCCCCCATTTTGGCCTGATTTCCTTTTTTGTTGTGAGAGCCTATTATCTACCTTTTAGTAGCTACCAGCAGAGAAGAGATTAATTCTTCATTTATTTGACAGTCATTATTCCATATTAGGAACCCAGAAATGCTTGATAATAAATAACTGATTATATTAAAAACAGGCAGAGCTCTCTAGCAACTGTCTGCGTGGCAAATGTATCCAATTCCTGATTTATCTGCTGATTTTCAGTCACTTTTTTTAACCCAAGCTGAACAAAATAGCATTTAGACAGCATCTTAGATGAGCTGTTTACTGTACTCCAATCCTTTTGTGCTGGTGTTGGCTGGGACACAGTTAATTTTCTTCCCAGTAGCTGGTATGGGACCATGTTTTAGATTTGTGCTGAGAACAGAGCTGATAGCACAGGGATGTTTCCATTGCTGCTGAGCAAGTGCTTATACAGAGTCAAGGTCTTGTCTGCTCCTCACCCCCCAGTGAAGGGCTGGGGGCACAAGGAATTGGAGAGACACAGCTGACTTCAGGGAAACCCCAGGGATATCCCAGAGCACAGGGCATCTGCCCAGCACATGCACTTGTGGGAAGACAGCAGGACAGATAAAAATAAACAGGTCTCTTTCTGTAAAATTGTTTGCACAATAATCTAGTCATTGACTCAAACAGCATTTCTTTTTTTCATGGCTTCCTTTAGATGTTCAAATTTTAGCCAGGAACTGACACACTACCAAAGAGCTTTACAAACAGGGTGCCTTCAGAGTTCACCAGCTCTGTAGCTGCTTTTGGCCTTTGTTAAGCTGTCTCTTTCCATTTGCACTCCAAATTTCAGCTGTGTGGCTGTGCATCCTATTGAATTACACAGTGACAGGATGCACGAGGCACTAGACACTGTCAGAATTTAAAGAAAGGCAATCCCTGAAGACAGTCTGCTATTCCTCCTGAATGGCTGCTGTTGCTCACCTAATTCAGGATTTTTGGTGCTGCCACATAAAGAAGTTCTCTAATGGGCTCAGCCTGTGTCAGCTTGCTCCTTCCAGCCCTGTGTTCTCATGTCAACTTGGATGTGAGAACTTCTCACAGTAGTTCTACTACTGCTTTTATTTGTACCAGCAGAGTTTTGATATTTCAGCACCCTGTCCTCCTTCCCAACAAATACATGTACTGTCTTACAAGCAAAAAAATGTTGAGAGAAAAGGCAACATTTTACTCCTCAAATGAATCCTAGACAACAAAGATCAGGAAAAATGCCGATTAAAAAAAAAAAAAAGCTCTCCTCTTTTTAGCATGTCAGGAATTCACCTTGTTCAATGTGGCATGTCCTCCCAATTAGAGATCAGGCCTCCAACATGGACACCAAAGTGGGAGGGAAAACATGGGAAGATGGATTATTCTTAGGAGCTTGCTCAGCTGCTGCAGCCACCGGGCAGAGAACATCCTTACAGCAGCTGCAACACCTTCCATTAGCTCCTGGAGTCGGTAACAGAGGTGGGCATGAGAACTCTGCATTAATAGCTAAGTGTTCTGGTGGAGTTGAGGATCACAGGAAAATCAGGACAGGGGATTTTTCTAAGTATTAGGGTGGTTTTTGTAAAGATGGTCTTTGGGGCCCAGAGTCAATGCTGCTGCATATCCAGGATGTCTTAACACAGGTCTGGCTATTTTGATTTTGTCTCTCTTATGACTTACAACACATTGGGTTTTGGATTCCAAACATATGCTACTGCCACTCTGAGCCCCTGTGTACAAATAATCATATACATTAATTCCTGAACTACTTCAGCTAATAAGCCCCAAATCCTCAAACTGAAATTCAACTCTGAAAACATCAGTCCAGTTCCAGTGTTCCCCTGCTTCCAGCTGTGGGACCCAGTTGACTGCAAGGAGATCAGTGAGAACCTAAGCATAAATATATGTCCATAACACAGGAAGTGTTTACAAGAAGGTCATTGGTTCTCTCTAAAATGCTTCTCTCTTTGGGCTCTGATCAAAGCTGCTTTTGCAAAATGTTATGAGAAACTTTTAAAGAAAAAAAATTACAGAGCAAACAAAAAAATCCTTCTTTATTTTAGATGAGAGACATTCTTTCTCTGGAAAAGGTGCTTCCTGGCCAAGGGTAATCCAGAACAATTTACTGAGTTAAAGGTTTCCACATTTGGCCATATGCATTTTGCTTTAGAAATGCAGCAACAACCAATCCTGGTGAAAGCCAGACCGACGTGAGTGCCACTGCCTGCTTTAAGTGGAAGCTGTCTTTTTAAAAAAACTGAAGAGCATGTGGGTGGGCAGCATGGAGAAGGGTGGAGAGGTTTAGTCCCTGGCTGTCATTCTTTAGGTGTGACCACAATGCTGCAATCTCTGGAACGCAGCTGGACAGAAAGGATGAGGAATGCCCCTGCCTCCCTTGGGGAAATCAGTCTGATGATGCCAGGAGCTGTGATCTGTCTCTCCAGGAAAGTTGTCCCCTGCAGCAATTAAATCTCTGCTATAATGTGATTTAAACAAGAGGATATTTCCCCGCAGAAACTGCCAGATCATTGTTTCCTCCAACTGCCTCTGACAAGAAAATGAATGCAGTGAGGAGTCCTCAGATTGGGGCACTGCAGCTCTCCTGGGAGCAGAAGAGGGATGCAGAGCTTGACAATATTAAGTGAGCCTGACAATTCCATCACCAGTTTCCCCAGACAAATCCATAGACAAGTGTCAAAGGAGCTGAAACTATGTCTGATCTCCATGTTACCATCCACTTTCTCTGTCTTGGTGGACAGAAACCAAAGTGCATCTGTAAAACCACTGCTGGATGCATTTTGTTATTCCACATACCATGAGCAGACTTCCCAACAAAATCCAATGGCTTCAGTTACATATCAGAGGACAAGAGAATCACTGTGTAGCCATGGATTCATTTTCCCAAGGCTTTTCTAAAGCCTTTGAAAGCTTCTTTAGGATCTCCCTCAAAACAAAGCCCTTATGTCAACAGAAACTCTTGCTTAGATATGCTTCATCTGTTACTTTTTATGAATATCCACAATCAAAGGGTGACAGCTTTCACAGTTAAGCAAACACAGTTACACAGAGCACACTTCTCCCACAAAAGGTCAGATAATACAACATGCTAAATGTTAAATGCACACGAGAGGGATAAGTTCCCCTTGAGCACACTGCCACGGGGAGTTATTTAGGAATATATTGTCCATCTTTGCAGGACACCCTGCAAAGTGTCTTTGCAAAGATCTTACCTGTTCAGTGATGAAGGAGCTTGAAAAAGTGACAGCTGACCAGAAGAAGATCCCACAGCTGAGAATGATCTTTCTGTTGAACCGGTCACCAAGGTAACCAAAGATCGGTGCCGCCACCATGAAACTACAGATAAAAACTGCAAGGGAGAGAAAAAGGAAAGAAACCTTTAATAAACATCAGATCAAATTTTCTGCAAGCCAAATCCTCTAGAGAACAGTTCCAAATAATTAGACATTCTGCAGTCCTGCCTTGCAGAGTTGTGCAGGCTGGTAGGCTTTCTGAAGTCACTGTTTCCTTAATCAAACAGATTTTTCATTCCCAGAGAAACTTCAGACCAGTGAACTCATATTACTTGAAAGCACCAGCCCCTCACAGTCAGCTGAGCTCAGATCTGGGGATGGGCAAACCCAGGACTGAATAAATTAAAAGCTTCTGCTTAAATGTTGCTGAGAAGGTAAAGTGGAGGTTGGAAGGAGTTTCAAGCAAACAGAAAACAAGCCAAGGGCTCCTTGCTGGCTCTTGCAGCAGAGACCTGAGATAAATGGGCCACAGAAGCTGAGGTTCTTTCATCCTTCCTAGCATCCTCCCTGTTTTAAAGAAATGATGAAACAGTGAGGAAAACCAGCAAGCACCACTATCATCCCACTGACATCAGCCCTGTCTCCTCACTAGGTGCTTTCACCATCATTAAACCTGTATTTAAACTCATTGCTGAGCAACAGCTTCCCTAGAACAAAGAGTTTTAACCTACAAAGTCCAAACAGGCCAGGACTGTTCTCATCTGAAAGACTTCAAGTTCACCCTTTGTACCCTCCAAAACCCCCAAAGCCTTCTGCCATGTAGGAATGAGGCTCTTGACAGAGTAACTTCTGCAAAATCACCTCAATTCAGAGTTCACTCCTCTGCCCACCTCAAAACAATCTGGCCTGTGAACCCCCTGAGAACACTGAAATGGGGAATTCACACCATGTTCCTGGTTAATTTGGATTTTGGCAGAAATTGCCATGATTTAAGCTGATTTATACCTGGCTTTTGTCTGTCCACATTAGAGAACTGGAGAAGGGCAATTCCATGGATTTTATTGCTGTGTAGTATGAACTCTGACTATAACTGGCTGTCTTGGATTTAGCAAATCCAGAAGGATTTAGGTGGGACATCAGAATACCTAGAGGTCTCCCTTTAGTCGCACAATCCTGACACTCATTTGTTATCAGGTAGGTCTTGGAGGGCACTGTGGGCTTTTGGCATAGCCTAACCCCAGCTGTCTATTTTTAATTGTATAAAATGGGGTGGGGGGATGGAATAGGTAAAAAAAACCAACCAACCAACCAACCAACCAACCAACCAAAAAAACAACAAAAAAACCCAAAAACAAGTGCAGAGGACACACCCCCCTTTTGGGTGGAATGTGCATATAAAATTAAAATGGTTAAGACTCAAATAATGAATTTTTCATAGATGATGATATGTGACAGTTCAAAAATGTGCAGAATGCTGAACTATGACTAAATGTCTTTTTTTTTAGTATATTAGGATGTCAAAGCTGCTTTATAAATAACACATATCCATTTGCATCTGTGTTTTGTGACCCATGTGAGTGTGTATGTATTTTGCACTGCTATATTTGAACTAAATTACAGGATTACTCTTTTTACATTTAGAATAAAATGAATTGAGATAACAGAAATGTTAAGGCCTGAAATGCAGCACATGCAACACATCACACATACTTCTATAGTAATGCTATGAACAGTTTTGCTGTTTAGCTCACACATAAACCCTACTGATAGAACTCAGTCCCTGCATCTGTCCCAAAATCCTTGTGCAAACAAAACCTACAAATAAAACTACGAGCAGTGTTTTCATTTATGTTTTACAGAGAAACTAGACCAGAAGTGGCCCACAAATCTCTGCTCAGCAAGGGCACATCTGCACTGGCCCCACTCCAACAAGGCACTTAAGCACAGGCTTATATTGGGCACTTCAGAGTCATCAATTCCATGATTAAGTGCTTTCCTGAATTAACACCAAGGGCTTGGCACCTTGCAAAGCTGGTGCAACAACTTGGCACGAAGGATACGTGGCTGTTCATTGGGAATGAGAAGCAGAAAATGACTGTGACTGGTCCAGACCAGTGTGACCACTGCAATTTGATCTTTCTCTTGGAAGGACACTACAATTCATTCATCTCAGAATCCCATATTCTGCCATTTTTATGATATAAAAAGACACAAAACTGAAAAAGCTTCCAAGGGAAAACTAGAAACATCCAAGTTAGCATCCCACCATTTCAAATATCAAATAACATGGTTAATAAAATCTCAAGCTTTGAGACATGCAGGGTGTGATCCAAAGCTCACATTAATCAGTGGGATTATTAGCTTCAATGACCTCTGGATCACAAAGGAAAAGTCTAATTCTGGAATTTGGGCAAAATGCACAAAGCTCCTCTTTCAAATAAAACAAACCAAAAAAAAAAAAAGATTGTCCAATGACTTTCCAACAACATACATCCTTCTGCTGCTCAAATCCCTTTGGAGGATTTATTTTTGGAAGACTCTGAGCTGTGAGCTTTGTCAGTGGTAAGCAGCTGACTTGACAGCTCCACAAGGTGTAAAATGAAAGGACAACAGAGCCAAATAAATAACAGGTAATAGAACACAGCTGTCACAAGAATAAATGCAATTTATATCAGAGTATTTATGACCCAAATATGCATCAGAGCATTGATTGACTCAAATAAATGCAGAGTATGATGGCTGTGTGGTCTGTCAAAAGGATTTGCCTGTTGCAGGCATTTCCCATGAATCAATTTTTGCAATTACTCCTGCCAGTGACAGCCGAGACTCCTGAACCCCAGCCTGGGCTGGCAGAACAGAGGTGAACAAAAGCAGGGCACATTCCCAAGTGGGATGGAAACCTGAGTTACTCTAGAACAGGAGCTGAGGTTCTGTGACAACCACGAAGGAGAGACCTTCGCAGAAGACACAAAACTGCAGCACGTTCAGGTGGAGAGAGGGGCAGCAGAAACGTGTTTAGTTTGCAGGCAAGAGGGCTGAGCATAAGGCAGAGAATTGCATTCCAGTAAAGGAGCCTGGCACTTGTGCCAGCCTCTTCCTTTCTGGCTTCTCTTCTTTCTTCCACAGCATTTTCTGTTCCTTGCACACACCTACTCCCAAATTAATAAAATTGAAGTGACACCACAGCAGCTGCTGCTTCAGCTCAACCACAGCCACAAATCTTTTCTATTAGGGCAGCAGTGGGACAGAGGTTGGCACTGCACTTTCCTCTTCCCAATCAACAGCTCCTCTTCCCATTTTCACTTAGAGACATCTCAGAATATTACCAGCTTTTGAAGAGATGTAGAGTGCAAGTCAGGGCAGAGTTAGAAACCCACTGGGATTTAAGATGAGCTACTGTGAAGGCAGTGATGGCATTGGGAGCAGCTGTGGGCAGGTATAGCTCTGGCAGTCCCATTTTAGATGTGTACAGCTCATTTCCCCTGGTAAATGACCTCCAGCAGTGCCAGCAAAAGTGGCTCAGTCCCAGCACAGGGTGGAGCTGAGATACATTTCTGCAGGAGTAAATTATCATGTGAGCAAAGGATGAATAAACAGACACATAGTGAATGCCATCAAGGAGGGAGGTTCTTTTAAGTACAGGTATTTTCAAAAGGAGAACCCATTTGTCTTTATTCCTCCCTTTGTGGCTTAGCCACTGAAATGCCGACTGTGGTGAGAAGGCAGGAAGAGTGTAATTGCCCAAACTGGATGGCTTGGTGTCTATTTCTGCCCCTGGATGCCTGTCCCACCCTGTACAGGTGCACAAGCACTTTCTCAGCCCGGATTTTTCTGTGCATGGCTGGAATTACAACAATGTGCAGCATAAAAAAATCTTACATGTCCCACCCAAACACCCACCAGACAAGGAAATCACCCTCCCAAGCTTCTATTGCTGCTACATGTACTGCAGCTTCAGTCCTGTTTCAGGATCATGGCCAGAGAGCTGCTATTCAGACACTTTCCCCTCTCAAGAGCTGCCTGGGTACCCAGGGGAAAAGTAAATCCCCCAACAGTGGAAGCAAAGGAGATGAGAGAAGAGAAAGGAAAGTCAGTCTCTTCTGACTTTAACAGTCACAAAAAGCTCTTGCCTCCTAGAACTAGATGCCATCACTCTTATTTTTCTCTTCTTTCTCTCCAAACAAAAATTTACCACCTTGACTCTAGTGCTGTTCCCTGAAAAGGCTCTGACCTGACAGCTCTACACCCTGTGATTCCAAAGACACTTGCCTCCATCTCACTTGCTCTTTTCTTTAGTGGATTTTTTAGTGGACTTATCAACCCAGAGATAAGACTCAGAGAGGGGCTTTTCCTGCCACCAGGTCATCCACAGAGTGGAATCAAGAAGGAAGAGAGGCAGTGACAGAGGTACACACGGAGGCTGCTGTTCCTCAGTTCCTGCAAGTGGATCACAGGCACTTCTGAAAAAAGGTCCCTTCTTTTGGTTTTGACTTAGAGCACACAGGGCTTATTTTTTCCTATCAGGAAAAATGCTAGAAAGGTTCAGGGTCAGGTGGAAATAGCTTTCTCTATACAAAGATGCTCAACAAAAAAAACCTAATGGGTATCTTTGAGCTTTGAGTCAGCACAAATCATGTGTGCACATCTAATGGAGTGCTGACAGTGAGCTTGGCTCTGTGGAAGGCAAACCCAGACAGCCTCTGCCTCAAGGGAATGGCATCCACTGAGACACTGCTGAGAATTGTGTGCTGAGAGGTTGATAACATCTTCCCAACAACAAATTTCCAAACAATGAGAACACCGAAACAGGCAGCTTGCCCTGGGTGGGATACTTTACAGGTGTGTACAAGTACAACCCTGAGATTTGTTTGAGCCACTTCTATCCCAGGGACTTTCAGTCACGAGTGCACGTGTTTCTCAAGCTGCTTGTGACACCAGTTACCATCTACCTGCAATGGTGAATAAAGACTCTCCAACAAGCCCAACCAACTCCTCTGTTCCAAAGACAAGTTTTTTGCAATGCTTCCCTCTTTTAATTTTCATTTCCTCTATAGTTTTATGCTATAATTATACCACTCAGCACATACAACACAGCACATTTAATCACAGTGAGGCATGGGACAATTTAGAAAGAAAGTGAAACATTAATTTCTACTTTAGGGCTAAGGAAATTAAGACACAGGAAAGCGACCTGCCCATGATGAACTACAGACATCTGGAACCCACACAGGTCTTCAGCTTCAGTGTCCTGTTTATAGTATCATGTCTATGCTGAAGGGATTTCTGAAGGTCTACAACCACAATTTAAAGTGATTTTTTTCTTACAGCACCATTCAAGCAAAGAAAGAACAAAGGTCCTTTCGTGCTACTTAACCGTTGAACCTGAACTGTGTCACAGTTCAGGCACAATGTGGTGATGGTCAAGCATTACAACAAGTTGCCCAGGGCAGTAGTGGAACCACCATCCCTGGAAGCGTTCAAAAACTGTGTAGTTGTGGCACTGAGGACATGGATTACTGGTGGAGTTGGCAGTGCTGGATTAATGGATGATCTCAGAGGTCTTCAACCTTACTGATTGTATGACATGACCAAGGTAAAATTGATACCCAGTGGTGGGGCAGTCCAAGGCCCCGGGAACCTCAGCAACGTGATTTAAGACATTCATCCTTTGAAGGAGGATGAATTAATATAATACAATTAATTTAAGAAAATACCACCCTGAAAGCCACCCCTGTCACAAACTTTGCAATAGGTACTCTGTTACATCACTCTGCACACGGGCTTTGTTGTACTTCATTGCCAATTCAACAGCCAACAGACGGATTGTGTTACTGCGCTTTGCTGGGTGCGAACACGAGATCACCGGGCTCCAGACTCTCATGCACACAAGGAGTTTGTGACAAGTGTGAGCAGCTTTGAAACACCATCAGTTCCATATGTCAGGCAAAGCTGTCACACGCTGACAATGTCGAGCACAGGAGCATAAAAAAAAAAAAATTGCTTGAGAATGCACCAAATCAATTGGAGTAAGGTATACGAAGGTTTGGGTTGGATGTGGTCAGAACAGACCACAGGACAAAATGGAGAATTTTATAAATGCCTGGTTGTGTCCTTGTACTTGTGTCCTCAGCAAGCTAAGGTTCAATAAAGCAAAGTGAAAAGTCCTGCACTTCAGTCACAACCCAAGGCAGTGGCACAGGCTGGGGACAGAGTGGCTAGAAAGCTGCCCAGTGGGAATGAATCTGGGTGTGCTGGTCAACAGGGGCTGAACATGAGCCCAGGTGTGCTCAGGTGGCCAAGAGGCCAATGGCATCCTGTCAGGAAAAGTGTGGCCACCAGGACCAGGGACATTGTCCCCCAGTACTGGCCATGGGTGAGGCCACACCTTGAGTGCTGCATCCAGTTCTGGGCCACTCACTTCAAGAACAACACTGAGGGGCTGGAGCATGCCCAGAGAAGGGCAGCAGAGCTGGGGAAGGGTCTGGAGCACACAGGTGAGAAGAAGCAGATGAGGGAGCTGGGGGAGAGTTCAGCCTGGAGAAAAGGAGGCTCAGGGGGGACCTTCTGGTTTTCCACAACTCCCTGACAGGAGGGGACAGCCAGTGGTTGGACTCTGCTTCCAGGGAAACAAGGGACAGGACATGAAGAAACAGCCCCAAGCTGTGCCAGGGAAGACTCAGGCTGGACTTCAGGTGGAATTACTTCACTGAAAGGGTGGTCAGGCATTGGAAGGGGCTTCTCAGGGAGGTGGAGTCCCCATCCTTGTAGATGTTCAAGGATCAACTGGACATGGCACTCAGTACTCTGGGCTGGGTGACAAAGTGGGAATGAGTCAAAAGTTGGAAAGAGAGGAGCATAAATGTTTTCAAGGTGTGGCCCTAACTACTCACACAGTCTGTGTTTTCCAGTGTGTGTTTCTGTTTCACAGGACACTCTAGATCGTGTTTCCCTCACTGCAGACACCACTCATCAGTATTCAAGCTCCAATCTTGTCTTCTCCATAGGGAGCACATTGCACCATGAGGTGCCAGTTTTTTCCTTAGCACAAACTGATACAAAATGTAAACAACATGTTTAGGATGAGTATGTGCACACACACTGACACACATTTACAGAGGCTGTTGTACAATACCACTCAGTTCCATTTGCTGAGACAGGGTCAGAACTTGGCTACAAAACCACCACTTATGAAGCCAGACAAGGCCTGAACACAGCTTGCCTGGCAAGTTCACAATTCACACAATAATACACAAGATGCAGTGCTTGGAAGAGTTCAGTACTGGTAATACCTGCCCTTTTCCTCACTGCAGAAACCAGGTTCTTTCAAGGGTTAGTGCCTATATTCCCAGCAAAGGATATCCTGAAGCTTGCTTCGTTCACCTTAACTAACAAGAATAATTGCTTCAGTGGGAATTGCTGGGAAATCCACCCCTTGGAAACAGAAAATGAGATAAGAATATCCAGAAACCCAGCACTCATTTTTTTAACTGTTTTTTTTATTAATTTCCTATATTATGTCCATTGAAGCTGCACTTAAGGATTCAGCCACTCATATCTTCCTTACTGCTGAAGTCACAAGGAGATAGTTACTCACAGTTATCAATTCACAACTCTTTTATACATCTGAGGTTCAATGCCATCCTGCTGTACTTTGAATTATGTGTACAGTGGAAAAGCCAGAATTCTACTGTACTGTTTTATCTCTCTGGATGTGCAGCAAATTTACTTGGGGCAGGAGCTAACTTGCTACAAGACTAAACTTTGAACAGCTGTACACAGACATCATCATTTAAATAGAAGAAGGAAACCCACTACTTCTGCTTTTCATTGTGGGAATTACAGTGATCACATTAGCACTGTTTTAAACGGATTTGGGCAACCTGAACATCAATACAACCATTGCAGTGTTCCTAGAGATGTGCTCTGTAAGAAAATGCAGCAACCCCAAGGAATGGTTCCAGTGTCCAGCTCCCAGTCCATCACTTTCCTTGTGCCTGAACTGGTGCTTGCCTGAGCCTGCAGTGAGCTGGCTCTGGGAGAGCAGCAGCCATCCAGCCCTGAGGAGCAGCTTTTCCAATTAAATAATAGTAGCAGAATGTCTTCTGTGGCTATGAGAGCACTTGAGGAGGAGCAGACACCACCTCTCCTCATCAGTTAAAGACATAACATTCACATCAGGGTCAGTTCCACAATCTGGTTCATTCCATGAAGAGGGAAGAGGAGGCTGTGGCACAGTTGGGTTTCCATGGCAGTGCCATACAAAGCCATGCAGATTATTGCCTAAGACAGCATTAGATTGCTGGCACTTGTTAGCAGAGCCCAGAAAACTCACTTTTCTGACAGTGTTTAAACTCTGCTTTTGGATTTCTTACTGTTCAGAAATGATGGGTTAAATAAGCCAGGGCCAATTCTGTTTTACAGCCACTTCCACTTTGAGTTGTTTTCCTGCAAAGTGCTTTCAGTGTGGTTTCATTTAGACTCCTGACCAAAGCTGATGGAAGGACTCCTTGATTCAGTGGGCATTAGAGCTGAGAATTTTGTTGAGATAGAACTGCTTATGACTTCTAAGGGCAGCAGAGATCAGAACCTCTTTGCCAATAAAAACACTTCCATACTAGTAAGTTTACTGCACGCCTGTAATATTAAAGGTTATTACTGGGAAAGGCACAGCGGGCATCAAAAAGAACTGCCAAAAGGACAAAACAAGTCCTTTTACAGTAAAACATTAAATATCTGGACAAGGAACAATCAGTGTGGGATATGGAGGAGATCTAACACCATGAGTAGCAAGCAAAAGGGGAAAACTGAATCACCTCCTGTCTTAGAAGACTGACCAGCCAGGTGGCATCAAATAAAACAGGCAGCTGAAAAGTGCAAATCAAAGGAGATCTTTCATTCACAAAACTTAACTAAACACTGGAATTTTATCACAGGATGCCCCGGGAGCTAAGAGTTTATGTTTTTACAAAACAGGATTGGACAAAAGCCTGTAGGAATACTAACTGAAAGGCTGCTAAAGGTAGCTCCTCTTGTTCAGGATGTCTTCAGCTAGCCAGTTGATTTGGCATACCAGGAACTAGCACAATAATCTTTTTCTGCCCTATATATGTGATCACAAGCAAAGACTGGCTAATACACTGAAAGGACAGTGGGTCTGGAAATTACAACTATTCCCACAGTATTCTGGAAAAAAAAAATAGTTAGGAAGACAAAGTGCATCTGCATCATTTCCACTAGCTTGATCAGGTAATAACTTATTAACATATCTCTGAGCTGCACCTAAATTATTTCTAAAAGCTGGAATGTGGTTCACAGTTACATTTCTAAAACCACTACTCAGTTTGACCCTGTACATACACAAGGTGCAGTTATGAAATTCCCAGTCTGAGCTTTGTCCTCTTGCAGTTTCTCCTCCATTTGACTCACCCAGCTCTAAGAGTTTGAGAACTTTCTGGTTCCACAGAGCAGCAGGACGTGTCAGCCCTGCCTGGCTGCGCTGCTCACACAGTGCGTGACAGGGTCGGTCTGCTGTTGTGCAATCAGTTGCAGGGAAAGTTCATTAACTTAGTTAGCCAATTAGGATGGATTTGTCTCCATTCTGGTCAATCCTGAATTAGACATGAGATCCCAGAGGTGCAGAGACTGGTCAATAGCTGTGCAGCACTGCAGCATTGTGAGTGACACAGCTCAGACAGGACTAAAATACAGCTAAACCAGTCTTGGCTGCTGTTACAGACACAGGCAGCAATCACTCCTAGCACTCAGGAAAGTCTGCATTTGAACAAATAGCAGTTTTGATTTTCCCTTTCTGTGCAGTTTTCCAGGATGTTCTGCCCCTGCCATCCCTCTGAGAGCCACAGTCACAAATAACCCTCCAGCTGGGCGAGCCTGCTCCCACTTGCCAGGAGGATGAAACACATACACCAAGGGCTCACAGCCAGAGAAAGGTGCCTTTAAAAAGCATCTAAATAACCACAAACCCCAAAGGAGCTTTATTTTGTTCTGTTCCCTTCCTCTACTTGAAGAACTTTTTCTTTTGCCATTGCAATTATGACTCCAGGCACACGCACAGAGCCACATCTGCAGGAGCCTTCGGAAGCAAAGGTGAGATCTCCTCAAGGAACTGGTCAGACTTTCCCTTGTGCCAGTACAAAGCTTGTGAGACCATCTGGAGAGCAAAATCTGGAGCTGATGAGGGCTGAAAACTAATCTTGTTTCTTTTCTGGCAACATCCCTGATCCAAGGGAGGCAGCATGAACTGGTGGCTAAGAACTACACCGAGTCCCTTGGGGCAGGGACAGGGATGTGCACCTTTGTCCTCAAAGCCTTTTCAAGCACAGCAGACACTTAAACACACCAAGAAATGACAGCCTAAAGCTGGTAATGCAGGATAATCTAAATCTCTTGATCCTTGAAATCTGCATTGAGTACCATGAATTAGATTTAACTAGCAATAAAATACTTTAAATCTGTTATAATACAATGATGCTTCATTTGTATCTGGTATAAAGAGAAATAATGTTTCTGGTTCCTAATTTGAGATAGAGAGGGAAAACTGTTTTCATCCTAAAATGAGCTTTGCCAACTTTCTTTACAACAGCACTACTAATCCTGCGTCCTTCCTCAACTAACATTTTAATTTCAAATAATTAACTAGGATGCAATAGGAATTATTCTGTCTCAATGTCAAAACCTATTTCCTGCAGCATTACAGAACAGGATAGAGATGAGACACTTGTACTGGGTATTACTAAAAAATTCCCTGCTACATGTTATTTACCAACAACAGCAGTTTCCTGAGAAAAAAAGAAAAGAAAAACAAGGCAATAGGAAGTGCTTCCCCTTCCCTTTAGAGTGGATTCAAGAACTCCTCATGTATTTGTCACAACTTACTGAGGGAGATCATCTGATAGATTCTCATCCCACAGCTTTCAGACTTGAGGTTTGTTTGGGTTTGTTTTTAAAATGAAAATCCTAAATAAATGACTATTCTGCAGTGGGAATGCCTTGCTGACCTCTACACACAGCTCTCAATATCTGCTGGTTGCATTTACAAAGAGTTAGAAACTCTGCAGTAGCCAAACTTTCACTTCCCAAGCGTGTCACACGCAGCTGGGGCACAGGACCACTCACTGCTCCATCACAGAGCGAGGGATCTGGGGGAGGCTGGAGCAGGGATGCTGGTTTTGCCAGCACTCTTGGCCAGAAGGAGACCCTCAGCCATTGCCTTCCACCAGGGCCACAAGCCCAGGGGCATTTTGGAGCCACCAGTCCTGATGGCTACACTGCTGGGAGCCAAGTGAATGCTGAGCGTAGGAAAAGTTACATCAAAGCCTTGAAATCCACATGGCTCTGCTTTGGGAATGGGGAGGGGGACACAGCTCTTTGCTGACATTGTCCCCAGGCTTGCAATGGGACTGATTTGATTTCTTTTTCATTCTTCTCACAGTTCTTTGGGGGTCTGTTGTACCATCTATAGTGGGCTTGGCAAAACACATGCTCCCTCTTTGGAAAGGAAAATGGCCATAATTGCATTTTAATGATGGAATTGGCTGTCAACTACCACAGCACCACCAGCCTCGGGACAGCATCTAATCTGGCAGGACACAGGGATGAAATGAGACTTTGCTCTCAATTTTAATGTCTGTCATTGGCACCCACCAAAGCTGTCCTACTTAGAGTGAAAACTGAAGACATTTCTGCAGATTATGCACTCCAGAAATTGCTCAGGAAAGCAGGTAAGCACGGGCAAATGGGCAGGGAATGCTCTGGGGTGAATGAGAGCCATCCAGGACACCCCAGATCTTGTTTGAGGGTTGTCACCAAGGCACAGGAGCAAAGCACTGGTGTCCAGACAGGGAAGGACAAGGAGTCACATTCATTGTGTGTGTTTGTGCATGTGCAGATAAAAGTGTGTCAAAGCTTGGTACCAAACTCTTTCCACACCATTTTTTGCAAAACTGTTCCCTTTCCAACTCAGGCCATACGTCTTCAAGAGTGCTTTTAGCAGATCAGTAAAATGCCATCTTTTAAAATCAATAAAACTCAGTAACTAAGGAAATTATCAATCTGAAGGGAAAAAAATACAGATTCATCTCTGTATTACAGCTGACTTCCTTCACAGGGGTCAGTTTTCATCTTTCTGAATTTTTAAACACATTGACCACCCTGGTCTCACACTGCCTGCCTCTAGATATCTGGAGGAAGGCAAATATTTGTCAAATTAAACTGAATTCTAAGGGATGAAAATATATTATTTCTCATCACAAAAATTTCAAGAGGACATCTAAAATATCTGATTTTTATTCATTTGCTCTAAGATGCAGGCAGTGCCAGCAAGGGGTACTGCTCTTAAAATCCTGCCATCTGCAGCCTTATGCTAATTCACTTTTTTTAGGAATAGAAATCACTGTGGAATGGGAATATGCTAAAATTCACAGAAGATATGGATATAAAAACCATCGTAGGTAATTGCTTTGGTTTGATGCTAATCCAACAACCCAGAATTGTCTTATTTTCCTCCAAGATTTCCCTCCTCCCAAGGCCCTAAATGCTATTGATAGCTTCACCTTTATTTGCAGAGGAAACACACACATTTCATAACATTGCCCAGCCAATCCTTACTTCTAAAGAGCTGTCTGCTGGTCACAGAGGGAATTTCAGTATTTTCTCCTCCTCAATTACCTACTTTTTTTAGAGTTGCCTGTAAAATGCAAAGTGTCTTGTGCAATGACAGGTCTCTGTATAAGCTACCACCCATTAGGGACTGGCCCAAAACCCCACTAACTTTACAGGGGAAATTTCTGTAGTGCTGACTGTGTTTCAATTCACAGCACCAACACAGAAATAGGAAAAAAAAAAAAATCATCTCTCTGTGGAATCTCACAGTTTCTCCCTAACAGCCACGTCCATCTTTCTGCCTAAGGCATTGCCAGTGAATAAATAAGTCTCCCAGTAAAGTATCTTTCATGTAACCTCAGGAGAGCACTTCATAAGAACACAAGAACAATGACAACAGATCAGAAAACCATGTAGTCTTGCATCCTGTCTGTGACAGGGACAGCAATCAGCTCTTTCCGAGGAAAGTACACAGAATTCCTACACAGGCAGCTGAATTACTCAGAGCCTGGCTTCAGCCCTCCCAAGAATTATGTGTTATCCACATGAAAATCTGATCTTTTAAGCTCAGATCCTGACAATATTCCTCGTGACATTCATTTCCACAAGCTTTCCACTCTTCCCTGATAAGTTTTTGGAATGCAAACTGACCCCTACTGATTGTTTCTGCATTGTGAGGAAAAAAAATCAGAAAAGCAACACCTCACATCCTTTTCAGGACATTCATTATGTTAAGTGATTTTACATCACCCCCCTCTTATTTTTGAGGACAATCAAATGAAAACGAATAATTTTTGAAAGTTCTCCTGTGAGAAGGAAGTGGAGAGTGTACATGAGACAGTGTGAGTGCAGCAGGGGCTGGGGCTAGATGGTCTGGACCAGACATGTTGGCCCAAAGTGTGGTTTGTGTGTAAATACACTTGCTGTCTGGTTTCATTATGAATCACAAATCCTCTACAAGGCAAGGAAGGAACCATTTGCTCTCACTTACCCTGAACCCTGAGCTGATTCTCATTTATTACCCATCATTAAACCCACACAAGCACAGACACAATGCTCAGACACAATCACCACCAGCTGCAAGGGACAGGGAATAAAATGCTGAACCACTTCCTGGGCTGATTAACAGCACTGTGAGGGTCAGGCAGGAGTCTGAGCCACCAGACAGCAAGATCTATCTTTGGCAGAAAACAAGACTCCAGGCCTCAGCAGTTGTAAAGCTGCTTTCTCCTGTGTTAAAGCACACCAGGTAACTCAACCTATTCTCCTCTGGCAGTCTGGCACCTAAACTACAACACAGATATGGATATAAAAACTATCTACTGACTTATCTATCTAGATATAGATATATAAAAAAGGCATATCTTTATTTTAAAATACAATAGGTTTCCCAGACAACCACCAAACCCCATGGAACAAGACCCACAAGTGAGCCAGAGGCATTTTAAAGATGACCTTAGGACATCCAGAATACCCTCATCTCTCAGAATTTTGTATGTCCAGCAAGCTTTAGAGAGATTCTCACCATCATCCAAGCCCAGTGGTCTGAGAACAGCCCAGGGACCATAAATACTTTCTGCTTCCCATCCAATGCCACACATGCCCATCAGCACTTGAATAACTCCCTGCCAGGGTATGGAGCCATGGGCTGAGCCATCTGTTTTTCCAGATGCCAGTAACTTTTGCATCACAAAGTAAATGCAAAGAAACGTCATCATTGACTGTGATTTGCAACTGTATGTTGAGGACTAGGGCAGGAGCTGGACAACCAGCAGGCCACAAATAAACACCTACAGTGATGAGCAGCCTTCATCCCACAGTGAACAGACATCACAGGGTGTAGAGAAGCCTCTCACACCACTGTAAGTGCTATTTGCACAATTATTTGCCAATTCAATGTTGTTTGCAGTATCTAGAAAAGCTCCTGCCCCTTGCTGTTCTAAATGGCAATTTAGACAAAGAGCAAGGGTTTCACAGTGGCTGGGGGACCTTCATAAAGGGACAAATTAAGGAAATTGCTGAAATACTGGCATATCCCAGTGTTTAACTTGCCATAGTTTGGAAAGGGATTACAGCTACACTGGAGAATGAATCTCTGTGTGTCTTACAGAATCTCTGTTTTGCAGTTGTTATTTCTAAGATTATCACCCATGTGTCATTCCTGACTTGGACAAATACTCTAATGCCAAGCTGAGCTGCAGTTCCAGGAGCGAGCTTTGCAAATGAACTTGCTCCTATGGGTAAAAGAACATGGGTTAATCACAGTTTCAATATCCATGGAGCGTGACTGGACCCTGTTTTAAATAATCCCTCAGTTTAGATTTCTTTGGATCAGTATCTTTCTGGGAGAACAAGTACCACTAGAAAAAAAACCATCCTGAAACAAATACTGCAATGTGCAAGGTTTGCAAATGTAATTCCTTCGTGCATCATCAATTACATTAATGGAAAAAAGGAAAGGCAGTATTTGGTAAATCCAGGGATTGTCAAGGTATTAAAGTAGCCCATTTCAATTAGGTTTAAAAATGTACAAGGTGATCCTGATGGGTGACCAGTGGCCCATCTGGTGTTGTTTTGTGTTCCACTCCCCTCCCAGGGGACCAGAAATGGCCCAAGGTGCCAGCTGAACTCTGCTATCACAGTCCTACTCAGCTGGAACTGAACCTTGGGCTTGGCATGCTGCTGCCAGAAGTTTACTTGCCTGGTGACTAGACAAGAAACCAGTTTCTGGATTCTGAATCCAGAAAGAATAAGTTCAGTAAGTACAAAGAAGAAAAATTAACACATCTTTTATATACAATGCAAATATTTTCTCTGCTTAGTGTGTCATACACTGTCCAAGTCCCTGGGACATGTAACATTAGCAGCTGGTAGGAATATCTCACTGGAGAGCTTTTAGTGAAAACTCAATATCCATTGTATAATATCCTATATTATACCTCTCTTGCCATAAAACATCCTCTATGAGAAAAAATACAACTTTGGACAATTTGCTTTTCAGAAAAATGTTTGCTCTCTTCACATTTTTGTTTTCTTAGAGATACTTTCTTTTAATATTTTCTCTTTGCTTTTCCACCCTCCTCCTCAATATGACATATTTGCTTTCACACTCACTAATAATTTTCCCCAGCATCACATCCATGGGTTTCAAAGCAGTTGGCAGGCAGCATGACTGCTACATCAGCCAAAAGCTGGAAGTAACTGAAGGCTCTGGGTGGGTAAAGCAGGAATGAATCCACCTGTACTTTTATAAGAATGTAAGAATTTTCTAAGAAACGCAACCCAATAACCCTTAGAGACAGACCCTCTCTCCAGGCCCACAGGACTAAGCTGAGACTAAGCAGCCTCAGCTCCCAGAGCTGTAACAGCAGTGGTACCTAAGGGTGTTCCTGTGAACCCTGCCCAGCAACGTCGTGGGCAGCAGTGTGATAGTGGGAAATGCCAATTTAAAAATAAAGCAGAGGATGGTGAAAACTAAACCAGCAAAAATGATGAGACATTTTCATGCTCCTGTTCTGTAATTTTACTTTCAAGAAGACAGATAAAGGAGATGGATTTATCTAGTGAAATATTGCATGGTTCTCACCATAATAACTGTTTACATCAGCCCTTCTGAACTAATACCTATTTTTAGTCTCAGGCTCTTAAAAGATTCTTAGCTCAATTACTAATTTGGAGCTTTTAATTTACCCTGGGAGCAATTTTTCTGGTGGAATTAGTGCCACTTCACTTTGATTTGCAGGCACAATTAGTAAGTTAAGCATTTATATATCCTAAACTACACCTGTAAAACAGAAAGCTGCTTTTCAAAAAAGCCCATATGCTTAAATTGAATGGAACTCAGTAAAGCCTTTCTTTCTTTCTTTTTCCTTTTCTTTTTTCCTTTTTTTTCAATTGGTGGTAAAGTTATTCTTTAACTCACCCATCTTTCTTAACATGACTCATTCTATCACAAAGGCTCTCATGAAACAGTACCTTTCTTTGTCAGATTTTGTCAATGATTTCTAGTGCTCAAGAGGTGTGGCCAAGGGCACTAAGACAATTTTATTGTTACTTAGACTGCCAGATAGTTTGGACAAAACCACAGGATGCTGAAGACAACTGATACCATCAATTGCTGAGGTGACCAGGACCACTCACATCCCAGGGTGAGGCAGAGACAAGGAAAAATCCATTAACTGTGAATAAGGCAGAATTAAAAACAAAGAATTCAGAGTGTATTTCAAACATCCTTCAAGGAAAACAAAACGAATCCAATCCAACCCCAGAGAGACAAATCCTCTGGTGAAAATTTCACTTTGTAACTCTGAGCAAGGTCTAAATGCAGCTCCAAATAAGCAAGCTATTGTAACTCTTTAATTCTTTAGGGCAACTCTTTGCAGGAAAGGTGTATTACTATTTATGTTCTCACTTCAACACCACTGTCCCACAAAGAAAAAAATTAGAGGTGCCTCATCTCCAGTTCAGCTCACCTACAAAGAACAAGGAGAATGATGCAGTAGGAGAATATGTGAAGTAAGTCTTCTGCAAACATTAGTGGATGCAAAGTTTAGAAGGAGCAAATGGTTAAAATTGTTCAAATGTTTAGTTATTAATAACCTAATGTATAACTGAGTGAGGGAATAAAAGACATCAGAACCAAACTTTCCCTAGAAATATCCTTTCCACTGAAACCAAAGCACTTCCCTGTTTGCAGCAGCAAAGACCACAAGAATGTGTATGAACCCCTCCTGCTAGTCATCCCATCAAAGAACTGTTGGTTTTTCACCTGTGATTTAAAAACCTGAGCCTTCCACAGTCATTTGATTACCCTGAAAACAACTGAAGAGAGTTTTAGCAAAAAATGTTTTACACATTTACATAACTCTAAATATACAGTGAATTAGGGAAAGTATTATGATCAGTAATACTTTTCCTCCAAAACTAGGCTCCCCACATAATTTAAGCAGAAAATGGGTCTCTGCTCTATAATCTTACATCAGCATACAGGAAACATCCCCAAATATGTGCATGTACTGAGGGCAAGGGGAGAGCATTGGGAGATTGATACAACAATACACCATTCATGCAAGTCAGGATTACTTGTGTTAATTGGAATCTAGTTCTGCAGGCTGCTAACACTACCCAATGCCATGAAGAATGTTCACTTTTTACGTAAGTGATGCCCTGGAATTCATTTTCAAAGCCAGGTACAAGTGTCTATGAATGAGTCATTCCTCCTCAGGTGCATGTGGGTCTTTATATGGGAATCACTGCAGCCCTGCTGACCTGTTCTTGTTCTGCCATGGCTACAGTTCCCAAAATTGTAAAAACACAACAGCATGTTCTTTCCAGCCAGACATGTAGCAATGCTCCTTTTAGAGTGGTAATAAATCACTATACAAACTTGATTGTAAGGATGCAGAGTGGTCTGGTACACAGCCTGAAAGGTTTGAGAAGCACTGGTTTGGAGGAAAAGTCACTTGGAACTCCAGAGAAGACATTAGAGAAGCAAAACAATTGCATGGACTGGTCCAGGACCCCAAACTGCAAACACACCCCTGCACTTGCAGAGTCTTCTGGATGCCTGCTGTGTAACAGCAACCAACCTCAGTGCTCTTCATTCCCAAACAGCACCTTCAGTGCTCCAGAGTCCTTCACACTCTGTCAAGACTGTTTGGGTTATCCAAGTGATCTCTCTCTCAAATCAACACCACCTCCAGCAGCAATGCTTCCAACAGCACTGTATCACCTTGGGGATCTCCCAGTGGACACAGACCAAGCCTGACCTCTTTATCACCTGATCTCACCCTGCTGTTCACATTCTCACTACACCCTGTGCTCTAAAAAAACCCAGAGTTCTCCAGGTGTGGGAGACAAGACAAAACCAAAACAACCTTAAAATAAACCTTTTCAGAGAGAGCATTTGAGGCTCCCCTGGGATGAAGCATGTTAAATATATAAAATGTACTATAAATATATAAAATTTACTATAAAAACTAGGTCTATTTTCTCACCCCCAGTTCACAGAAGACCTTGATCCAACTTCACTTAAGGTCAAGGCAAAAAAACCCCTTCCCTTCTGAGCTAACATTTACCTTTACATTGGGCCCAAGATGTATCAACAGCAACTGATACCATACTGAGACCATACACAAACACTCCCCTAGTCACCACACTTGAAAATTAAACTTACAGGCACAGTGAAAGCCAGAATTAAAGACCAGTGGGTTTTCCACTTACTGCCAAAAGCTTTTAGTGCCATTGAAGAAGGGGAGGAAAAAAAGTAACCTACTTAAAAGGCTTTTGAATAAAAGTCCACACTCCCCTTCCAGCAACTGGTAGCTATTAAATACAGAATAACTGATAATGTAAATGTTCATCTCCCTCTTTCATAATTACAGCTATGGTGGTAATGAAAATAGTCAAGGGAGCCAGACCAGCCCTTCTGAACTATTTGTGCACAAAACAGTTCAGAACCAGTTACATGAGACTGCACTGCTGGTACTAAGAGGAAAATGTTGTTTGCAAGTATTACACAATAGCAACAAAAATCCTGTCTTCCACTACCAAAGTGGAAGACTTCTGAGGTCTGAGGAACATACATGGGATGGACAGGCTGTGTTAAAAGATGTGGGGAATATGGATGGAATAATAACTACTTCTCTAAAATCTGTGGGAAATCTTTCCCCTCATTATTATAATGAATTACAGAAGTGAAGACAACCTTGGCAAGAGGTGCCTGAACTACAGCCTGAGGGAAAATAGGCCAATTTCTACTGATAGAACAGATGTGCCACAGGCAGCACAAGTGCAAGTTTCCCTCACAACACCCAGCCCAAGTACCTGAGAGGCCAACAGTGAGGACAAAATTTCCTTGTGCAAAGCAGAAAGACAGGACGGGGAAATGAATTTTTACCTTGTGCTACTGGCCATGCAGTATCAAAAAGTGAAGATATTAATGAAGACAAGGCAGTCTGGAGAGTTTCACTGTTCTAGTAGCCTGCACTCACTTGCTGACACGAACAACAGAAAGACAAAATACAACACCAGCTGAAGCACTTCCCTTCTCTCAGCAGGAAGCAAGGACACCTTCCCTTCCCATCCTGACCATTTTATCCCCCTCAAAGAATATTTACTTTGCAATCCAGCGCTGTCCAGTGAGAACACAGGCTGTAAATGGCATTTTTATAGTTTGAGCCTTGGTGCATGGGGACTGGGCCAGGGCACAAACACGTTTTCCTCTAACCTGCTCACTGATTCAAGACAATACTTTCATTCTTGATTGAAGAGGCATTTCCAAATGGTTTTAACTGCTTTCATGAATCAGGCCCTCAGACTGCCATGACTTCTCAGGGTATCAGACAGCATTTTAGCACACAGGAAAAAAGGACTGACTGAACTTGTAAAGGACTTAGGTGAGAAATAATCAAGCTCTGGACTATGTCAACTCATTCCAGTAAAATAAGACCAACCCTTGCCACAACATTAACCAAGGCATATTGAAAGAGCCCTGCTTTTTCCTCTTCACTGCTTAAACTGACCTTGCTTAATCCCTACATCAGCAGTATCCTACAGAGGGTGGAAAAATGTCAGAGAAAAGAGCACAAAGTCAGGTGTGGAGGGGGAAATGGGGAGAAAGGTTTTGCTCATTGTTGAAAGGACTTAGAGGATCTCCTGGCAGAAAGAGAACTCCACCTTGTCCTGCTGTTTTGAGCACCAGACTGCCAGAGAAGTAACCTGGATTTAAGAATGCTTAGTGTTGTTGGAAGCAGAGGAGAAGGCAGTGGGTAGGACATGATGGACCAAACCATTTGCAGTCATAAGAGCAAGCACAAAGCATCCTATAAGCATTCTATCTCACCTCCTGGCTTGGACACCTGAGGAACCACCTCCTTGAGAAGTGCTCAGGTGCAGGATGCCATTCACCCAAAAGGAAAGCCCATTGATTTGAAATAGAAAACAGAAATTGTTTAGATTATGATTTTCTCTGTTCTAGCAAGAAGAACAGTTAAGCAGGTGCAGTAGGAAGCAAAATGTGAAGATGTAGCTCAGTTCTGCAGAGCACAGCTGAGGAGAAAGTGTCCATTTGGGGAGAAGCAGATGGTGGAAAAGAAACAAGCAGCACCTGCAACTCATGTAATATACACATATTCAGGGGTAGCACCTGGAGGATGTGGTCTCTGCATGGAATAAATAAAAATGTTAGAGAGGTATAGCTGCCACCATAAGCCAATGACAAGAAGATGGGAGTCAAAGAGAACTGAATTCATCAAGTTTGATTTATCCCAGCATTGTGCTGTATCCACTACATGGAGACCCCTTCTCAGTGCACGTGTTTATGGCTTAGTGGGAACAATCACAGCACAGCAGAGCTGATTGTGTATTTGCAAGGTTGTAACCTACTGCAAGGTTACAGTAGATCAGCTCAAGAGGTAGGGCAGCACAGGTAGATAAAAGTTCCCCTTTTCAAATGAACAGAGATTGTAGTTGGAATTGACCCCTACAAGAAAAGTGAGCTCACAACAAGACTTGTGAAAAAGTACCTGGCATTGCTTGGCTTTCTGGGAAACCAGGGGCTGAAAGGCATCTGGGGGAATGCCCATCTCTGCACATGAGGAAAGACAAGTTCCTTCAGAGCCCCAGTTATCTGTGGTTATTCACCTTTAATGAGTCCTTGCAGATCTCTCACCTCCTCACATTTCCTGACTTGTGACCTTACACTATACACCTTTGCTAACCAGGGTTGTCCTCCAATGACATCCCTATGCTCCTCCTGAAGACACTTTCCCCCTCTGCATTTCCATGGAATCCTTGCAATAACCTCCATTTGATACCTCTCAGTTTCCACCTGCAGAAGTCCCTGAGCTGGAGCTGTCTAGGTTGGAGGATTCAGGTGCCCAGTAACAAGGACCAAATCTCTGGGTCTAAGCATTAACCTTGTTAATTAATTAATTCATAACACTAATGCTGCAAGTTCAGGAACTGGACTGTAGTTCTCATCCTGGCTCTGCCTCAGACCTGCTGTGCCACTTTGGGCAGGTAATTTTTCCCATCTGGCTTTCTTGGTTTTCCCATCTGTAAGGGCCAGCCTTATAAGCCCTCCTGATATAAAATATCCTGAGATCTTTGGATCACAAACTGTATTGTGAGCCAGCCACTGCTATTATTAGAGCTCTTGTGTGCTACAGAGACACAAAAGCAAAATAAATTCAAGGCCACAGAGAGCAGACAGAACAATAAAGCACAAAAATTGTAGAAAGAAGGGAAAATAATCTAGTCAAAACCAGAGTACAGCACCGGGGCATTACTCTCATGGTATCGTGTATATGAAAGGATAAAACTCTTCAAAAGAGTTCTACAAATCCAGTTGTCCACCTTCTTAGTCTTGGTGTTCCTAGTGGCCTGTAGTTCTGTAGCTGCTCCTACCTAACTCCACATATAGTTGAGACTTTGTGTGGTTTGGTTTATAAATGTATGAACTGACTACAGCTGTACAGCTCAAGTAGGCACAGAGATGCTCTATTACCTTCTGAGTTCAGCCAGGTTTATCCTTTCTCTAGCTGGGAAAAGCAGCCAGAAAGAGCTGAAAAGCACAAGAACGCTTGGACGCAGACCTATGGGAGGGACAACTAAACCAATATTTACACAACTGCATATGCAGTACTTTAAAAAGGAAGATCAGCACGCAATTACAGCATCATCTGGAGGTAAATGAAGCTCAAATCACCAGTTTTATGTGTGTTACTCTAGAATGCTACTGAGCAAGCAGCAGTTCTGCTCCATCTGTCACTGTGTCCTCTGCTGTCACAGGATCCTTGCTGTAGAGACTATCATGGTCTGCTTCTTTCCATTATGGATGAGGCTGGATTGTCCTGTGATTTTTCTGTACAGGGAGTTACAATGTCCCTCTAACCAGTTGACAATAACTCTTGGCTAAAGAGCAGCTTGTATGTCAGGATTAACATAAAAGAAGACAAAAATTCTATTTGTGTCTGCAATTCCTAAGGAACAAGTAACCTTTGCTTTTCAGACAGCATCAGAATCTGAGAGTATGGATTGGCTTGCCAGTGATCAGACACCAGATCAGCTGTGCCTGCAAAGAGTAGGGATGGGATGAAGACTGGCTCAAACATTACCCTTGGTGGATTTCTTTTCCCCACTTTCCGTTTGGATTTTCGGAACCATTTCCTCCTAAAAATTTGTGCAACCCCGTTTCTCAGTTAAAAGGCTTTTTAAAATTTCAAAAGATTTTATTTTATTGCCTTTTTGATGAGTGATATGAACTGCCAGCAAATACTACATTTCACTCCCCCTCATTAACACTGTAAATTAATTTAGGACTGATTTAGATGTAGGATTAACGACCTGAGGACTAATGCACTCTTTGTTCAGAGGATATAATCAGCATGAACAGTCTTTTGTCTCACATCACTCAATGAGTTAGCAGGACCACCTCATGGGGACCAAACAATATTTGTGTCTCTGCTGGCAAAGGAACTGTTCAGGGTTAAGGCAGAAGAGTGGGAGACACCTGGCCTGGCCCCAGCTTTGCTCCAGGCTCCTTCTGCAACCCTGGGCAAGTGCTTTTACACTCTGCACCATTTCCCCTAATTTTAACATCCAGAAGTCTGATTTGGAGAAAAGACAAAAGATTAGAAATAATGTTTGTGGTGGTTTAGGGCATCATCTTATATTTAACCAGGATTAAGGATATCCGGGCCATGGGCCACCTGCCAACACAGAAACTTGGTAAGCTGGAGTAACAGACTTAATAAGCTTTCAGTTATGTGCCTCTACCCTTATTTACATGAGATGGTGTTTTGTTTTCTGAGCACTCTTTTCCTCTGATAGCACTGTGATTAGTACATTATTATCTATATTGCAGGAGCAAAGTCAAGCCCTCAGTTTTCAGATCAGCAAAAAAACCCAAGAGAAAACACTGTTCTTCTTAAAGCAACAGTTAACTCTTAGAAAACTTGACACACTCAAGAGCAATCCTGCAATATCTCAGTGATGCTGTTTTCAGATGCCCTGTGTGTTTGCTAAAGAAATAAATAACATATCTTGCAATTAACACATGAATATCCTGTTGAAGTTAGCTTTTACTTGCTGCCAATGAATAATGTTCAGAAGGATTTCATCCACTGAATGGATGGAAGGGGAATGAAGATTAAATACATACTTTGGCAAGTGTCCTTTTCCACCAGAATATTTTCTTGAAAGCACTTTATGTCTAATGATACATTGAGGACCTGTTCCTCTGAGTAAAATGAATAAATACAAATAATTGCTGTAGAAAAGAATCTGACAGACAACCAGTGCCATTTTGGGCATAACTGATTGATGCTAACTATAATCAGTGACACTTCTAGAGCTGAAATCTTCTGTGCTGGACACATGCTGCTCACATCAGCTGAGCTGAGCTCTGCTGTCCCACATGGGCAGCATTTTTAAAACATTTAACACAAATTGTTATTAATTGATCGTATTACAACATTACCAAGAAGCTGCAACCACAGATGAGGACCCTGCTGTGCCATGGGCTGCAGGAAATAAAAAAGGAGGGGATATTGCAGTGGTTCACATAGTTTGAAACCAAAGACCAATTGATAGAGCCCCAGAATAGTCTCACCTTTAGTGTGATCATAAAGAATGAATGATTTTATACAATTCAGTGTTGGCCACAATTTCACAGACAAGCTCCTGACAGGTGTTTGATATCCACTGTGATAGCATGGGAAAACAGGTCCTGCTGGCACACTATTTCAAAACCTAACTGAATTCTCACTTTTTCAGAGATGCAATTGTTCCAGTGTGGTTCCCTCAGACAGATGACAGTGGCAAGACAGCCACAGCACCACAAATCCGTGACTCTAATTAATAGTTCTGTAGGAGGTTTTCAAACCAGACTGTTTTCTTAAAATACTGCATTTCTTAAAAATACTGCTACTCCTTTCAACTCTCCATGAGGATCAAACATGTGTTATGTCTACATGAGACTGGTACTCAATGTCATCCCCTGCAGCCCACTGGTACAGACCCTCCTCTGAGCCACCCCAGGACTAGAGCCAGAGCAGCTGGGGTTCTCCTGGGGTTGTTCAGCTCTGCCTAAAGATGTCTGAGACATGAAAATGTCTGCTCCATTAAAAGGACATCAGAATTGCAGTAACCCTTCTTTACACAAGAGAAATGTTGGAAGCTAACAGCACCAAAACTCTAGGGCTGTTGTTAACCCCTGAGTTCTCATGGGTGCAGTGGTTGTTAGCTTTGCCTACAGCTTTCATCCTCAGGTTCTTGCCCTGGTGAGTTTTACATTTTCATGCCACACCATGCCCCCAGGGACTGTCCATTCAGCAGATTCTCTGTCAGGCACTTGAAGGGCAAAATACATCACACTTATTACCAACCTAAAGAAGTGAACAGAATCCTGCTGTTGGTTTATCATGAGTTTTCTAATCTAGGGGAAGTAACCATCTCCTGTTTGAAATTGGGTCTTGTAAATAAAATCATTAGGTTAGTTTGCTTTTGGTCCATTCTACACTCAAATCATTCTGAGACCCAATCTCCTGCCCAACAGAAAATCAAGGCCAAAAAAAACCCTTCATGTTCATTTAGCTTCCCAGTAGGAGTGTATTTATTCACCTTTCTAAGAGTAGATTTCACAACCAGTATGCCCGTGCATCATGATGAAGAAATCTGTAAGCACCCATGGGACAAATGGAATGTCACAAAGACCAGTGAAAGAAGAAACACTTTCTTACCTGTCTGTAACAAGCCAGCCCCGCTGTCTTTAACTCCAAAGTGCTGCTGGATGTCTAGTAACACACCTACAAGGAAAACAGAGAATATGCTCAGTGCCTTCAGCCTTTGAAAAGCATTCAACTCAAACCTTCTGTGACACATCAGCAAAGCTTCAAATTCCAGTTTAAACACATAACTTCTAAAGGTTGCACTTTTTTTTCCCCTGTACATGCACACTTAGTAATTTTGGGCTACTACAATAAAAGCAGAGGTGGGCAGATGCAACATCATGCAATGAGCCTGGGAATGAAATCCTGATGAATGGAAACTGGTCTTTCCTTTCTACTTAAATCAGATCAGGCTTTTCTTTTTGTGTGTGGCTTTTTTTTCATAATCCAGACCTCTTACTTCTGTTATTTCACAGAAATACAGGGAAACTGATTCTGCAGCTAAGGTGCTTCAAATGGTTTGACAGGACAGATTGAATCCAAGACAAGTTTTAACAAATCTCTGCTGGGAGGAGATATGACAGATTGATAGCAATGATGAAAGGTTTCATATTTAACTAGTTCTGGGGAGTTTTTTACTTTTAAAGCAAATATGACAAATGTATTTAAAATACCTTAGTAAAGGTGGGTAAGTGACCAGATGCTCAGATTTAAAGCAGCTACAAGGAGAACCAAACCAAATCTTCTGTCTTCCTTGAATCTCAATATATTCATTGGCACAAGAAGAACTAACAGGTTTTGAAGTATTTACACATTCAACTAGATTTAACATTTTTGTACCAAACATTTTGATACATGCAACATCAGGTATATGGGACAGCCATGTTTTTGTAACCAACAGAGTAATAGGAAAACCCACAGCAGAGCTTTAATAACTCATTTGGGGGCACACAGGTTTGCCAAGCTGTACATGGTCCAGTGGTCTCAGATGCAGATCCATAGGCCTGAATATTTGTCAGTGGCGTAAATAACCAGCATCTGACTTCCTGGGTCTGGGATAAAGCTGTTGCTCTCTTTAGATCTGGGACTTCCTTATTTAGACTACTGTCTTCCCCAAACCTGAGGATATGCAAGTTTCTTTTTTAAAAACAAGAAAACCATTCTCTGACTACACTGAACATTCATAGAAGTTCACCTCCAGCTCAAATTCTGATCCAAGGGTTTATCCAAAGTCATTTTTCACATCTGTTCAGGTTACAGAAATCAACTGAGCACCAGCCTCACCCACCATAAATGTCCTAGCTCTTGGGACTGCCAAGATCACACTAAATGACAAACACAGAGAGATAAAAGACCCAGAGATAACTATTCCCGGAAGACACGTGGGACAATGCCAAAGGAACAGTCATAAATTAAAGATACTAAAGGAAAAGAAAAAGAAAGCTCATTTGAGCTATTCTGTATTACTTGTACATCACCATGTACTCAAGACAGCATTCAGGTGGCTTTAGGCCTCAATATCTGGCCAGAAAAATTAGTTCAACCTCCTGCAACAGCTCCTACTTCCCTACTCTCTCATCAGACTGTTTAGCCCCAAACAAGCAGGCTGGGGGTGGGGAAGGGTGTGAACCTAATGAATGTCTGTTATTACTGATAAAAGAGGGTAGATGCAGAGCCAGGCTCTTCACACTGGTGCCCAGTTAAAGAGGCAAAGGGCAACAACTGAGATCTGGGAAATTCCATTTAAACATAAGAAAATGAATTTTTACTGTGAGGAAGGTCAAACACGGATGTTCAGAGGGGTTGTGGGTTCCCCATCCCTGGAGATATTCAAAACCCAAGAGGACACAGTCCTGTACAACCTGCTCTAGTTGACCCTGCTTTTAGCAGGAGGCTTGGATTAGATCTCCAGAGGTCCTTTCTGACCTCAATTATTCTGTGATTCTGTAATTTTCTGAAGTATTAAGTGCCTGATTACATCCATCCTGACACAGTGTTCCCCTGGCCTTTCTTTTCCTTTGGAACATTGCTGTTTACTACTATTTCAAGGGGAATTTCTTTGCTTCTTTCTTTAACTCCATTTATAAAGTGCCCTGGGATTTCCTGACCGTGCTTCCCTGGTTTGCTCCATTGACAACTGAGATACCATTATCCAGGCAGCAACTGATGAACAAAAATAAATTTGCATTTGCCTAGCAAACCCCTCTGTGGCATAGCTGACTTACCTGCTCCCCTTGGTATTCCACCCTTCCACAAAAATAAAATGTTTCTTATGCAACCTAACTCAGAAACCTCACTGAGCTTAACCAGCTCTGAGCACTTTATGCTCCAGTACTGCTTGGTCCCAAACTGCCCACATCAGGGAAAGCTCTAGTCAAAACAACTCCTGGGCACTATAATCCAAATTTTAGGGACAATAAACTCATCAACATCCTCAAGAACAATGTGGAAGAAGGGAGGAAATACTGATTACAATATTTTCTCATGCTCTCCTAGCATCACTTAGTCATGCTGCACAGAAGTGAATATCCTACTCATTGCTTGCAGCTGAGCAGAGAGTTGGACTAGATGGAATATATTCCAGGAGGGAATACACACATGTAGAAAGCTCCAGCCAGCACCCTGAAAGGTGGCTCTCCTGCCTTCAGCAACATATTCCCAGCCATGACAGAATGCCAAAGAGGCACATTCAACTTATAAAAGTTATGAGAAGCAGGAGCCTGGGATGTGATGGAAAACAGACTTTTATGGATTTGCATCAGAAACCAGAACAGAAAGTAGAGGGGAATATAATAGTGCCTACACAAAAAAGCAGAGGAGAGTTTCCAGTGTGGGACAAGTTATTTGTCCAGTGACAGGGGTTTCACACTCCTGCAGACCATAATGAGTTTTACAAGCTCAAACTGCTGTAGCCACAAATTAAATACATTTTGGACACAGACATGCAGACACTTGGATTAATCCTACAATTTTATCCTGGTGGTGGAGAGGAAAGTGGGTTCTGTGGAGAGTCAATGCAACAGGATAATGTAGAACCACAATTATAAGTCCTATGTGACCTTGGAAGAAGGTCTCAGATGATTAAGAGAGATCTGCATGTCTGATTGGCATGGATTTCCTACTCCAAGTTATTTTATATTCTCTTTGGACTACAGGTGTTTTGATTTGGGTTTAGAGCATTAAATTAGAGGCAAGAGCAGGCAGATGATGCAACACACCTATGAAGTGATAGTAGTTCTCTGCTGTGGGAGTTTTCCTGCTCAGCCACTCACCTGGGAAGACACTCCTCCTCTCTTAAATTCACTCGGCTCTGTTTTCACCTCACTGTGGCAGTGACTCACCCCAGAATTTAATAAGATTTAGGGATACAATTAAGCAATGATAGACCAGGGGAGAATGCAAGAAAATGATAGAGCTTTTGACTTTCTCTTCTGCTTCTAGACGATGGGAAGAGAGAGAGCTGGAGCCAGGCTCCAGACAATGACCATTTTGCTTGCAGTGCTGTGTCTCACAGCACCTGATGCAATCCAAGAGGTGAAGCCACCACACGTGGCTGGCAAGGTCTTTCTTGGATTAAAGCTCATACCTCTGACCCAGGAGGATCTCAAAACAGCCAAGAGCAGCTAGCAGGCACCAGTCTTCCTGAGAACCCTCTGGAGGGCTGCTGGCCATTTGGGATGTCTGTATGATTACATGGCACCTTGTGTGCTCCCACCTATTATTTCTTAAGCACATTCTGTATTTTCAGGACTGAGCAAACATACAGAAAATATGGTGCCAATCTCCCAAAGCATCTGAGCAGCTGAAGCAGGTGCTGTTAATGCTGATGTAGATTTGGAACTCAGTGAGATGAAACACAGGCAGCACCCAGCCAGGAGTGCTTATCAAGATGGGCACAGAGACACCCAGGAAACTGGGTTACTGGGGAACCCAGACAGAGGAGCAAACACTGGCTACTGCAGCCATCTCTAGGGGACTTTTACCAGGTCTAATGTCTAAGCACCTGACACCAATGTAGTTATCAGACTTTTGTGGGCACTGGGCGTGAAGAGGACTTTTAGGAGCAATTTGGAAGATAAAAGGTCATGGAGTACTACAGATCGAGAGGGATGTGCCTGACCTCATCCACTCACAGGGTCAGAGGGTTTCTAGGGTACTGCTGATATTTGGAATGACCATTTCACAAACAGTGATTGTGAAAGACCAGATTCTGAGGCTTTTGGAATGCAAATCCACGTTTAATGGCCCGGGTTATCTCTGTTTTAGGAGAAATCCTTTGGGAAAGCCAAATTTTCCTGGAAGCATGCAGTTCACACTTCAAACAGGGAGGTACAGATGAGGCATGAGGCAAGCTGCTTGCATAGAAAAGTTTTGTGTCCCTAATCTGAGCTACAACAAAACAAAAGCTGCAGGATTCTACATGGACTCTTCACCAAATACTGCTGCCTGTAAACATTTCCACAATAAGAAACAGTGTCCATAAGCTAAACCACAGTGAAATGACAATTTCAAAGTAAAAAGACATTAGAGCTTCCCTGGGACAGCCCCATTTTCCAGTCACCAAAACAAAACATCATGATTTGCTTTCAAACTGCTTCCAAGGCAGGTGCAAAATGTAGAGTTGGCCTGTGCACAGAGTGCAGAGCTACAGAAGTAAAGGCACAGGTTTGCAGCTCACATTCTTTAAATACTGTGTGTGTGCTGCAACACCACTGGCCAACACAACTACTTACTTAAGAAAGCATGTTCATTTTTAAAGGCATTTTTTAATGGGGAAAAATGATAGTGCTTGAAAGGAACCAGCACATGGTTTTCCACAGGACACATGATGTGTGCCCCTAGCACCCTCCCTCCTGCCCCACTGCAGGTCTGGGCCTCTCTTTAGGGACCCCAGATTCACACTTCAACTCCTTGAGAGCCAGTGCAGACTCTGTACTGACAATACTGTTTATTCTGTTACCTCTTGCTACCTCTTCCTTATAAAGGCATTTTCTTCCCAGACTGTGCTCCCTGGTTCTTCCAGGGCCAGCTTCCTCAGGAGGACGTAGCTAAGAAGGGATAGCCAAGCCCTGGCCTTCCATCCATTAAAGACACAAACCACCTTCCTCCCATCAGGCTCTTCCTCATGCCTGCAGCCGTATTCAACCTCCTTCAAATAAAGCATTAAGGAGGCAGAGGAGTGGTGCAACACACCTGTCTCTTCAGAGACATGTGAAAAGATTAGGTGGAGAGAAGTTTATTCTGAAGTCTCTGTGATTATATCTGCACTGCAACCCCAAGGTGTAGCAGCAGTTCACACACTGATCCCTGAGCTTCAAACGAGCTGCTTCAGCTCAGCCACCCACCAGCTATTAAACACCAGCGTCATAATTCAAACCCTATTTAAATATTCAGCTGCAGAAAACCACCATGGTAGCCCTACTGATATTTGTACCTCAAGATAAATTCCCACTGCTGCCAGAACTAGCAAGTCTAGAATATAAATGCAGTGCTACCTTCTTTGGATTGCCATGAAAGCATTCCCTGCCTGCTCTTCAAGTACTGATAAACGCCTGGTGACATCTGGCTTGAAAACTTTGACAGGAGCTTCCCTAGGACATAAACACCGACTTTCTTTCTGCAAAACTAGTTTCCAGTGTTGCATGACATGACAATACACACTGGCAAAACAGTCTTTGGTTTCGAAATAATGCTGCAGGATTAAAAAGAAACAAACAAAACAAACCCAGCAATTACACAAATCAAAACAAGGGTTTCCTAAGATCTGCTCACACCGGAATGCATGAAACTTGTGACCTAGAAAGCACTGAAAAGCAACTGCCAACACCCACAGCAGCATCTTTAGGATGGGGTTTCCCTGAGTAATAGAGTGTTGGGAAGAGACAATCCCAGCAGCTTGAGCTGCTCAGAGTGAGCCAGGGTCCTGATGTCATTCACAGGACACGAAACAGTTGCTCAAAAATCACAAAATAGAATCAGAGACTATCCTGAGCTGGAAGGAACCCAGAGGGACCATTGAGTCCAGCCCCTGGCCCTGCAGAGACACCCCAACAATCCCACCTTGTGCCTGAGACTATCCAAATGCTCCTGGAGCTCTGGCAGCCTTGGGGCCATGCCCATTCCCTGGGGAGCCCCAGCACCCTCTGGGGGAAGAACCTTCTCTTGATACCCAGTATAAACCCCCCTTGACAAAGCTCCAGCATTTCCTACCAAAACCCCAGAGAAGTGTGAGAGTTCAAAGCCTTCACAGGCACTGAGAGCCTCCCACTGCCTGCAGAAGGTGATGAGGTGGGGGCTTGTCTCAGATGATGGTGTTGGACTGTCAGGACACAGCAGAAGAGTTGCTGTTCACTCCAAGCAGCATCTGCAGTGGGTTTTTGGAAGGACAGGTGCTGTGAGCTCTGCAAAGCACACACTACTGCTTGGGAAATGAAATAGAAATGCCTGTCTGAGGTGACATTCCTACTCTGAATCAAAACCAATGTTATCCTCAGAGACTCGCACCACCTGTCACACCCACTTTTCCCATTCAATGTTTTTGTCATTATTATAGTATCAGTAGGGAAGTATCTGAGCTATTCATTTATTCATTCATTCCCAAAGGCTACTACTGGCTTACCTGCATAGCATGTAACAAGTAATTAAGCATCAGGAAAAAAAAAATGGAATGTGATTAATCAAGAACATGGAGAAGAAGTATATTAAAAAAGCAACTTCTTACTCTGGCAATAATAAATGATGGTTTCTCTCACACAGTTCAAACTCCACTGTAATGTGGTATGCAAAGTCTGAATTGCCTGCAAGACTGGGAGGAAATAAAAAAAGTTCATCAGGTGTAGAATCGATTAGCACAAGGCATCATTAACACAGGGTCAGGGCGTCTAGGGAAGGCAGCACAGGACAGCCAGTCCTGCTGGGATTAAAAAAAAAAACAAACCAAAACAAATAGGAGTTTGAGTGCAACCATGGCTGCCAAATGCTGGGTGCCTCATTGGTAAACCCACACCCTAATCAAATCCTTCATCTCCTTAATTACAGTGTATGTCTGTTCCCAGGACTATGGCTGGGAAGGATGTCCTTGTCAAATAGGGAATATGGGACACTCAGCCAGTGTGAAACCAAGAGCTTAAATAAATTCCAAAACATGGATTGTTTTCCATTTATGACCCATTGCAACAACAGCTCTCAGCAGTAAGACTTAAAAATGACATGGGGCAAATCTGAGAAGCTCACAGTGTCACTTCAGTCTCCTCTCCACCTGGGACACAGCTCCCTACAAGGAGATCCCTGATTTCACCCCTGCCTCATCTCACTTGCAGACTCCTGCTTAGCCTATCTTAATCAGCCTGGCAGCTCCTGCAAGCCAAGGGAAGACTTCAGTTAGAGATAAGTGACAGGATTTGGCTCAAAGGACAGACTAAAATGAATTGGCACCTAGACCTGAACTTAAAACCAAACTTATTCATTGACACTTGGAACAGTTCCTTTACGTGGAATGGGAAAAGTCAGAAGCTCTTAAAAATCTGAAAAACCAACAGAAACTGAAGGAGTAGCTGAGATTTATATTAGTCATCTGAAAGGATAGGAATGATGAACAGCTTTCAGACAATGCTGGCCAGACCTTTCTCCCACACTCAGCATCTCTAGCTCAGGACTCAGTTTAGACCAAATTTCTGGGTTTTATCTCATGCAAACACAGAATGAAACACAATCTTTACCAGAGGAGAAAACTACTCTTGGGACATTTTAGATCTAAGCAGCAGCCTCACCAGATTTTCACATCAAAGAGGAGAGCCTCAAAAATAATGTTATTATTTCAATTATTCAAATTTCATAAAAATTCAGATACTCCCCCAATTCACATTCTTCTCATGGACTCTGTAGCAGAAAAAATTGGGTCTGCCACCAAAAGCTCTACTTGTCTTCTGCCTTTCTAATCTTTAGACAAGACTAACAAGTTGAGCTAATTCATGCAGTGAAACATATCTCAGAGACTTTGTATATGAACTAATTAAAATAAATAAAACCAGTATGGATAATGATAGACCAAATCAAGTGCATATGAATTCAGTCAGTGACTCACTGCTCCCTTGTTTTCCTTATTGGAAAACTTGGCTTATCACCATACCAGGGTGATGATGAGTCAGGGAACTGGCATGAGCCACAAATTGCAAGGAAATTAAAATAAGTATCTACAAAATCTCTTTTTTGGAGAGATTTTGGAGATTTTTGCTGGCTTTGTACGGATGTGGTTGTGGACCTCACAGTTCTAACCTCATGGTTTTCTGACTAGATAAAATCAAGACAGGAAAGAGGCATTTTTGAGCTCTAGAGATAATACAGAATGACTGGGCTCTTGTTCTCAGAATCGGTTTGATGCCTTTACTTTTATAAAAGTATATATTTTAACCAATTGCATTTGAAGCATATTACCCTATTCTACTGAATGCTTACCAAGTAAATAGGTGGGTATTAATCACTTGGAATCATGCAAATATTTTATTCACATGCAAACATTTTAACAGCACTAAACTGAGAACTAAGAGTGTGCATGGCATGAGGGTAACAGTTCTAAACCCAAGTCTATGCAAGCACAAGCACTTTGCTGCCACCTCACTCAGACAGACCATGAGAACTTGCTCTGTTACACCTTCTGACACACCACCTGTTGGATTGGAGGTTTTCAGGCACGTTGGGAACACAAATCCCACCAAAAAGCCTGGCTATTATGTGCACTTCTATGTACAAGCAGCTGTGTCTCTGGAGCTCAATGATATTATTTCACAGTAATAAAATTAAATTCAAACTGTTAAACTAAAAAAAAAAAAAATCAGAGAGACCAAAAAAAGCAAATTTCAAGGTTGTGAAGGTGAAAGGAAGAAAGCTTTAATGTTTTCTAGTTTCACACTCTAGCAAGTAAGGGGTTTTTACCCACTTCCTTTTCTCCTACAGTCATGCACATTTCTGTGACACAGGAGACTGGGGTAATTAGTGACTGATGATTTACAGCAGATGACAGCTAATTTCTCCAGTTAAAAAGATTTCTATCAAATCTGTAGAAATGTGCACTGAGATTGGACATACTTCCAAGCGACTGCATCTCATCTCTCATTTGCATTTTGCTTCTGCTTGGCAATGCCTCAGAGCTATTTTGGAACATCACAAGCTGTCCAGGGCACACTGGCATATTATATGTAATTGTAAGGAGCTTCCTATTCTTTTTTACCACAAAGAATGTTTTACAAAATGCAAGGGAGATGCCAGATGCAGGGGTACCTTGTACAGAGAGATCTGCAGAAGAGCAGCAGCCAGGAGCAAAGCAGCCCATCAGGGAATGTCAGGCACATTCCAGGCAGGTTTCTGCAGTGCACGACTCAGATTTGTCAGTCAAAGGAAAAAACATCCACTGTCATGGTCCTGGGCTAACAAAGAGCTCTTGCCATCAACTTCATGCCAGCACAGGGGTTTAAGAGCTCATCTTCAGTGCTCCTGCACACTGATTTTCACAAGTGGCTGTGCAATGTTAATGTCCACTACACAAATCTCTCTCTGTGACCTAGATCTGGACGGGCTCATGAGGCTTTAAGTGCACAAGCAGAAAAAACTGGAATTGTCTACAGCATCTCCTCCACAGATTAAAACCTGGATAAAACTGTGATACAAACTTGGTGCTGCCACCCACTTTTAAGACAACAGGAAATCTGTAAAAGAAACTATTTCAAGTAACTACCTAAACCTTGTTTAAAATTCCAGATGAAGAAGCTTTTGGACTCAGCTAAAAATACTTACCCTAACTTTAGTAATCCCAGAATAGCCTTTACTCTTAGACATATGCTTTAAACACCCCTGAGACTGCTGCTGAACATGGCAGGTAGGTTCATGAATCTGTCATCCTGCATAAAGAATCATGGAATGGTTTAGGTTGGAATGGATGTTACAGATCATATTGTTCCAAACCCCTGCCATGGGCAGGGGCACCTTCCACTATCCCAGGTTGCTCCAAGCCCCATCCAAGCTGGCCTTGAACATTTCCAGGGATAGGGCAGCCACAGCTTCTCTGGGCAACCTGTGCCAGGGCCTTAACACCCTCACAGCTGAGAATTCCTTCCCAATATCCCATCTGTCCCTGTCCTCTGGTGGTGGGAAGCCATTCCCCCTTGTCCTGTCACTCCAGGCCCTTGTCCAAAACCCCTCTAGGCACTGGAAGGGGCTCTCCCCTGAGTCTGCTCTTCTTCAGGCTGAACAAGTCTGAAACCCAACTCTCTCAGCCTGTGCTCTTAAGAGGCAGGATAAGAGGAGAGGATAAAGCTGCTCCAAGGCCACCATTACACAATGCTTCCTTCATCCACCTCTTTTCCCTGTTCTCTCTAGAGCATCATCATTAGGATTTTTGGGGTCCTCTCACCCACCCTGATCTGGAGAGCACTATGATCCCTACAGCAGCTTCTCTTATCCAACACACATTCCCTTCCTCTATTCCTTCTCTCCGTCCTGGTACTCAGTTGAGGAACTCTCCCATCACAAGTGCACTGATCTGCAAGGATCCTACTATCTGCATGATGTAAATAAATCTGAAGGTCCTGTTTTATCCTCACATGCTCTGAGGGAGATGTTTTTCCCACAGATGAGGCTGAGTGGGGGTCCTACACACTGCCCATATTGATTCCTGGAACCTCCCTGAGCTTTCTGTCACAAGTGTTTAAAGCAGCCACTCAGAGCTCTAACCACAGGCATTTTTAATTTATGTAAATTATGTATGTGTGATTGGAAATGCCCTCCTGTCACTGCCCACTCCAACATCTCCCACAGATTAAAACACCTTTCCCTGAGCACAAAGCAATGTGACACTCCTCACAAGCATTTATCTCCCACAGAAACACACTGAGTGTTTTTATTTCATTCTGGGTCATGGTCAAGCTGTGCCAGGTCACAGCTGAGCATGGTGCCCAACTGTCCATTAGGTACTCTAAGAAAGTGTATTTAAATTCATCTCGCTGACAAAGCAAGTGGCTTTGTACAGGTAATTAGTAAGAGCACACAGGTATTCAAAGATCCGTGTAGGGCACAAAAGCTTGTTAAGGAACCCACAGCTTACCCACAGCACTATTAGAGAAAAGAAACCAGCTTTGCAGTTATCACAGGAGATATTTAAATGCACCGGTCTAGCTTCTTAAAATGAATTAGTAAAGAATTTACTATGTTCTACAATAGCTCCATAGCTGATATAGCAAAAATCTGTGGATAAAACCTTTTACCTGCATGAGAGTGTTTACTCAGATGAGAATAGGGGACACTAAAAGAAGCATGACAGCGAGGGGCTTCTCCAGAACTGCAAGGACTCAGTGGTGTGGGCATGTCACCACAGTGACACCAGGAAGTCCTCATGGCACAAAAAGGGCTTGTCCTGTTTTTTAATAGAGTGTTTCATTCAATGCAAGTTGCAGCAGTTTCTGGAGCTAAAACACCCTTCACAGCAGGGTTTTCGATTTCGGCAAGCTGCAATGCCACAGGACCTCAATGAGAAGGGCTGTGGTAACAGGACGGTGATGCACACACCTACATGACAGAGCAAAACCTGAATTCAACCCTGAATCAGGAGACAGGGCTGCTCTGTTCTCAATTCTGACACTACATCACTATTTAACCTTGGGTATGTTACTTGATCATGCAGAATTTCAGAGTCTGCATTAGCCTAATGAAGATAATAACAATAATCATGTGTGTCACAGATACAGCTGGGCTTGGTTATTATGCTCTCATGAAGTGCTTGGAAGAGCCCCAGATGAAAGGGAAATTAAGAGAAGGAAGATTAATTATAAGATGTGCCTCCCAAATAAAAACCAGACAGGAACATTGTTGTTGCTGTTATTAGTGAAGAGTCTGTCTGATTTAGGCCAGCTTTTATTTCTCTGTTGGTAAAGCAGACCCATTTTAACCACTTTCCACGTTCAAATTTTATTTGTAGATGGTGGGTGAGTGATAAAGGCTGCTGAGCTTCTGATACTGCAGACATAAAGGCCTTTGATTGAAGGTCTGATTTCACAGTAACCACTGTCTATGATATGACAGGCCTGCCTGTGATTTTACTGTTGTGAAGCAAAACAAGGAACCAAAAGTTTACTGCCATTCTGAAGGAAAGACCAGGATTGAAGAAAAGGAAACATTTCCTGTGGCTAAACACGACATAGTGAGCACAGTCATAGTGGGAAACATTACATCAAAATGATATTAACAAGCACTTGGGTATTTAACAAAAACTTGTGCAAATGGAAACATCTTTTCTACAGTGATTTTGTCTCAGAAAATACCAAGTATTTCTCATTTAGATTAGTATCTTTGCCTGTTTCAACATGGGGAAAGGGACACAGGGAAAGGCACAGTGATACATCTGAGCTCACATCTGACTGAGCAGTACAGCCCAGAAAGAGACCCAAGCATTTCCCCAAGCCTCAGCCTGGGCTGCTCTCCGCTGGAGCTCCTTCCTCCTCTGCCAGAGATCAAACCTTGTTCTTTCTGCAGCATGCTAAGAGTGTCCCAGAGATCCCAGAATCACTGAGGACGCAAAAGATGTCCCAGATCATGGAATCCAATCTGTGCCTGATTCCCACCTTGACACCCAACCCAGAGCACTGAGTGCCAGCTTGGACACCTCCAGGGATGGGGACTCCATCACCTCCCTGGGCAGCTCCTTCCAAGGCCTGACCACCCTTTCCATGGGGAAATTCCTCCTGATGTCCAGCCTGAGTCTCCCCTGCTGCAACTTGAGGCTGTTTCCTCTTATCCTGCTCTTTGTTCCCTGGGAGCAGAGCTTGAATCCCCGGTTGTCCCCTCCTGTCAGGGAGTTGTGCAGAGCAAGAAGGTTCCCCCAAGCCTCCTTTTCTCCAGGCTGAGCCCCTTTCCCAGCTCTCTCAGCCATTCCTCATATGATTCACTCTCCAGACCCTCCCCCAGCTCTGTTGCTCTTCTCTAGACACATTGCAGCCCCTCAGTGAATGCCAAACTTAAATTCAACATCATCCAGTGACAAATACAGTTCCAGCTCCAACTTCATTGTGATACCAAATTTCATGAAATATCCCTTGGGGTATTCAGTAATGAATTGCTTAAAAAGTAGATGAGTACAGGAACCTGGGAAAAATTAATAATTGCACGTTCTTTCCAGGACACACAAACTCCTTGCTTTCACCTTGCATAGAAAGTTTTCAGGTTTTAAAAAAAAATAGGGTGGTATTGAACCCTTCATTTCTCAAGAGTCAGATTTTTGAAAATTGCTGTCAGCAAGTCACCTACACCTTAATTTGTGATAATTAACAATGCAGTAGAAGAAATAAAGGACATAGCCTCCACTTGTTTCAGGAGACACTGCAATACAGCTAAAGGAGTTTCACCCCTTAACTATAAACAGCAAAAGGCTCTAATTTGTTCAGCTTCTGCTCATGAAATGTGCATTAATTCCTTAATGACAGGTGCATCTTGGAGTCAGGACAGCTAATCACTAGATCAGGAGTTAACCACAGCACAGGGCTCAGAGAAGCCCACATCTTTTTCAAAGAAAGCCTTGGCAAGATCCCACAAGCCAGTTCACAGCAAGTTTATAGCAAAAGGTTATTCCCTAAAAGTAGAGCTAATGATCCCTGCTTTCCTATGGCTTTATGTTTGAGACAGCAACCTCCAAGCTTTTTCAGAGGTGGTGGATACTCAAAATCTTTTGCCTTCGTGGTTTCTTTCACATCTCATAAACATTAAGCTCATGTTACAGGGACTCCCTTCTTTCCCTGGCTCCAAATGTCCATGACACCTCCAGAAGTATTGTATCATGAAGAAGTCTTCCTTCAAGTGTGGCCAAAATTGCCAATGGATTAAAACAGTCAGGGAGGAGGGGAATAATAAGTAATCCAGAGAGAGACCAACTTACAAAATACTCTCTGTTTAAAATAAACTGCTTCCATTGCAAGTCATGTCTCCATTTATTGGAATTGCTGAAGTTCTTTTATTTTCTATTCCACATTCTCTCCCATAGTGACTTTCCTGTTTCAGAACAGCCATCTGCATTACAGGTCCAGAGTCAGCCACAGCAGCTCCTCCTCTCCATACAGAAGCAGTATTATTCCACTGCATCTATAAACTTGGAAATGTGTGCATTATCCCTTGCCTCTTACAACTCTCTCTTCTGTTAATCAACACTGTTAGTCATTTAGTAAGATGAAACACCACAGAACTTTGCTGGTGGTTGGCTTTTGGGGTAGTCCCTAACTCCCATTCCTTATCTCAGGATGTTATGTAAGAAGTAGAAAGCTGTTAAATCTTCAGAGAGAATCAAGATCAGTCAAAGGTGCTGGACACAAGGTACTAACACTCAAATAAAGCAAACAAAATCTTTCCCTGCCTACCCACACCCTTCTTTTGCACAGAAATACCTAAACAGCTGAAGAGATGGGGTCAGGAAGAGTATGCTTAGCCACCAAATGGAACACAAAAGGCAGAGCTTTGATAAAGAAGGACATTGGTGTCCTGTGAACATCCTTTCTCATTGAGAGAAGAAAAAGAAAAGATCTATTTCAAAAGTAAAAGGCAACTCAGTCCTAAATCTGGACAGTCAGTAATCCACACATGGCTCCTGCACTTCAGTCACTGGTATCAAAGGCACTTCATTCAGGAAACATGTCAATCCTTTTGTTCATTTATTCTTGACTTAGACATTAAGCAGAAAATAAAGCACCCGAGTTGTATGCCCATTAGGATGCTGCATAATACAGAGGGGAGGAAATAAAACCAGTGCCAGTCTCAAAGGGAAAACCAGCCTCAGTGCTGTTTGGGTATTGAAGGAAATGCACAAGTATTGCAAAATGCTTGCGTGGTCAAGAAAGTTACAGTAAATGAGGATTCAGGAAGTACTGCCAACTCTGAGTACTGAAATTGATACCATCAGATAAAGTGATTGTTGGATATAAGAAACTCTATGTCAAGCATTCTGCTGTGGGGCATGCATGTTGGAGGTGGAGAGCAGGCCTAAGATCTTGCCTAGGTGTGGCACGTCCCACAGACTTTATTCTGCTCCTGACACCGCCTGGAATCATGCGTGGCTCCAGGTTTGGGCTGTGGAGCACCTGCTGAGCACTGCTCACATCAGTCCCTCTGTGGTGAGCCAGGAGCTGGCTCTGGAGAGGAGAGCAGAACACCATGGTGCAGCTACAGGTCCCACTGGACATGTTTGAGCACATATGGGTGGCAGGAAAATCCATGAGGACCTGACAAGATAGACAGGTGAGCTGCCCCAGCACAAAAAGCTGTTTTCAAACAGGCCAAAGCCAAGCTAGCAAAGGTGCTTTCAAGTCAGTCCAAGCCAAAGCCAGCAGATAGGGGTGCAGGTCTGAACAGGCACCCAGGTGCCCCCAGGAAGGATTCACTCTACCAAGGGAGCTGCAGCATTCCTCAGCAGCCTCCACACTGCAATGGTTTTCAGCCAGGGCCCCAGAAGCAGTTTATTCTGTAAGCTCTCCCCTGCAAGGTATTGGAGATGATGGAAATGAAAACAAGAGAAAATTAATCTTTTTATTAATTTAGAAAGATGTAATCCATGACTCATAGCGAGCTTGTATAAATAATGACATTGTTTAAATCTTATTTGTAATTATACTTAAAGCCAGAGACTTTCAAAGCTGCACTGAGAATAAGGCATCCAACTGCCTAATTTATTGTTATTTTAAGCAGATACTGTATGCCCAAATTCCCTTGGCAGATTATATCTCAGCTTAAGTGTTTTGCTAGAGGTAATTTTCACATGTTCATGACAGCAGCAATGAGAGGAAGGAAATCAAACAAAAGAGAATTCCATCTATGTCATCCAATTTCTTCCTCTCTCTGGCAAGCCTGGAAGTGCTTTGTGCATGACTGAGAAGCTGCACATTCCCTGTGCTCCACCTGGTTTGGCAGGGAAGAGAAAGTGGAAGTGAGGAAGGACCAAATGCAAGTGGTTTGGGAAAGGAAACAAGCCAATAGGCTTTCTTTATCTGCCATGCAATCTTAGAAAAATGAAAAACTGCTCTTTGTGCTACTTCTCATTCTATGAGGCACCTGTTCATTCATTACAGCAATGGTAATAAGGAACACAAACTCACAGGTAGATCACCTTGAAAGTCTTGTTCATGCTTCTTCAGATTCCTGCAATCCCCAACCACGGACTTAAATTTAATAAGGATCAAAAAATATGTATAGAAAACTAGAAGTTACCAAGGGGAAAATAATTTGTGCTAATGCATATATAAACCTGGAGCAGCTATCTGCCTAGGAAATGAGTCTTATTAACACCTCACTTGAAATACCCACGGCATGCTTGGAGGACACCTGGTGATCCTCAAGGAAATTGATGCAGTTTTGAGGACCTGCCATAGAGCTGGTTGATCTGGAAAAGTTGGACAGAGAACAAAAATGGTTGGAGGAGTGCCAACATGTATCTAGTGCTTTTAAATACTTATCACAGTGCTGCACTTGTTGCATGAAATCCAAGATGTAGCAAACACATGGAAAATTATCAGCCCCCTAATATACATAACTGCTAGTAGCCAGAAGGATCACAGTCACCCATTTATTCAGTACAGAAGTTGGGCTGGGAAAGAGTTACCATTCATCTTTCCTCAAGACACTGTTTCAACCAAGAGAAATTTATACATGTAAGTATAATCAAGTCCTAAAATCCTGTATTTACTAGGACTGCAGGATATGTAATATATATTCAGAAAAATTATACCCTAAATCAGTTTGAGCTTTTTCTTTCTCTGCTACTAGGAATCTGGGCTGCTCCTCCCAAAATGAAAAAACTTGATTTTCATGTCAACTCAAATTCCCATGCAATGGATTTCATTCTTGCTTTGTCTCCTGCTCACTTTGCTCCCACTTTGTGATGGAACCGACACTGAGGAATCAGAGCTGCTCCTTGCACACTGAAAGTGAAACCACATAGAGCAAGTTTTCCTTCTGTGTTCAGAAACATGAGCAGCAGTTTGACTTTTACATGGCCATTATTTAAAAACAACATACAATCTTTTCCAACCTGGAACTGACTTTCAGTTTCTTTCCTGACTTAGCTGTGTCCTGATCAGTGTCTGCTACAGGTAAGAAAATACAGCTTGATATCTTCAGTGGCAGAGACTGAGAAATCTCTTGTAATTACTGCATTTTAAATGGCCTATAATTTCAGAGAACACCATTAATTCATCTCCTCACATGTGGGGTCACAAACTGCTCTTCCCTCTCTTCTGATATGCTAAGGGCCCAGAGGAGGACTGCAGATATTGAGGGACAATAGACATTAGATATTAAAAATTCAAGTGTTAGAAATGACAAAGACATTTATCAAATGCAGACACACACCATCCTACTCTTACCTTCTTTTTTGTATAATTTCCTCCTTTTTATATTATTATTAATGCCATTTTTGGGGAGAGAGAAGGAAAAACTATTCACTTCAAGCATACCACCCTAGGATACTGCAAAAAGAAAAGACTGCATAAAACATCTATAGACATAAGGTTCCTGCTGTGTGCTGGAGGCAGAATATATCACCATTCAGCTAAATGGTGCAATAGAGAAGTGGAGAAAAACTACAGAAATTGCTTTGAAAACAAAAACAAAAAACTGCTTTCCTGGAGCTATCATCAGGTTTGCTTGTCAGATCGGATGCTTTTTTTCTATGCTCCATTCAAATGCAAAGAAAATGCTTGAGGAAAATTGCTAGTTCTGATATTTACACCCTTCACATACACAGCTGGAATGAGATTTCTGCCGTGGTGGAGCAACAGCATCAACAAAATAGTCTAAGCCTAATGGCAGTCACACTGCAAGCACTATTTAAACATATGCAAAGGATTTCTTGATTCCCTGCTACATATTTTCTAGTAAACTTCATGCTTATATAATTTTTAAGTACTTACTTTTACAGCAAATTTTAGGAAAATGAGCCAACTCATGTGAGTTTGAAAGCAGAACTGGAGGAAGGAGGTTAATAAAGGTAGATGGAGTAATCTGTAGATATGGCACTTGGGGACATGGTGACCTTGGCAGTGCTGGGAATAGTTAGACTTGATCTTAAAGGTCTTTTCCAATCTAAATTCTATGATTCCCTGAGAAGCCTTCCCACTCCAGCAAGGAAAGCAGAAGCTTCACAGAAGTTCCACCTAAGGCAAATCTTTCCTGAGTCACCAGCAAATATTTGTTGTGTTTTAGTTTCCATCTGACAGCAGCACACGCTCTGCCTCATGCTATGGCTTTCCAAGGAAACACTTACAGAATCAGCCCAAATTTTTAGAGAAGTAGGATTTAAGAAGTGCCATCTCCTGTGAGATTTGGCATTCTCCTTAAAACAGCTGTTACTGAATGCTTAAGGCTAAGCTCTAAAAACCCACATGGTTGTACAAAAAATCCCACAAACAGGAAAAAATCAGGCTCCAAATCCAGAATACAATTCTGTCACATCCAAAAGCTATTTATCTCTAAGTTTCATAGCAAAATTGAAAGGTCTACTCATAGTGGCCACAGTTGTGGCAGTTATAATCTGTAGGGTGTAAATTCCTGTCAGACATCAGCACCATATCTTTTATTGTTCTGCAAACATAAAAATGATGATTCCTGACACAAAAATCTTGCTCAGACATAAAACAAGGCCACAGATTAATAGAGACACAAATGAAAGGAGAATACAAGAAAACAATGCATAATTTCTGTCCCTCTGACATGTATCCAGAGGTTTAGGTTGGATATTAGGAAAAATGTCTTCACTGGAAGTGTTGTCCAGCCCTGGCACAGCTGTCCAGGGCAGTGGTGGAGTCACCATCCCTGGAGGCATTTAAGAGATGTGAGGATATAGCACCTGGGGACATGGGTCAGTGGTGGCCTTGGCACTGCTGGGGGAATGACTGGACTCGATGTGGGAGATTTTTCCCAACCTAAAGGAATCTATGATTCCGTGCTGGTCAATTTAAGGCTTTTTTGTAATATAACTGCTGCAAAACAAACCCCGTGTCCATAGAGCTACAAGTAAATAAAATGCTCTGCCTTTTGCTTTGTTAACAAAATACTACCATGCCTTAAGGATGTTGTCTGGGGTTTTGCCCCCACAAAAATTTAATTGCCTAATCTTTCTTATCCCATCAGCACCGTGTCCCAGTACTTTGCTTATCAGCTGCTTATTCCCAGAAACCTGCCCTGCCCTGATCCTTTTACTACTGCTCCCCAAGCCACCTGCCAAAGCAACTACTTGTGTGGCCATGCCCAGAGCAGAGAGGGAGAAAAATCACCTGGAAGGGAAAGGGAAGAGTAAGGGGGATGGATGTTATTGAATTACTTTCCCCTCCCTGCCGAAAACAATTAATGATTTGCCTTATATTGCATATTGCAGTCCAGAAATCCTTCAGAAATGACCAAACACGTTATTCCAGCTGAAGCATGTCCTAATCCCCACCTCCATTGATCCAGCTTGATACAGGTTGGTTCCAGAGCCTCCTAGAGTGCTCTGAGTTGTATCAATTTCCTCTTGAAGTCCTTTATACCAACTGATATGTTCTGAAACACATCAATTTCTGTCACAATACAGGTATTTAAAAGCCCTCTATCAACATATTTTTACCTACAGCCCTTGCCCTCTTCCTCCCTTTCACACACACACATACTCTCAGAATAAGCAGGGAAAGCTTCCTGTTTTAATGCACACTTCCATCAGTTGCAAACAAGAGGTGTGAAAGGAAATTAGGCATGCAAGTCAGCTCATTCACAAATTAAGTGCCTATTCATTAGCAGGAGCACTGGAAGGCCCTGCCAAATAACAGGAGGTGAGCAGCAGTGCTTTTCTAGCAGCCTGGAAACCACTGGAGCAGGTAGATGACAGATACCTCCATTTCTCTGAGAAGCCATTTCAGGATTGACTCCTCCTGGCTGCTGTTCCCAGTTTCCAAGCACAAGGCAGACATCAGCATCATCACCAACACTACAATATTAATGACAAACAACTAACTTACAGGTCCACTGTGAGTACTGATTATTTGGGAGGAGTTTTCATGTGAGCCTTGCTGTGCTAGGTGGGAAAGCAAAGCCAGAGAGGCTGGGCTTAGTTATCCCAGGGCATACAGCAGGTCTGCAGAATGGTCTCCCTGGAAGAAGGGCCACCTGTGTATTCCATGTGTACCTGCTGAAGGACCCTGATGTGACTGAGCCTCCCCTCTGTCCTTTTCATCCTTGCTGTCCTGCTGCCAGCACCGCTGCCAGGAATGCAGCAGCTGAAGAGCAGAGACTGCTGCAATAGGATCTGTCCCCGTGGACCTGTGGGCCCTCTGGTGAAACAAACAGCAACACTTATGGCAGTGCCCAAAACCAAGCTTGAGCTCTCTGTCCCTTCATCCATTTATCCTAACACAAGAAAATAAAGTAGTAAAATCTAGACCTCAGTTGTACAATATAAACACCCTGCAACTGCCCTGTATTCACACTAACATGAAGAGACTCCAGCCCAGCTATTTTCTTTACAAACTTGACATTACTCAACTTTGATCAAGATATGCACATCCTTTCCTTTCTGAAACTTTTCAACCCAAAATAAACATTCCTCTTTCACAATTAGATGTCTTTCTAGAAACCCACTACCAACATTTCACAGCACATTTAAAAATAGATGCTTGCAGCCTATCAAGTAAAGCATTTTGCTTAAATTACACACTCTTCTTTCATGAAATTCCAGCATGTGGTTTTCCCTTCTCTCCATCCCTGGAACAAGAGAACACTGCAGGCCCATATTCTGCTTCATATTAATCAACATAAACCCCCATTAGTTTGTGGAGGAGCAGATAAAGATGGTCAGCCTTATCACTGAGGGCTGCCAAGGGCAGAGAGACTGAGGTAAGGGAAAGCCAGTGAAGGAATCCATGCCTATAGCCATGGCACAGGTGATGTTTGTGCTAAGCAGAGCTCCAGTCCCCTGACACAACCAGCCCTTAACTGCAATTCCTAAGTGTGGATGGAAACAGTTCATAATTACTGTATAACCAAAGAGCCTTCTCCAGGCATTTCATCCATGACTACACTTTAGTAAGCATCAAGACTTCAGTAAATTTTAGAGCTGAGCAGAAAAGTAAAAATACCAAGAGCTGAAAGTATCTTTGTACTTTGAGACTGAGCTCCATCCACAGCTTCAGTTGCCTCATAAGCCCCTGAAGATCTGAATAGTTGCTTAATTGCATTTACTTGTCATGTCCTCTTACTTGAGAGATCCATACTAAGGCTATGAGAGTCATATCAACAGGAGATGCCAAGAGGTAAAACTGATGTAAAAAGCAAACAACAAAGAGTAAGGTTAAATTTCTTTGGACTCCTAAAAAAACCCCAAACCCAACAAAAAAAACCCCAACAAAACCAAGATGAAACCCCAGTGAAGTTATGAAAACCAGATCAAAGTGCAACTCATATCCATCTCTCCTTTCATCTCAGCATTTCAAGTTCTGAGATTTGATAAAAAATGATTATTTCATTTTATTCTTTCAGTTTATGACATAACAGTTAAACATATGGCATAAAATAGCCTGGGTGCTAGCTGAACCTCAAAGCATGTAGATAATGATTTCAAACCAGCCAAAGGCTCACAGCAATAGCTGATCCTTCCAGCAGCTGATAGGAATTAAAGAGCAGGGCGCATTATTTGGAAAATTTTTGGATTTTCCATAACAAATGCCTCAGAATTGTTCCCACAGTATCTTGATCTCACATACTGAAGTATTGCAGAAGAGGACAGCCTGTTCCTCCAGCACACCCTTCTGCTGGATGGTTACACTGCTTTCCAAAGGGTACAAGCTTTACAGCTAGCACACAACCCAGCTGCTGCCCCCACACTCACAGCAGGCACCTCCTGCACCCCTGCTCATCTTCACTGCCTTCCCACGGCCTTCTGTCCCAGCAAACCCAGAGCTGCTCATCCTCCCTGCAAGGCAGGAGCCTCCACCTCCACCAAACAGAGAAAAACCATGCTGAAGAGTTTAAAGTGTTCAAAATTCCAGCTCCGAAAGAGAGAGCTGCCCATGGCCAACATTTCTAAAGGCAAAATTACAGCATGCGGGAATTACAGATCTGCAGACAAACCAGCAATTTGTGAGGAATTCAAGTCACCAGAAGCAACAAATTAGGACCACAATGCTAACAAAATTAGACACAGTCTCCTTTTAACCTCATCTCTATTTTAAGAGCTTTTTTTTTTTAATAAAAAGAGGGTTTTTATTTATTTTGTTGTTAGAGTTTCCATGAAATTGGGCTGAGACTGTTTAAGAACAATGTTTCTCCATCATTTACTCTCTTTATCTTAGCATGTGTAAAATTGTGCCCATGCCTGTACAAGGAGGTTTCTCTCAGCCATTTAACAGTGACAGAGTCACCCAACAGAGATAAAATTCAGTAGCCACATGAAAATTTCCATCATCTTTGCAAACATGCTGCTTGACTGGAGGCTGTCAGCTCTGGGATTTTTTTTTTAAGGTTCCCTTGCATTCTTCAGTCTTCTCCCAACTGGGAGCACTACTAGAGTCAAAAGGCAGCTCTTTCCCAATGTGACTCTCACTCATCTACATGTCCATAGACTGAACTATGGAAAAACAAAACAAGAACCAAGCCAATTTCCACCCATTCCACTCAATAACAATAAAATCACACAACAGCATCTTTAAAGCCATGCCTGTTCATTTGGATAATTACTCTAACAGCCCATCTAAGCATGGCCTCAGCCCTGTCCCCAATGGAGAGACCAAAACCTGAAGGAGAAGGAGGAAACAGCTCATCTGCTGAACACAATGTTCGGAAATGTGAGGTGAACATTCCTCACTACAGCAAGATAAATGTTCCCACCCCAGCACAAAGAAAGGGTTCATATTTCATATATTTTCCATTGTTTGAGCTTGCTTGTACATAAGCAACTACATTTAGCAATTACCAACGGGAGAGACTGAGCAGCTAAAAAGATTATCACGTTTTTAACAATGCAACAGCAGAATCAACGAGGGAGGCTGCACCCTGTTCAGTTCCACTCATGTTCTCCAGTTCCAGCAGAGAGCCAACCTTCCATGGGTACTGCTACCTGTAACACTCACTCACGGGATGTGCATCATGTGCTGCACAAATGAAAATCATCCATCACATGAAAAGTTATCCTTGGTGGGGGGCTGCAACAATGAACTCCAAAGGAAGTCAAACACCACAGTTTAGTGCTCAGTCTAAGCAGGGCTCCTATAAACATCCCCTGTGCTCATCCTGTCTCACTGGTCTTCAGTGCTAGAAAGGGAGTGGATGCACATCTCTATGGAACCGAAGAATTCTGGATTGAAACAAGTCAGTACTTTGAAACATGAAATACTTCAATGAGATGGCTTTGTGACATAAGGAAATACCCTGTAGGTAGTGATGCAGGCAGTGGTTTTGGACTGGTGTGACTCCAAGGAGTTCATCAGGCAGTGAAGAGCACAGAGGAAGGACTTGTGCAGTCCTGGCAAGTCTCACAGCCTGCTGCCTGCTCCACACTCATGTGCTGCTGCATCTCCACCCTGCCCAGACAGCAGCTGCTGTGGCTGGCACAGGGTCCTGCACAGGGAAAGGGCAGCAGTCTTGTACTCCAGGAAAGGCACAGCGCCCAAGGATCTCAGTAGAAACAGCAAGAAAGGCTTTACCGACCTACAAAGGGTTTCAAAGAGAAGTCTGCAGTGTTGCATGAGTGACTGCTCCAGCTCGAATGACACAGCATCCTCACACAGTTATCACTACCCAGCAAGTGCTGCCTTTATGTGTTTAACACAAACCTCCTAACACTGCCTGCTCCAGCTTTCATTAAATGATCTGAAAGCACTCTTCTACTGGACCCTTACAAAAATAATGCAGAGTGTTTATGGACAAAGACAAGCTTTAGAAAGCTGGCAAGGAATTAAGTGTCCTTAAAACTATTAATTGGGATGGAAGGAACAGGGAACGCTCATCAGGACAGGCTGCTGGCACTGGAGGTCACAGCATCAGCCAGACACGGCAGGTGCAAGCAATGAAATCTGTGTGCACATTCTGGAGGGACAGCTTCAAACAGAGCTGCTCTTCTCTGCTGTGGCTGCTGCCACTGCTTAATTTGATTACACCAAGTGAGAGCCGGGGGCAGGGAGGGAGGGGAAGCAGAGGCAGCAGCCAGGACCCTCTGGGCACCCATGTGGAAGGTACTGGGTGCCCGCAGCTGCGCTCCCAGCACAGGGCTCTGAGCAGGAGCTCTGTGAAATTACAGCGGCACCAGACAGCTGACACGGCACGAGCCTCTGGGAGACAAAAAATGCCTTGCTTTCCCCTCAGCAAACCACATGCTGCATAGCAATTTGGACGGGAAAGATGCTATTCTGGATTTAAAGGGAAACTGATCTGTTAAAGAAACAGGTCGCAGAGCAGGAGGGTCTGCATCCCTCACACACTGTGACACTTGGTCCCTAACACTTGTAGGTGCTGCATTCTTCCAGCTTTCCACCAACCAAGTCTTTCACTACCTGGCTTTCTAAGAACTGCCAAGAGACCCTTTTGTAAGACAATCCTAACCTAAAATTATCCAAAGTGTGCTCTTGCTTCCCTCTAGCCCCAAAATCTTACAGAAGAACTCTGGGACTGCTCCTTTAAAAGACAGAACAATTCATTCTCTACTGAATTCTGGGCTGAAAGGGAAAAAAATCCAAAGCAAAAAAACCCAGGGTCTAGGATCAGGTCCTTCAGACTAAGCCCAAGAATATCACTAAAGAAGAAAAATTGCTCTTGTTGGGATATTTAGATACAAGATATTTTAAAATCTACCTTAAAATTGTTATGACACTACCTACCAGAGTCTAATTATACTTTCATAATTATATGTATTAATATCTAAAGTGTGTAATTACAAAGGAGCCAATATATTTTAGAAACACCATACTTAAAAACCTTTTTTTTTAAATAGAAACTTCCTGCATGACTGCAAGATCTGTATTTTAGTTCTCCTGTCTTGATGACTCAATACTAGCAGAGGCAACTAAGTCCACATGTTTGAGTGGAAGCTGCAAACAGGGATCTTCAATATTATGTCAAAGGCATTGATCAAAAAAACCCACCAAAACCTTGCTCCTGCAGAATAAAAGAAACACCTGAAAACAGTGGAGAAAAAAATAAAATTAAAAAATAAATTATTAATAATAATAAATTTTCTTCTTAGCAGCTTCCTTCATTAAAGCAAAAACTTTTACACTTTGTTTTAAATCTACAAAGAGAACTGGAGCATTGAAAAATAGAGGTCTTGCCAGCCAAATGGGTGATTAATAGAATTTACAAACATCTTAATTATCAGATCAGTGATACAAATCTACTAACTAGTGGTGTCCACACCATGCCTGAGCTTGCCTGTTGTTTTCTGGCAGTCTCTGGACTGAGACCACAGGCAGATCATCTATGACTGCCTGGACAATCCCAGCTCTCCCACTGCTGGGCTCATGCTGTACACACAAACCTTTTCTGCAGGTAGCAATGGCCCAGGAAATCTCTCCCACTCAGGACTGAAGTGGTTTGTGCTTCAATTGCACAAGTCTGAGTGAATAAAACCAAACATCATCAGGTTACAAAGCCCAGTAATTTCTAAATGGTGATGAACGTATTTCCCATTCACTTAGAAAATGAGATGGCATGGTATAATAGAGCTTGACTAAATATTTAAATCAAAAATGTTAAATCCTGATTGAGATTTTATTGCATGTGCTTACAGACAGAGACCTTTCTCCAGCCACTCACATAACTTCTGGTTTTATTCAAACATCAGCTCCACTTCCAATTTATTCTTGTTAAGTGGCTTTCAGCAGTGCAAGTGATTTAAATGCACACTTGAGAGGCAAATGTAAGCTTGCAATAAGGTGCAGTTTGATGTTTGAACCATTACATGTTTTTGAACATATTATTACTACAGAAGCATTACTAATTTTGGCCACTTCCAGACAGAAGTTTAAAAAGCACAATGAAATGCAGACCAAAAGTGATTTACCTCTCTCTTCTCCAGCAACTGTTGCAACTCTCTTGATTCACAGCTCAAAAATTTGAAAATTTTGGTAGCCTTGTACTAACATAAAGTACTTCCACTTCACCTTAAATAGTTGACAAAAATGTGCCTTAATACCACATGAATCTCAATACACCTTTAAAAACAAACATAATTTTAACTTGACTTGGAAAAGTGTTTTAGCTTCTAAGAGTGCCACTTCTCTGATGCCCCCAACTCAGCAGCTTAGGAGCACAACCCAAAACTTAAGTCATGACAAGTCTGCCTTCATGGGCGTTAAAGCACATATAAAACAGTGCATGACCTTCCAAAACTGGTCCCAGCTGACAAAGTAACTGAGCAACATTCATTTATGCCCAGCTGGAATTTCCAACGTGTAAGAGGTGAAAATTCTGACTACTTAAAAATATATGTTTCATGAAGGAAATAGCAAGTGACCCTAAACTTTAGCAGATCTGCCAAGACCCTGCTATGATGAAGTAGGCAAGAGAACTCATTAATTTTATTGCTTTTGCAGCACTTCTGTACAGCTCAAGGTACACCCCAGAGCCAAAAAGCACACAGCAACACATGCTGGAGAGGTGTTGCTAACTGCTCCTGAGCATCCAGCATCTCTACACGTGTAAAAAGGAGATGAAATAAACACAGAGGTAAAGGAAATGAAGTTAGTTATTTACTCAGTGACTAAGAAATGCTGTTGGAGAGAAGGGCAAGGGAGAAGAGCAGGAGATATACCCACTGTGTGGGGCACCAGTGGCTCAGTGCCCAGGGGCTCCCAACAACCTCCTGTTCTGACCAGTGACTCAAGGTTTTTCATTAGGGATTGAGTAATTGCCTGTGCAGTCTGTATGTAGGTGCAGATGAGCAAAAGCACTACAATTCCTCTCATTTAGAGGTGGAAAAAAACCAACTTCCTTGTCTTAATAGCAGTTGGGAATAAAACATACAAACTCCATATATTAACTGATCATCAGAAGCTCAGGAACCTCAGCATATTGTTCTTACAGTCAAAAATCAATGACTAGAAGCCAACACTTGGCATTTTCTGTACCTAGTTATAGGAAAGTCATCATGGAGAGATTAATGTTTGCCCTTCCAAGCACTATAACTCAGGTATTTTGTTGGTACTTCTGAGTTACAAATTCCTGAAAAACTGCAAAGGAAAAAAAAGTTTCGTATCCTAATACTATTACATTGAATAATTTTTTTGTCCTCTGTCTTCTCTTCCCCATGAGAAAAGGGACTAACACAGCCAAGATGGAGCTGATCAGGAACTGTCAGTTTTAATCAGAACACTGTAGCTGTCAGTCACCAGTGGCCCTTGGGTATTTTGTTTCCTGAATATATAAAAGATTGTTATCCTGAAAGTTAGTCAGCATTTCTGACTGCTAGACGGAAATAACAAGACTATTAGAAATGTTTTAACACTGGTATAACTGCAGCAGTATTTGACTTCTAATAGCTCAGCACACCAACACAGGCAATGACCCCTCTTTATGAGCCACACTGGTGCAATAGAAATAATTTCTCCTTATTGCATAGTGTGCACAGTTGGTATTTATTAATAGTGTTGCAATTCTGTATTAATTATTATTTAGCACTGAGAACACGCCTGAAACTGCACAAAATTAGTGCCTGGCCCAAAGTGCTTAAGAAGCTCTGATTCAGCATCCCATAAGCAACATTTCATCCACCAACCTGCTCAGACACCAAAGCCTGGACAGCAGTGGCACTTGGTCAGCTGATGTCACATCAAATTATTTACATCCTACAGCTTGGGACAGCCAAGCCCCAGTGGGTCTGGCTGGGGCAAAGTTTACAAGCACCAGTCTGTTGGAAAAAAACACCCAACACTGAAGGCAACATGAAAATGAGAATATAGTATCTTATGCAAAATTATTAGAAAAGAAATCCTGTCATAGTCTCCCATTTTCAAATGAAAAGTCTCACTGAAGAGGAACAGAGCAAGAACACACAGTGATTTGTGAACTTCCCAGACTGCCCACCTGGTAGGAACACTGTACTAAGGCAGCTGCCTAAGCCAGGTTTCAACCCAAAACTTCCAAGGTCATCACCACCACACAGGCACAAATCATGAAATGCAAACGTGACAGGCTGAGAGAAGTGAAAATTGCAAATCAACAACAGGGCAAGACCCCAACCTCCCGCCCCCACCTTTCAGATCCATACTGCTTTGTTGGCAAACCCTCCTGAAGGATCACTTCTCTGAAATGAGAATATGCAGAAAGCACAGATCAGCAAATCCCAGGACAGCCATGGGAATCAGAGTCAACCTTCAGGTAGGTTTAATTCAGGCACTGCAGAGTTCACGCAGACATGAGTCCTGTTGCCACTGTCAGTTCACCCATTTTTGTTGTTTTCCATGTTGCCAAGAACCCAGAGTTGTATTCTAAGACAATAATGACATGTTACTAATACAAATAGAGAAAAGAGGAAGCTATGAAACAAATAATTAACTGTGATCTGTTATTTACATAATTATTGGCAGAAGCCTGAACAAGGAGTAAGATGGATTACTGCAGTTTTGGTTCAATGCAGCCTTAAAATAAAGAAATTAAACAAAAAAAATCATCACATGCCAAGGCTGAAAGGATTTTCATTCCAGCATGGGGTTCTCTCACTCTGCCAGCCAAGCTCCAAGCTGTTACTGCAGTTATTCTCCAGATAAACACTGATCTTTCCCCCCTGCTCTTCTGTTCAGCTACTGCAGTTGCTGGCCACCAGCAGAAGCATAAGGAATGTATTTTTAAAAACCCCAAAATAAAGAAACAAAAAATCTCTACAGGAGATAATATTGCTCACCAACAACATAACCCTGGTATTTCATATTGCTCAAGCCTGAACTTAGGACAGGCAAGGTATAAAGCCTAGTTTTTCTTCTGTATTTCTCTCCCTTTTCTAAAGCTAAAATTGCTCTATGATTTCAGTTGCAGCAGGAGATCAGTTCTGGAGAAGGAGGATTGATTCTTATCCCCTCAAAACCTGAAGTACAGAGTAAGTGGGAGCAGCTATGTTGCTCTCACATGATCCATTGCTGTCTAGAAGGTTCAGCCTGACAGAAGAATTCCGTTCCTTACTCTGTCATTTTACAATAGTGAGAGAGAACGTGGTGGTTCCAGCCATGCCTTGTGTAGAGGCTTCCATGAATCACACAGCACCATGAGGAGTGGAAAGAGCCACCAGAGCATCCTGAACAGCTCATTCAAGAGCCTTCCAAAAGAAACCTTCAGCCACTCCTGACTGGTGAGAGGTCCAAAGTGATGAACACAAGCAGGAAGGATTCCACATCCCTTCAGTCAGACAGGATTCCTTACATTCTCATCCTCCTATTTTTTATATACTGCTGTAAAACCAGGGGCATGGATATTAGTGCTCCCTCCCTTTCACTTCCTTTCCCTGCAACCTTACAGAAATAGCTGGGTTACATCAGACAAAAACACACACAAAGTAACAATGAAAACAGATGTGTCAAGGAAAGAAAAGCCATGCATGAGATGCCTGCTGTGCTCAGCAGTTCAGTAGTTCTAGGTAGGGTACTCATCCAGTCCATGAATGGCAGGGTGAGGTGTTTTACAGCACCAAAGTCAAAGGGGGCATCCAGTAGTTAAAAACTCCGTAGTAATGACTGGGGGATTGTTCTTTGGTTTGGGTCGTTGGAGGTTTCTCTTATTTGGCCCCTACCTGTCTCAGATTTGCCTCTTGATTTTCAGACCAAGAAATTCAGATCAGTTCACCAATAATGCAATTTACAGGAGAGGTCCATGCCAAGATCTGTACTCAAACTTCTCTGGAAACCATGAGGTGTTGTTCACCTCACTTACACCTCTCTGGGCTCTGAGCCCAAGCCCATTTTGCTCAGCTCCCATTAACTTCCGTGGCCCCTTAGGCACCTCACAGGTTCTTTGTAGAACTCATTTTGCACACACATTATTTTTTCTAGGACATTCATCACCCTACATCCATAGTGCTAATTTCCACAAAACTCTCTCATCCAGAAGGGCATCATCCTCCTTTATCCATTTCCAAGAGACATCTTCATCTTTTTTCCTGTGATGCCCATCATGGTTGGAAGATGCTGCTTGTAAACTCTTGTTGAAAGCTGCCCTTTTCTTCCTTCAAATCCCTCCTCACCCCTTGGCTATACTGCCCACCAAAAAGCCACATCTGCTCATCTTCCTGGGTCCCTCCCACTGACCAATGCTATCTCTTGTGTCCCTCTGACTGTCCATCCTTGGCCTACAGCTCTCTGATATATCTTGGAGATATGGAGATGGATGTGGATTATAAGTACTTTGGGTGCACCACCTTATTCCATAGAAGCTGCACAACAATGTCCTGGTCTATAATACACATCAAGCAGTGATGATGCAAACAAGCAACTCTTCTGAGTTCTGATCTCTGGCGTTCCTAATTTTTACCTGCCAGATAAAGTCATGGTTTCCCATTGAATCTCCTGAAGAGGTACCAGGAGCTTTTCCTGATAGTTATAAGGAACCTCACGGCCTTTACAACCTTATTTGATATAAACATTATAACACCTTTCAACCACAAGTTCCTCAGCAATTGAAATACCAAGCAAGAGCTATGAGATGTTGTATTACAGGAAAAGTCAGCAGTTTTTAACAATATCTGTTAAAATTTATAACCCACCATGCTACGCCATCAGCAGCTTATTTGCTTCTCATGCACTGTGCACCAGAAAAAAACGAAGAGTAAACGTTCTCAGTTATTCCCATTTATTATACAAGCTGAGTGATAGAATTTAACCTTATTGCAGCTTGGTATGGTGTTAGAAAAGTCTGAAGTAATCATTACAGATTTCCCACACTTTTGACCAGGGAAACTTTATCACAAAGCTTCTGGTATTGACAGTCACAGAGATCAGGGAACTAATAAGATCATTACATTATTCTTTAGAACACATTCAATATTTATGAGTATATTAACTCCATGTAATAAAGGACACATTCTCTGGCTGTGATGACTTGGATGCTTTGGAGATAAAATTAATCAACATGCATGAAAGAGGATCTCAGAGTAAAACAGGAAAATCCGCACATAATAACAAAGATAGTTAGTATCTGGCAAACCTACAGCACAAGGAAGAAAAAAACACTATGATTAAACATAATAAGACTTCACTTGAAATGTAAAATACTCTGGAACAAATCCTGCCAACTTGCATAAGAATCAGCAAACAGGAAGCAGCAGCCTTTGCAATAAAGCCCATCACACAGGGAAAACAGAACACTAGAGAACAAGATGCTATGGCACAGCCCCTGTCATTGTGCTGCAGAGCATCTTCTGTCCCTTGTTTTTGAAGTACATGAGGTTCAAGTCTAACTTCTGCTCCCAAAGCAGGACTTGTTGAATTTTGAGTCAGTAGCAGGTCCCTGCTGCCCAAGTAAAACACTGTCATCCTTTCACAAACTCTCACATGTGGGAGCTGGCAGCACGGCTGGCTCAAGTGCATTCTGTCAGTGTTATTTTCTAATATTTTCCAGCACTACAATCCTTGCAGAGCTGTGTCCTGGGTGCTTGCACTGCCTCTTAATACTTCCCTCCCTAAAGCTATAAGCACTGAGCATAGTCTTGTTACGAAGGGAGAAGGGGTTCTTTTTATCCCATTCCATGTGAATTCTCTGACTCCATTCACTAAGAAACACTCAATGGGGCACTATGTTACTATCAGAAATGTGAACTCACGAGTAAAAAGAAGCAGTTTTGTCTCACAATGTCTTGAATGTCTTTGCACTTCAGAGTTAGTGCTGAACCTTTCCTAACCCTTCAGCTGGAGTTTGTACTACATAGTTTTAAAGTTGCCTTTCAACTTTCAGCGATCATTTGCATGTATGTATCTTCAAAGAATGGCTTTTGATTTGCAACTATGTGTTATAATGAGAGGCTAATTAACACAAATACAGTTATTAGCAAGTTGCAGACATTTAAAGGACAAAAGCAGCAGACCAAAGTCTATGACATGATGGACGGAGAACCTCAAGGATGAGCTGATACCAGCCAAAGCTCTGCCACTAACTCCATTACCACAGGCAAATCACCGACATTCTGCAACTTGGTTTCCCCTTCTCTAGTGGTTTAGTAAGGCTCATTTACTTTGCTGGGTAGTTCTGCAGCTTAATTAAATCGTTACCTTTAAATTAAAACACTACAGAAATGCCAGGAAGTAGCATCTGAATTAGAAGGTGGAGGTGACACCCTAATGAATGAAGCAAGACTATTTTCATCGTCAACAGCAGGCACAGTAAAAGGTCACCCACGGTATAATTGTGAAACCACATTCCAAGCTTCTGAAGGCAAGATGACTTTTCCCAAAACTTCATTAAGGAAGAAGATATGTCCCAGCATCATGGGATGGCTGAAATCCTGCAGTTTCACAGGAAATCTACAACGGTTTCTTACAATTACTTTTGTTTTCCCCTTGTCCTTATTTGTTCACTATCCTAATAGCAGTGCAATATCACAGCTCTTGAAAGAATGCTTTTTCCACAGGCAACTGTTTTCAGCATGATCAAAGACCTATTAAGAAAATTGCAGAGGATCATTTCCCTTCAAGTTGGTAATGCTCAGCACTGATTGAGTTTTCAGTCTTTTCTTTGCAAGAGCCACAGTAGAGGCACTCACACTTTTTGTCTGGGACAGCTTCTCCCAAATATCAGTATATTCCAAGATACTTCAGTATATTCCAACAAACTCCACACACACTGGAAATTTCCAGCTCTTTGTAAACATAAGGACCTTATTGAAATACCCACCACTGGTGTGCAGACCCTTTATTTTTAAGTACTGGAAGAAACTTACTTTTAAACCTTAAGAAACAGGCCAGTCCTCTGTGGAGGCTCATTTTCATCATGCATTCCCAAAAAAGCTGCAAACTTAGTGTCAGGTGTGAAGCTGTGTATGCCCTGTATCTTGGAAACTGCTCTCAAGCTCTGTCCCAGATACCAAAAAGGCACATCCCATTGTAAACTCATTTAGTCCACACTGGGAAATCATCAAACCAAAACCAGGAAAACAGGCAGCTACTTCCTTGTGTGTTGCACTTGAAAAAAAGACCACCCAAAACCAACTCATTATACACGATGTTTATGTGTCCAGAGTGCAAACACCAAGAAGTAACACATTTGCTGTTTGCTTTGTAGTAATGCAAAAGCTTTTACTTTTAGGGGCAAGATGTGCTATAGGACAGGTCAGCCTAGTTATTTCTATTACATAAGATGTTCTTGCATTGACTGGATACAAACTTACAGCTTCTGTGAGGATATGTTAGAAAATAGTGGAAGATATTCAGGAAATTACAGCTGGAAATAATTCTGTATATTATTTTTTCTCCCCAGTAAAAAAAACATACTTGTATATACTTGTTATATATATATATATATACTTGTTTTTTCTCATACTTTTTGGAACACCAAAATGATTGTAACCAAGTTCTCAAGTAAGACAGAAGATGTACTTGCAGTATTGTGTCCATTCAGTGGGACACTCTGCTTATGTCTGTCTGTCTGCTGCCTGCTAATTGCTTTTGAGGCCACTGACCTGCCTTTGACTAAATTTGACAGCAGGAAGAAGTCCCAAAGCTTCCAACACTTTCATTAAAAAAAAAAAAAAATGGCTGGGTAGATGCAAGACTCTTATAAGACAAGAAGAGAAAGGCTAATGACAAAGGTCAACTATTATTTGACATTAGAGAATCCACAGCAGGGATCACCCTAGAGACAAATCCCCAGGAACCAGTTTTCATTGGTACTGCTGCTCTTCTAACACTTGTTTCAAATAGAGCTGGAACCAGAAATTAATTCCAGTTCTCACAACAGTCCACTGGCCTTAGGTAAATCATAACTTCTGATGCTACTTCCCCTGCCATAAACGTGGCTGGTGTTAAAATCCTTATTACGTTGCTGCAACAATTCATATTTGAAATGTACTTTGAAGGTCTGGAGAGTTGTATTTACTAATTATTACCTGTCTTGAGACATGAGCTGAATATTCAAAGTGCTAGCTTGATTCATCTGCAAGTGCACATCATATAAGCATGTGGTATGCACTAAGACTCAAAACACAAAAGTAAAGATTACTTTTAGAGAAGACTTTATAATCAAGTCGGTTTTGAGCTCAAAACATATAATTTTTATTACCACAACTCTTCCATTACACTGGATTTAAATTATTTCATGTTTTAGATTAGCACTTTATATAACACCAGTTTGAAAAGTAAATACCAATTGACAGAAGACAAAAAGCTCATGCAAAGTTTGATTCTATCCCCAAAGGCAAGTCTGATGTCTGAGATCTTAAACCTTTGATATCAAGCTGCATGTTAATAGATAAGTTCCACAGGGCAGTTATTGAGCACAGTAATAGCAGAGCTTGTCCTAGAAATGCCAGCAATCACAGCACTGGGTTTGGCAATGCCACATTACAATAGGCAGGCATTTTCGTCTTCTGCTTGCTCAGGCACCTTCCAGCCTTTCCAGAAAAGAAGATGCTTTCAGTTCTTGCAGGCAGAAAAATCAGATGGCAAAGGTCTCAGTGGAAGTTCCAGAGCAAATAGGTGAACTAGATGTGATTGTTGTTTTCTGGGGTTTTTTTTAAAGAATGCATGAGGGGGGAAATAACTTCTGAAAAAGGAAACTTCCATGCATTAAAGGTGCTCTGTAGTAACACTCTACTTAGAGAGGTCCCTATTTGAGGGCAAGGGAGCACACTGCAATTTCCTTCAATAATAACAGGTTAACCTTGTATCTTCAAGCTTCCTTCTGTAACAGGCTGACTACCAGCTGAGTACCCAATATCTCCCAATACTGGCCTTTACATTTCCTGAAGGAATAAGCCACATCTAAAAAGAAAAACAAAAAAGCCACAATGGTGCCAGCTAAATTTTCCTTTTAATCCTCCCCATCTCCCTACTCCAGACAAAATAAATACAGCCTGGCCATCTTATTCTGACAACAGTGACTTAGATTTATGTCCCTCACTCTCTATCACTGCCCTACAAACATACATTATTTTAATGTAGTATAAACAAATATCGGATTTGCTTAACACCACATTGAGTCCTAGTGATTAAAACACATATATGCATAGAGAAAAATTTATACATGCACAAACCCCTTTGTAAGCTCTGAAGATAAAATTATCAGTATTGCCAAACAGAGAATATGTATTATATTCTAATGACATGAGACAGTTGATTACCAACAAGCCTACTTCATTTCTAATTAGAAAAAGTTCAGTGATGATCTTCTTCCCTGCTGTTATTGCCTGACAAGAATAAACAAGGAGTTGTCTCTAGGGATGGCACAGTAAACATCCAAACAGACATTTGCTTTGGAGCTGAGCTTCACGGTAGTAGTAAGTACCGAGGAACATAGTGATTCACATAGTACGGCTGGTCACACATCCACCAGTGAGTGCATGATTTTAAGTGTTTACCTCAAGAAAACCGAGCTTTGCAAAGTGCACTGCAGCTGCCTAGCTGCTCCTCCTGCGCCCGCTCCTGCCAGCTCTGCTGTCACCAGCTCGGGAGTTCTGCAGGGAAGGGACCCTCCTTGGCACAGGGCTGAAGGGCAGCCGGGCGCTCCAGGCTGGACGCACTCCGCAGAAACAAAGCAAAGGGGATTTGCTTCGCTGCGATTTTCACCCAAGGACAGACCACGCTGGCGTGCCTGTCTCCCCCCTTTCGGCAGCTCTGTGTCTCTCCGGCCGCAGCTGCACCTGTCGCCCGCAGCGCTTCCCCCGTGCGGGATCGATAGCGCGTCTGCCATCACCCCCGAACCTCGCCGGGCGCCCTCCGCTCTGCCCGCGCTGCAGCCACCGCTCCCTCCCGAATCCTACCGAGCACCGACTCCGCCATCCAGACAAAGGGCGCTCCTCTTATTTTCGATAAAATTCAGACAAACTAGAGAACAATACCGGAGGGGCCGCACAATGGGCACCGGCCGCGCCGCATCCCTCACGCCATCCCTCCTTTCCAGCCCCGGCACGGCGGGCGAGCCCCGCTGACCCCAGCCTGGGACAGCCCTGGGGACGGCGGCGGCTGCACCGTGCCCTCACGGGGAAGGGCTGTCCCCGGCAGCGGGGGGTGCCCTCACAGCCGCGGGGTGCGCTCACCTGCCACCGTGTACCGGTCCAGGTAGTTGAGCACGTTGCCCACACTGAGGATGCCGGCGGCCGCTACCCGGGCCCGGCCGAGGGTCGGCGCCTTGCGAAGGGCGGCGGGGCGGTCGGGGTGCTTGCCGGCCGCCGGGGGGTTCATCCTGCCCGACAGGGTCTGCACCTCGCCCTCGGCACCCCGGCCGCAGCAGCCCCGCTCGCCGTCCTCCTCCTCCTCCTCGTCGCCAGCTCGGAGCCGCCCGCCGCAGCCCGGGCTGCTGCCGGAGGAGCCGTCGCTTTCCAGGCACATCATGGGCTGAGGGAGGGAATCTCGGCGTGCGGGAGCCCGGGCGGGGAGACCTAATGAGGGACGGACAGACGGACGGAGAAAGCGAGCGGAGCACGCTCAGCGCCGCATCCCGCGGTCCCCCCGAGCCTTGCCCGGGACAGGCCGGGTCTGACAGCCCGGGCGGGGCGGGGCCCGGGGAGGCTCCGCCCCTGCCCCTGCCCCGCCGCGCCCGCCGTGCGCGCCCCGCCCCAGCGGCCCCGAGGGGACCGTGAGCCCGGCCCGAGGCGGCCCAGCTGGGCGGAACCTCGGCCGCCCTTGAGCCGGCCTTACGGGTGGCCCGTCAGTCGTGCTCTACGCCGACCCTTACGGGTGCTCTCTCAGCCGTGCTGTACACCGGCCGTTCTGCCGTCCACGGACTAGCCCGTAGGGGCGTCCCCTGAGGGCGCCTCCTCAGGCCGGCCCCGGGGTCCTGTCAGCCGCTTCAGGTCGCCACCTCATCTGTTTTCAGTGTAGCCCTGAGGGTGTCCCTTCAGCACCTCCCAAGTGCCCCGAGGGAATCCCTCAGCCCAGCCAGGAGTGGGTCCTCCCTCAGCCCGCCTCAGACCAGCCATGATAGGCGGTTCCTCAGAAACAGCTCGGCCCTGAGGAGATTCCCCCGCAACCTAGCCCAGCCCGGGCATGAGGAGATTTTCCCTCTGCCCGCCTCAGCCTGGCCCTCAGGTGGTCCCCTCAGCCCGGCTATAAGGGGATTCCCCCTCAAGTCACCTTAGCCCCGCCATGGGAAGATTCCCCCTCAGGTCACCTTAGCCCCGCCATGAGAAGGTTCTCCCTCAGCTCAGCTCACCTCAGCCGTGCCCTCAGCCCGGGAGAGGCCAGGTCTTACCTACCCAGCATCACCAGCGGAGTGGTGTGAAATTAATGTCATTGATTTCCTTTCTCTACCTTTATTATTCTTCAGCACTGCACAACAAGCTTCAAACACACCGGTGGGCGGAAGTGTGGAGGTAGCTGGTAAAAAACCCACCAAATAAAACCAATGGCTCCAGCACTACCAGCTTGTACCCAACAATGAACTCCATGTGGGCTGTGCAGGCCCACCCTCAGATGTGGGTTTTAGAAATAAATCTGTACAAAAGTTCTCCTTGCCTATGCTGGGTGCCCAGAGCTGTCTGCAGTCACACGGGCTGGCAGGGAAGGAACAGTGTGATGCAGGGCGAGGGCTCGCCGGGATGTGCTACCGACCTCACAACTTCCTGCTTGGCCCCAGATGATTTTCCTACCGCACAGAAGGAGCTTCAGGAACAACACACATCTTCAAAGGAAGCAAAATTGCTCTGGAGTTCCCCCCACTGCAACAGTTCCATCCCGCTCCCTATAAAGTTCCAGCTTTGAGCTAAGAACGGCCAAGAAACATTTAATTTCAAAAGGAGTATCTTCAAAGAGATAAAAGTGTTCACAACCAGAGTGGCTCCAGCCTGTCATACCTGTCATAAAACTACAAAAGGTAACTAAAACCAGAGAAATAAAAAGACTGCTGGAGAGCCAATGCATGTCCAAGAACAGCATGTTACAATTTCAGGTTTCTCTCAGTTTGTTATCTTACCTAAGAAAAATGTGTTGTGATTAAAGCCTTTGTCTCTCGGGTATTTAAACAAATCCCCACTGCCTTTCTCTGAGAAGCGCAGAGCTGCTTGCAGCACAGCCCACGTGTGTGTGCTCAGCATACCTGGCTGTGCCACACCCTGCCCACCAATGACACCGGATTCAGACTATGCCAGAAATCTGGTGAGATACCACCAACATAACCCTCAGGATGCTACCAGAGAAAAGGGCACTTTTTGGTGAGTCAGCTGCAATTCAGGGCTGTTTGTTCAACGCTGCTGTGGGAAGGAGCAGACACGATTTCCAGTGATACGTGGCACTCCCACATAGTGAGAGGTGACATTGTAACATTGGGAATGGCTCTGCACAGGTGTTCCAGAGTTCATTTCAGTAACAGAGACAACATATCTGGTTTAATGATAATGTTCAGGTTGACTTACTGAAGTCTAGGGGATCTTTTTTTGCTCCATAGCAGCACCTGCAGTTCAGATGTGACTGTATGGGAATAGTTATATTGACAAAAGTGCTTATTCATGTTCCCGCTAATTTCAGAATTCTAGTGGTGTACTTAATTTGGTTAAGTGACAGTGCTCACATGTTATATAGCCCAAAAGGAAATGAAAAAAGGAAACACAAAAAACAAACCAAAACAAAAAACCAAAACAACCAAAACAAACAGAAAATGATAGAACTGAAAGTAAGAAAAAGAAAGAAAAAAGGAAAGGAAGAAAATAAGAAAAAGGAAAAAAAGAAGTGAAATGGCGTCACAAGGACCATTTGGCTTGCCTGTCGTTGGAGGCAAAACTCATGGGTTTTTTAACCTATCAGATACATCAGGCACTAAACACAGCTGAACTGCAGGTTCAAAGAGTTCCACAGAGAGCAGCCTCAGATACAAATGGTCTGCTCCACAGTCTATTCTACTCTTTGCTATTAAACTCTCACAGTCCATTTTCTCACTGCTTGGTCTACCCCAGGCTCTGCACACAGAAAGCAATGTTCAGAAAATGTCAATGAGATTAAGAGGTAGGGTAAAATTAAAGACCTTAGTCTTTGGAGTCAGGTGGTTCTCCTGAAAGAAGCTAAGAAAGCACAGTTTTTTTAAGAAACAGGTGTTTAATTTTATTTTTTCTTTTCATTTAACCAGTATCAAGCACACAGACACAGCTAACACTGGAGCCATGGTGGCTTAATGCACATTAGAATAACTGCCTACAAAGACTAAGGAATGACTTCTCCAAATCTCCTCAATCCAGCAAATCCCCAAGAAACAAAAAAATAATCCCAAACACCAACTTACTGTTAAAGGTCAACATATATGATCCAAAGTTCAGGCAGACTTCTGATGGCCATTGAACATGGAGCAATGCAGGACCAAGCTGAAGGAGCATGCAAGAGCATCCTTTTATTTCTGATGCAGAGAGGTTTCAGCTCAGAGACAGCCAGAGATACAGCACAAAGGCATTGTTTGGGCAGTGAGTTACATGGACACACAGGGTCTTGCAGCCAACCCTAACACCTTCAACTGTCCATGGAAAACCCACAGGCAAACACAGAAGATGCCAGTGCATCCATGTCATGATATTTATATGAAGGGAAAGCACAGGGAACTGGAAAAAGTGTATTAGAATGGTCTTTAGTGGCAGGCTGAATCATATAACTGAACTGATTTTAAGAGGAACAGCACAGATTCTAGCTCAGAGACATTGCTGGGTTTGGCTGTTCCAGGGTGTTGAGAGGCAGGTTGATTACACTGTGCAAGTTCTAACACGGGGAGAAAAATGCCAGTTTTAAAAGCTCTAATCAAGGGGGGAAAGGCATAGCAAGAACCAGAACAATGCTGAGAGCTGGAGTTAAAAAAAATCTAATGAATCATCTAGTTCACATTTGTTACAGTGTGATTATCCTCTGGAATAAAATACTAAAGAAGGAGTGTATTCACAATCCCTTTATATTCTCCGATCAGGTTTGATTGCCTTTCTAGAAAGTGCATCTTGAATTCAACATGAGCTATTGCACTCCCTGCAGAGAGAATGGGCTGTAATTTGATGATACAGGAGGTCAGGCTAGGTGGGTTAAAGTCCTAGTCCTGAAGATACCAGTTCTTACTCTGCTTACCAAGCATGCATTTTCTGTACCTACCTCAGTCATTAGATTGATCTGAGAACAGCCCCTAGGAAAGCACATGACAACAACCTAGTCTGGAAATGGTGACTGCAAAACAGGAGTGTTCACATAGCCCAGGTGATAGAGATGGACAGCATCCTCCTAGGTGCTGGGGATACTGTGTTTTGTCTAAAAGCTAGGAGTCTCCTTCAGACTGCCGTCACTAGCAAGAACTATGTGGATACATTGAAAAGCAAGTCTGAACTCAGGTAGCTCATCTTCCTGCTTCTTCCACATTATGCATATCATCTCTGTTCCAGAATGAGCCCTGGCCAGCTCCTGCAGAATCTAGCTAACAGGCGTTAGTAGGACTGGGAGAATTAGCAGCCTTCCTGGTCTTTGAAAGCCCCATCACTGTCTGGTCCTGGTGGCCACAAACACAACACTGTCTGGGTGAGACCAAAGCACACCAGGCACTAGTCCTGTGCTGAGGGAACTTGCAGGCATCTGGCTGCATCTTCAGTGAGGGAAGAACAGACTCACTTGTTAGTAGCCCTGCTCTCTCCCAGGGCAGTCAACAGAGTGTACACCTTCGGGGATTATTTTCTTCCTTTCAGTATTTTGTTAGTATCTTAAAAGCTTGAAAATGTTTATTTTAGTTTATCCTAGTCAGCACTTATTGATTTTTCCTCATCTCCAGAGCTCTAGAGCGGGTCAGCATGAGCAGAAGTGCTTGTGTTTGACAACAGAACTTATCTTTGAGGAAACAAACCCACATTTGCTAATGCAGCAATATTAACTTCAGTGCCATAGTCCAGTAGCTGATCCAGGGGCTGTTCCTGGCCTGCAGGAAGCTTATGACCAGACTCCCAGCTTCTCTCCCAAGGGAACATGGCTGTTTGCAGAGAAGAAATGGAACTTGGAGACCACCTGTGGAAGGCAAAACCCAGATGTGAACTCTGTTGATAACCTTACCTGGTTAAGGTAAGGCTAGACCTTACCTAGTTTAAGCAGTTACTACAGGCTGAGGAACTGCAGCATCAAGAGAACATCACATTGCCCTTTTGGAAATAATAGAAATTAGCCTAGCTTGTTTCAAATCCAGTTTTATTCTTCAGATAATAAAAATCTCGGGGAAAATATCCCACTTCTTTTGTCTTCAGAAAGTCACAACAATCTCTAAACCAGAACTGTCAAAGGGCTGGAGTCTCCCTGAAATAATGCTTTGCCAAAATTTACACCAGTGTAGCCTCTACCATTATCAGGAGGAGTAACTGCGTATGATAGTCTAACATGTTCAACTGTAAATAATTATGACTCAATGCTATTATTGTCCCTTTCCTGTGTTTTGCTTTATCAGATTCAAAATCAGGACTCAAACAGACATACAGAGACAGAAACACAGCTTCTCACTTAAGAAAAATAGAGCTACACAGAATACCACACTACAGGATCACAAACCCCAGATTTTGGGTTATCCAGATATAAGCCATAAACTGACCAAATTCCATGAAAAGTCATCAGGTGGTCATCAAGGCTGTGAGGGCAAAACACAGGACAATGACACAACTGTCTCTAGCACTGTGCATTCTTGGGCTTCAAACAGATTGCACTTGTGCAGAACAAGAATCACAACCCTGCAATGACACACCTACGTTCCCATTGTGCCCATGGTTATCTCATGGCTTCTTTTTTCTTCACAAATTTCTCAGCTGAATTAACCTGTGTTACTTTGTATTACACAGTAGCATTTACAAGCTCATCCGACTCAGAGGTTTCTTGTGAGAGATCCTGTACCCAGGAGGATGACAAGGATCAAGCAGCTCTCCCAAAGCAGGGAAGGAGGATATACATTAGCACATATCTCCATGTTTTCCAGCAGTCACTCTCTCAGACAGGATCTCTGCTCTAAACTACCTCTGGAGACCACCCTCTGGATCTTGCTGTTTAATGCATTCAATGCTCATTGATGTGAGTAACCTTCTGGTCATCGTCCATTTCCCTCCACATTCACATATGACATGTCTCACTGAGGAGAGCTCTGGACACTGACCATGGCACCTCCAGAACAATTTCATTAAGCAAAGAAGATACAAACAGTGCCCCAAGATGCACAAAAGTTTTTAAATGTCTCAGAAGCCAAATTAGCTTTAATATTGAAAGTGTAGCAGTGTTTTAATTCCTTGAATTCAACAGAAACGTGATAGAGGCAAAGACAGTGAATCAAAAGAAAAATCCATGAACAGAAGCTGGCATCCCCAGGCCCAGTTCTTTTCTGATCCTCACACTGTTGTGCTTGAAAAGATAAATTGGATGCAAAAGAAACTGTATTTCCATGAAAACATTTAGCTTTTGCAACAATAGAAGCAGCTGCTCTCGCCCTCCACTACAATCCTACATAAACGCTGGAATATTTGTTTGTGAATTTTTCAGTTACAACATTTGTATACTGTTCCAGGCTGCCTTGCATAGAATAGCTCGTGCCAACCAAAACCAAATTAAAGGGAAAAAAACCAAAAAGGCCCCACACCAAAATAACTCTGAGCATTCCAAACAACCCTGTTCTCTCCACTCCCAGAGGCAGCTGGTACAGAAGGCGGACACTGCCACTGTCCTTTGTGATTTCTTAGCAAATGGCCTTTGATGTTCAGGTTTGTTGAATGCCATGATCCATCTCTAGAAGTCCTGGCCTTCGTTATACTCAGAGGAATCTTAATGCTCCAAATAAATGGAGTTTGTGGTGTCACCTCAAGTCCCAGCAGGGACTGCAATTACTAGTATGCCACATTTTTGGCAAGTTTTGTTCCGTTTGAATGAAGGATGTAGACTCTGAACTTCTGCCTCCGCCCACTGGAGGAGTCGGATTCTGCAGATGATAAGATGCATCTTTGCCTTTAGTCCCACTTCTCAGAACAGCCAAATACTTGAGGTCTGATTAACTAGCATTTAAGAACCCAGTGTGGAATGGATAGCTACAGAAATAGCATTCTTGCACTACCCCAGCATTTTAGGAAAAGACTGCCAGATCCATGCGGGAGCAGAGGAATCCTAAAACAATAAGGACAGACCCAGCAGTTACCAATTCATAAACAGCTTCCTAGCATCTTACAAAAGGGCTCAAGCCATGAGAAGGGGATTCTTGCAAAAACATTAACAGAAATGGTTCCACTGCTTTGCTTTGCCCACATGAGGACAGGTAAAAGTCACACAATGGAACAGGCTGGAACTGTACAGCCCTAACTGTGTGGTTTACTCAATTGAGTTGACTTAACTCATTTCAAGACCAAATTTCCTCAAGCAACTTTGAAAATTCTGGATTAATACTAGCAGCTCTAATTAGGACTGAGCATTCATTGCCCCAGACATTATCACGAAAATTGCAAGCCCAGTCTCATAACATCATGTGCTTTATGTTAGTACATCATCAGGGTCACTTGAATTTATAGGCTTTAACCAGACTGAAGCATTTTCAGTTAAACTAAATACATCTATAACCTCATCACCTAAAGGGTCCATCTGGGCTTTCTGAAGAGGGGATTATTTTATTTCACACTTTTTTTCAGCATTTACAGTGAAGCCATTTGGTTTACAAGAGGATATTGGGAATGCAGCCTTCAAGACTACTACCAACTACATCCTGAGACTGAATGGTTGCCCACAATTCTGTGGGACAGGATTTGACAACCAAGTAGATAGGATGGAAGGAACCAGCAGTTGTTCCTAGTGGTTCAACACTTAGTTCAGCAGTTTCAAGCACTGAGGTCCATACTGATGACTGATTAACTTGATCAAACAGAACAGAACATGCAGGGCTTACTTCACTGGTGGGTTGCTCTGCCCAGCTTATAAAGAGACCAAGAACATCTGTCAAAGAGCTCTTTGTGTATCACAGCAAATTCTATACCATGAGCATTAAAATAAAGAAGAAAGGAAAAGAAAGGCAGTCCTTCTTCAAAGCCAAAGTGCTACTCCAAATTTAGAAAGCTGAGCTAGGTTTCTACTCAAGGTAGCGGTGGTTGCAGGTACTAGTGAGGTGCTTTGAAGGGATCACAGTTTGAATGTAGTCAGGATCAGGGAATTTAAGAGCAATTTGAGAAAGAACATCCAAATTGTTCTCAGATCATTCATGCCTTAAAAGGAAAGAGAAAGAATGAGGTTCTCAATCCACTACCTAGGTAAAATATAGGGTAAGGGGTAGGTACACTTGAACTTAAATCTCATAGAATGGAGAGATAAGGGAAAGAAAAATAATTAGATACATACTAAGTAAAGGGATGTGTGTTGCCAAATACAAAGTTACCTGCAACCCTGGGCATTATTAGCAGTTTCTATTTCTTAGTGCAAATAATCCTGTATCCTAATAAGAGGAGCTTTAAATTAGGCTTCATTTTTGACACCAGAGGGAACTGACCACATACCTAAATGTTGGTTGTGATTTGTACAGGTGTGCTTTTACTTAGGTCAGCTTTTTTGTATGCAAACAGAATATAGCCACTGAGTGCTTCGTGTTTTCACAAAGCTGAAACAGTCATGAGTCCAATCAGTCAAGAGAAGGGTTAGAGAACAGTAACAGTCTAGAAAGCCACCTACTGAGAAAGAGGCTACAAAGAACATACTATTACCATAGAAAGGACACATTTTGATAACCTGGAATATAAGAATAAAAACAAGTTTATAACAAAGCAAAAGGACACAGATATTCTGTAAGCAATATTTGTGTTTTCCAGTCTGTTTTGATGTAAGAACAGTGCTGACAGCATACTGCCTCCTCATTAGCTCATGGGATAGAGCTGTCAGCAGTAGACCATGCTGCAGGCTGAAACTTTGGAGGCCTAGACAGAACTTCACAGGTTGTAAAAAAAGCTAGATGAGGGTGCTCTGATCTGCTGACACGAGACTTGCTGATAACTGTTCACAGAGAGAACTTCCAGGAGCCTGGAAGGATGCTCATATTGTGCCTATATTTTAAACAGAAATCTCAGGCATCAGTCCTGAGTAAAATAGCATAATGGCTGACTTGATTAATAGAAAAACAGGGGAATCATACAATTAGTACCAACAAACAAGTGTTTATCAGAAGGTAGAACTTGCCAAATGAATTTGATTTTTATTTTTAAAGGGATCAAAAGTTTCCTTGCCTTCCGAAAGGTATCAGTGTCGCTGGACTGGACTCTTGCACACTTCACTTGATATTATGTGACATGCTGATCAGGGAACTATGTCAGCTGAGACTTACCACGACACATTAAATGAATTAAACATTGCTATACAACAAGTCACACAATAGAAGTGGGGATATTTTACTAAACATAATTCTGAAGGAGTTCCTCAGGAATTTCAGCTCCGTTTTCTCTAAAACGTTGCTAGCAACAAGGGAGGACACAATCAACAACCACGTCCTGATACTACAGCTTTTAGTAAATGAGGACAGCAGAGCTCACTGCTGGAATGATGTGGGTTGCTTGGCAAGTTGGAATGTTTTAATGTCAAAGAACATAGATCTGAGTCTTAGCCAAAGCATCCTGCTTTGGAAAGCAGTCCCTTTGGAAAGGTGACTAGGCTGACAGCAAGAAGCCCAGAGTTCAGGAGTTCCCAGCACAGAGCTGCAGGGAAATGGGCTCTCAGCACTGAACAGACAGCGAGTGCTGTCACTGTTCAATTGCAGTGTCACATCCACCCCAGACACAGCAAGTGCAGCTTTGTTGACTGCCACTCAGGAAGGCTGTTGATAAACAGAAGAGCACTCAGGAAACAGCTGCAAGAAAGATGAAGGGGCTGGGAATGATGTTTGATAACAAGAGATTCAAGAAGCACACATGGGTTTGAATTGTTAGGCCAACGGCTGATTCGCACAGGGTTTTGTGCATGTACATAGGAAGACAAATTAAATTGTTACAGTTATCTGTGAGCTTTTTGCTCCCACATTACATCTTCTTGTGGGGATTATTTCCTTTCCTGAGAAGCAGAGAGGCAGGACTTCTGAGTTCTTTTAGAAAGTGCGGTTTATCTTTCTTATCTTCTACACAGGCACAAAGGGTAAGTTCGTCTTGCAGATGTTCACAGCATGGCTCAGAAGTCACAAAACTTCTGGTTGCAAGGTTTTTTAAGGATTTATTAACCAATAAAACACTGCCAACAATGATATTTATGTTTCTAATCCAATACTAAGAATTTTTGTCTAATTACAGTGTACCTTTCTCAGCCAATCCTGTTCTAACACATAGATTTATTCTAAAGCTATGCTGTCACCTTTATACCTACTTTATTCTTGCTATATCTTAAACTTTATAGTTAAACTTTTTTCTACTTAACATATCTCTACTTTAAGCTTTAAATATACATTCTTACTTCTAACATCTAAACTTGGAAGCTTTTCCCAAGACCTGAGTTCAAATCCTGTGTTCTTTTCCAGGCTTAAATTTACAGGCCTGATGTTTTGAGAATTTCTTGCATTCTGAATTCCAATAGTTATCTATGTAAAAAATTCCTGACCAGCTGGATACAAACAGCAAACAAGGCACATGTTTATTAGTAATGAGGATAATTAGCTGGAGCAATTCACCATCAATTGTAGCAATTCTACTTTACCAAAAATTATTCAAGTCAAAATTAGATCTTTTTCTGAAAACCTGTGTAGTTCAAACAGGAACAAAATTTACAGAAGTCTACAGATAGAACATAGAGATTTTTAGATTAAATGGGCAGAAATGGTCTCATCTGCTCTGATAATCTGTTTTTAAATAGAGTCAAATTCAAATATATATACACATATGCATATATATGTATATGTCCATACACACACACACACACACACACACACGTATAAAATAAGGATAAATCTTAGGGCAAGTGTTTCTGTTTGTTTCTGTTTCTGTTTGTTCAAATGCTTTTTTTCTTTCTGAGCAAGTTCAAAGATGGAAAAAATGGCTTTAAGTGCAATGGCAAGTGGTGCTACTGAAGAGCATAAATGCCAACTCTTCTTATCACTCGTCTATTTCTATGTTCACTGCTGCAAAGCCTAATGAACCACAACTGATATGTGCCAAGAGGGCAAGGTTTGTAAGCTTTGCTAAATGACAGAGAATTACGAAGTCAGAACAAAGCTAGAGGGCATTGCTTAGGTGCTTAATTCTCAAGAATAGAACAAACTTCTCAGGATTGCTGTTTCCAACCAGCTCTTTTTAGCAGCTAATTCTTCTAAGATGTATATCATTGTAGCTACTGCTCATTTGAGCTTCTGGAGCAGCTCAAACCTCATCCTGGAATGTAACCTGCAGCAAGACCAGTCACACAACCATGCAAGCCAGGTGAGAGGATCAAGGTAAATGATATCTGCATGTGTAGCACTGGAAACCGCCACTGCTGTTCAGGGACATGTGCCTGAAAACCTGCAAGAACCCTCCTTCCCCTCAAAGCACCAGATCCCAGACACAGCTAAGCTAAGGTAGCCTCTGACAGATCAGTTCTTGCCACACTGCAGTTCACTACTGGGCATTGACTGCAGACAACTTCACTGTAAAGAGCGCTGGGCTGTGTGTTGGGAAACACCCACTTCAGCAGGAAGAGTATTGTAAAGTTTCCAACTTGCATCATTTCCTAAAGTGACTCAAGCAGCAATATTCACACGGATGTATCCTATGGCTTATTTTACAAATTCCACGCATTCCTCAGTATAGTTGTAAAGAACATCAAAAATAAAACCTTTGCAAGCAAGGTCCATGTCTTGCAGTGGAGGATTCGGTTCAATGCAACTGTAGCTCATGTTTTCCTGCCACTCCTGAACTGCACAAACTGCCATCAGCAGTTCCTTTAACTAATTAGAGCCAGGTTGTAGAATCAGGAAACATTCTCTACTCCCAGGGAGTGATGATGTAGGCACGTGTTCTTTAAGAATACATATGTTCAGCATGGGTTCCCAGGCAGGTCTGAAAGCCTTGTAGAAAATCTGTATTGGCCTGAAACTTGCCCTGTTGTCCCCAAAACACAGAGGTGAATGGCCTTTGGCAAACATTGGTGGAGATAACCAGGCTCCACCTGAATGCTGCTTCTAAAAAAATAGTTGTTTCCTGCCACCTAGAACAAAATTATTATCTCCTGATGGCACCTGGTGCTTTTAATGTCAACTTTTTCAGCTGTCTCTGCATTATCCTTTCCATTAAACATGAGGCTGGAAAGGCCTTCCAGACCTCCATTTTCTAGGATAAGTTTATTGTCTCCACAGCATCAGTTTAGAGACTCTTTTAAAGGATTATAGGTATTTATCTTGTTTCAAGATCAAGTTTATTCCTGGCCCAGTCATACCCTTTTGCTCTTTGACTAATGCTATTCTTTGGTATAAATATGTTTCTCTTCCTGTTGTTCATTCCTGTAGTCTATTTATAGGTGGTAGACTCTTTCCTTCCGTCATCAAGGGGGTTTCTAGGGCTACTGGGAAATTAATAACCTTTTTCTGCACTTGTTTCAGAGCTAAGTACCTGCAAAGCTAGTTACAACTTCATTCCTGCTTTGTACAATGCATTAATAACCCCTCATCCTTCCCCGATTACCAGGACTGCAATTGCATTTTTCCAACCTGGCAGGTCAGATCCAGACTTTGACTGGCCCTCACATCCTTCTCCCCCATCTGATTACACTTACATGCCATGTACAGCAGAAATCTCTCTTGATCTCTGGACTCATAATCACATGTTTTGTCTTGCTGAATTGTACCCATTTCAATTCCATCACATTTCAAAATTCTCCATAAAAGCAAACCAATACAAATATTAAATAACACCACATGTATTGTTAGGAACATCATTACTCTCTACCCTCATCTCATTTCATGCTGTCTGGTTTGTCTCCTCTACCTGTATGGTTCTATTCTCACATATCTGTTCAAACCCTTTTTGCTGCTGTATTCCAGTTCTTTCAGAATGCTGGAATGAAAAGCCCTATGCTTGGGTAATATCCTGGTAGTAATTGTACAACAGCTGACAAAGAAATTCTAAACCTTTATCCATATTCATGTTGATTTCCCTAATCAGTTCTCCCTTTGAAACAGAAAATCTGAATCACAAACCTACTTTTGTTTATCCTTACAGTTAATTTAAATAGAATCAATCTATGATCACCCCAGCTAGCATGCTTTTCAGCAACCTCTTTATCATATCATTAACACTTGGAAGAATCATATTTGAAGTCGTATCATCCCTTGTTGATTCAGGCATATTTTGATGAGGAAGATCTATTAGATATTATATCCAGGGCTATCTGACCTCACATTGATGAGCATTTGCTCTCCAGTCTATTATCTGGGAGGTTTGTCTTTGTGCAGCAGTCCCCAGGAATATATGGCTCTTTAATAACACCACACAGATTTTTACCCAGATGTCATTCTGACAAAAGAGAGAAGCCTTCTAGCACCAACAGGCAGAATGGTTTATCCATGCAGTCCTTCATGGTTCCTTACCACCGGCCTTGTCCTGAGCAAAAGATAGAAAGGCGACCAGTTGTCATGTTTTGAATTTTCTGGATTATACAGATGGATTTCAGAGAAGTAATTTAGACAAAATCCGGGTTACAAGGAAGATTGAGAAGTTTGAAACCTCACCACAGAGTCAACCTTTTATGCTAAGAACAAACAAATAACAGGGCACCTGCCATTAGTTCTGTCTGCACAAGTGTTAGATTGTGCCTCAGCCAGACACCAGACAGAAGGGAATAGCTGGGATAGCTGATTTTATTATTCATTCACAAAACATTTTCTACCATTATGAAAAAATAGTCTCAGTGATACCCTTGAATCTGAATCTCCAGCTTTTGCTTATAAAAGCAAAACCAAGGCCTTAGAAATACAACTATTGAAAAAAGCTGCCACATCTTTCTCTCTGAAGAAGCCACAATTTGTTGAGCGGTGAAGTCCTTCACAATACACAAGCCACAGCACTTTTATCACCACAAAGCAGCTGGCCCTGGATACCACATGAATGTGTTGTGGGTTTTCTCTTCCATACAAGTATTTTTAGTGTTTGGGTTTTCCCTGATTTTTGGTGGACTGCACTCCCTGAGGAATAGGTGGTGGAATGAAATGAACTTTCTCACATCTGAGCACCATGGGAATAGCTCTGCCTTCTGCATCCAGCCCATGGAGAAGTGTGCCATAAAAACATCACTAAGGAACTGACTTAAATTGCAGCTTTCCTCTCAAGCACTTTGAAACATCCTCCTGCCACACAAACATGGTAGAGCTGATTTACAGCTTGTTTGGGTATCACAGGTAGGAGCTGGTTTACTTTTGTCAGTTATCAGCAAGAGGGTGAGAAAAACTAGTTTTATAGGGGGCAAAACCCGAGCTGACTCCAGGTTGTAAGAATGCTCTGCTCTATCTAACCAGCTCACCAGAGAGGTGTGGTTTTGGCAGAGCATTGGGGAAAATTATACCAGATAACTAAATGCAGTTCTGACAGATTCCATTCCTGTCCCTGGACAAGCTGCTTCACTTCCTTTGTTCCACCATTCAATAGGCAAGGTGTCCTCAAAGAGATCAGACTGACGGTTTTGGTGGAAACAAGTCAAAAAATGAGGCCAAATGAGTGCAAGGCTTTGCACACATAAACCCACTGGAAGGCACTCTTGTTCACAAGCACTTAAAAAATAAATTAGTAGTGTCCCTTTCAAGGTCCAGTCAAATATCTACAGGTCCAAACAAACATATAAAGGTTATACCTGTACAAATTTCTCATGCTGACAATCTCCAGCTTATCTATGAGCATTCCAAGGAGAACTCAAGGTCTGAAATCATCTTTAAAGTGATGCAGAAGTGCTCAAGTATCCAGTCAGTCCCAATATGAGTCTAGGTGGGCAGTGGGTAATGCTGCTGGGCTCCAAGGAGTCTGAGCAGCTGGAAAACAAGTGACTAGGAAGGCTCCTGCCACAAATGGATACAACAGGAGTTCCCATAAATACTGTATAGTGCTTATGGAGGCATCCCAGTGGCATTTTAATTCCTTACATAGGAAATCCAAGGCTAGAAGACAATTTCTTCCAGAGTCATCATCTGGGTTTGTAGATGCAGAAAGAAGGGACCCCTTCAGAAAGGGCACACCAGCGACCTGACTTGTCCTTCTGGTCCTTGAGAGTGGGAAAGAGCTTCAGGTCAGGTGTTCTGCAATGGGAATGTATCTACTCATCAAGTGTGAGGCCTCAAACAAAGACATACAACTACAATGGCATAGTCTGCTCTGTAAGGAGGCAAAACACTGGGAACAAATCAAAGCAAGCTACTCCCATGGGACTTGTTGCAAGGAAAAAACATTTTATAGCTACAGATTTATATGCAGGAGCAAAGAAGTAGACAGGAGTTTTAGTTAAAATATTTGAATGCTTAATAAAAGAAATTGCAGGAGAATCACACAGTGTTTTGGATGAAGCACATCCCCTCAGGAAATGATCCATGAGAGCTGCTGCAGGGTCCCAGTGGAGGAGTGCCATCATCCTGGCATGCAGAGGAAGGGGCAAGGTCCCACCCCGTGGGTGTTGGAGGCAGAACAAGCCCAGGAGCACAAATATTTCTGTCATTGCAGCATTTTTACCTCACTGAGCAGTCTGGTAGCACTTCCAGATTCTTCAAATTGCCGTGAGGCACCCAACTAATTTTTTATGCTTTTCTCATAACCGAGTTCATACTGCAAGTCTGGAAACAGAGCTAGACTCCACCAGGTCTGTGCTGCCCAGCGTTAAGTCTTCTCCTCACACATCCCATTAAGCACATTACAAGAAAGCACAAGAACCTGCTCCCATTTCCTAATGGCAGCAGGACTTTGGCATAGCTTGCAAAACACTTTGCATGTTTCTGATAGCAGGTGCAATAGAAACATTATTTACCACTATATTTTCCTGGCATCTTTCCTAGATCTTCCACGGAGCAGATGGAGAATGAGCAGCACTAACGCTGAGCTGTGGGTGCAATCACTCACACATGCCTAATACTCCTCTGAGTGGCAATCACTACTTTCAGTACAGAAAAGTGTGCTTGCCATCACTACTGCAAGAGGCAGAGCCCTTGCTCAGCAATGCAGAAAACACTGTTCACAAGTGCTCCCCGGTCACTTGGAAGGGGCTCCTTGCTGCCACGAGCTCAGAGACCAGGGCTCAGAGTTACAACACAGGAGCAGTGATGAGGAAAAATATGTGAAGTATTTTCCTGCACCCCCAGGGGACAGGTCACAGTCCTATTAGCATGGAGCAAGAGAAAGGCGGGGGAGAAGGCTTTGAGTATTTGTAATCAAACCACCTCATACGACAAAGGAAGTGCTCTGTTTCTTACAGAACAGTGCGAGCAAGCAGATGCATGAGAAACCACAAATCTCACGTCCCCTGCGATGCTTCCTCACCTTTTGTCTGCCAGCTCCTGGAGCTGAGAGCACGTGCCCTGTGCATGATCCAGGAGTGCTGCGCTCAGCTGGGAGGGCAGCAGCAGGTGCAGAGCACACCTTCATGGGGAATGTTCCACTGGGTGTAGCCCTGCACTGCCCTCCTGGCTGTGCTCAGCGTGCAACACAAATAAGGTTTTCCTGGATCAGCCCAAATTTCTTCTGTCAGAACAAATACAAGAGGAAAAATACACAAAGAAACTTGAAAGTATTTGTATAGTGAAGCCTATTACACCAGCTCAGTCACAGCAGTTTAAATGCATATCCTGGTGGATGCTGGCATTCCTTTCCCATGCTTACTGGGTTCCCAAAGTTAATACCCTGCAGTTTTCTGGACCCACTGATTTTGTTGTGGCCATCCCAACTAGGCAGGCAAAGAGAGTATCAGTCACTTCCATCTGAGCCTCATTGTCTCTAAGTAAAATTGTGGGAACAAACACCTCTCTGGCCTTGAGAAAGGCCAATGCAAGACCTGTTCCTATTCTCTGCTTCCCTTCCCTCTTTGCTTCATTCCAGCCTCTGAAGGCTCAGGTGACAAACTGACCTTCAGCAGGGAGCGGTGGGACAGGGACAGGGCACAGCCAGGTCCTGCATTTCTGTATAACCACAGCACTGTGCCTGCTCCTTCTGAGGGCAGGCAGCCCCCTCTCCTGGTGAAGGGTTACCTGCGTTTCCAGCTCACCTATGGGTATAATTCCGTAGGGACCAAGTTTCCCAATCCCATGGGAGCTCATCTGACAAGCACAGATTGACTTCTCTGCGTATAACCAACAATCTCCAGACGAAAAGCAAAAATAGGAAAAAATTAGAAGACAGCACAGCATGTAGTAAATCTTCCATCAAAACCAGTTAGCCCTCACTCTGCAGTTCAACCAGTCCAGGTTAGCTTACAAATATTCCTTCTAGGTGAAGGAAATGCTTGGAGATAAAAGAGGTGATGAGTTATCTGCATTTCAGTCAGCCCTACTGGATGGTAGGGCCCCATTCTTCTCACACACACAATGAAAAACTAAAAATTATCACATGTGGCCCTGTGTGAATGGAGAAAACACAAGGTGCAGTAGGAATCCTCACATGGCAGATGGGGGCTGTGGCACAGAGCAATTAGATGACATCCTAAAGGTGTCACTGTAAGTCTGTAACACAGCCAAGGACTCAATAAAGATGTCAAATACCAGTGACACTCCTGTGTGTTCCTCGGGGGACTATCTAAAAATCAAGGCTATAAAAATTCACCTAGGTGTTACAGGCCTGGATGAAAATACATTCCCTGGCAAATTCTATCCCTACCTCCATTTTTCAGAAGCTCTCCCCGTCCATCCCTCCCCTGACCTCTAGTGGCTTAGGCTCTGTTCAAAGAGAAGCCTTACTAAACTGAAGTGCCTCTGCTAGTTTTGGCCCAGTAAAATGCAGTCTTTCTCTACTTAGTGTAGAGAAATAAGTGTATAATAGGAACCAAATCCTAACCACCTCCAAATGACATTTGGAGCTTGTAGAGTTTGAACTAGACAAGCTTGGTTTGTTTTTACTATTTGTAAGCCTGCTCCTGTAGAAAGCAAAGGAGGCTTTTCAGAAGAAATATTAACCTTGGCTTAGCCCTTCCTAAGATCAAGCATGTGCAGATTTCTAAGGGATTTATTTGTCTGTTCCTCCTGAAGACTAAACATGGGAGGGAAAGAATAGAGAAGGTACCTTACAAACCCAGCTAACACAGGGACAGGAGAAGCTGGGACAGTCTCCCCAGAGACCTGCACCAGCACAGCAATGGCCACTTAAAACACTCATGTTCCTGTAACTCAGATGTGGTTACCTAGGAAACATTCTTGCACAAGTAAATGGGTGAAAACATGGCATGCTTTAATTATGGGCTTTGGGTGGAGGGTGCCATAGACACACAAAGTCCTGTTGGCTTCTGCAGGGGTGTGCAGGACATTTTATGAAGTCTGGATACTTTATGAAGTACTAATAGTTGAACCAGAACATGCCTAATATCCAGTTTCTTTGCTGAATTAATGCACTGTTTATAAATACAACTACAAGGTCAATGTGCCTTAGCAATCAAGGCTATGTGGCACAAAAACAGACATGCCGATGTGTGGGAAAGATTACAGAAGAAATTGATTCTACATTTTCTAACCAGGAATAATTCCAGGTAGTCAATGGCTCATAAGTTGCTATTGACTTAGAAATGGATTTCCCATAATCTTCTTGCACAGAGGATGTAGTAAATAGCAAGAGAAAAGTGGGGAAAGGAATCTAGAAAAGATGTGTTATTGCTCAGTAAAAGACAAAGGAGGTCTTCCCTGAATTTTTAACTCCAAGGACCTGCTCTCCTTCCCAGCTTCAAGCCTGGAATTTCAGCCAAAAAAGCAGATCCCAGACTACCTTCAGAGCCCTTCCAGGTGATGTCTAAAACATTAAGATATCAGCAGGAGTCCCTGCATGCACCTGTCAGTAATGCTAAGAATAAAACCATTTGCAGGACTGAGATCCGCTTGTGAATGGAAAGAGAACAAAAATTCTCCCCTAAATTTCTTTGCAATCAGTTTTTTGAACTCTCCCTGTTCCTGGCATCACACAGGGTTCCTTGAGGTAAGTAGGAATTACCTTCCACTACAAAATACATTTTCTGATATCAGAATAAAAGATACATAGGTAGAAGCTGATGCAACAGACATGCAGTTTGCTTTGAGCTGTACATTGGTCACACACCTGCAGAACAACCAGGACTGTCATCACAGGACTTGGCAGGTACCACTGAACATCACATATGTAAAAAATAAATCATCCAAGGTGAGGGCAGAGGGTGGAGCACAAAGTATTCCAGCTTCCCTACAGAAATTTAAAAAATAGAAGTGTTAGTTAAAACTGTTGGTTTTACAGCAATGCATTTTATTAGCTTGCCTTCATTCATGAACTTTCCTAGAAAAGATTTTTTTTTTCCAAGCTCTTGGATTCAAACTTTGGATTCAGAGCTACAGAAATTGGCACCTGCCCATCAGCCCCCATTCCCTCACAGAACTGCCCCGTATCACATCAGAAATTCTCAGATTCACTTGCCTGTTCCTAAGACTTATCCTACCCTGGTTTGTTGTTGCAGGGCTGGTTTGGCCATATGTGCTTTTTGAAAAGGAAAGACTCATATTTAAGACCAAATGAGATTTTGACATGTGTCCAGTTTTCTGCTACTTTTTTTTTTCTCAAGACACTGCTTTGAAGCAACTAAAATTATTTGTTTGGGTTAAAGGTAACCACAGTTGATTGTATTTCTTTTTAGGTATCTGTGATTCTAGCGAGGGATGGATAGGAATGTCACCACTCTAAGGGCCACTCACTGACACACAGCCCAGCTGCCAGATCCATTCCCTGCTGTATCCACAGTGCTCACATCACACATCCCTCCAGGGCAGGCCCAAAATTTGACCACAGAGCACGTGTCCCCAAGAACACAGAAAGAGCCAGGTCACTGCAGGGGCCTTTGCTCTCTGAGGAGGCACTGCTGAACAAGCAGTCCTAGGACAGTCCACAGACATTTTGTGCTATGGGGGAGATAAGCTTCAATGCTATCAGTTAATGGGAACATTCAAATTTGTTTCTAACTTGAAACTGATAATCAGTTTAACCTTGAATATTCAGGATACATCACCCACACCTACAGGAGTTTAGCATCACTCACAGCAGTGGCCTTTGCAGGAGATTTAGGGTGTGTCTGTACGTATTTAATGAGCAGAAGGTATCTTGATTTCACAAAGAGCACCTACAGAATTAGATCAGTTAATGCTGCCTGTAAGATTTCACCACTACAAATTACTATAGAGATCCTGATCCAGTGGTCACATCTATAAAGACTCCCACTGGTCTCATTCTTTAAAATCACAGAGGTTCCCTGAGACTTTAGCTAGAGATTTTCCTAAGTGCTCCTAATGGGAGAACGTATGTCAGTCATTAATGCTTTAGAAAATACCACTTCTCACATGCCATTGCATTTTGTTACAAAACCTCAGCCCAATTTTTTTACTGTTATTTGCACAGGGTTCATTACCTTTGCCACAGCCCGTGGTGTGATTCTGGAGGCTGGCCTCTGTAGGGCCGGGAGCTGGGCTTTGCCGAGCCTGGTTGAGTCCCTTCTGACTCAGAGTATTCTGGGATTGTCCCCTAGCTGCTGTCCAGCTCACACTTTTGGATGTTCTTCCCCTCACAAGCACCCAGGGACATTGGTGTCCCCATTGGTGTGCCATGTTGAGCACATCTCTGCTGTACTGGGGAGGGACTGAGGTGCCTTGGAAACTTAGAACAGGGTTTAAGAGACTCAACACTATCCCATAGGAAGGGTGTGGCAGAAAGGGTTCTCCAAGTCCTAGGCAAGTGACTTTTATTATTTTTCTGCCATAATTTCTGAAACAAAAAAGGAAAAATCTCGGAAGAAAGCCTACTGAGTCTACTGGGGAGTTTTCCAGGAGGAGACAGCTGTCAGCTTGGATGCCATTGTGGGGATACTGCTGCTCTTACACATGTACAGCTCTTCAGCACAGAAACTCAGAAGGACACCAACACAAAGAATTAAGAATGTAGAAAAAATTTTCTCCTCACTTGTTTTTCTCCTGGGGGATTCTTGTTTAAATCCATTTTGTCATGATTGTTTTGGAGTTTAATGTTAATAAGAATAAATTTAATTGCAGTCTTGATATTACCTCTGATATCATAATGGATACATGTAAATAATTTGAGATAAATAATCTTTTTTACTGCACTTTCCCATTAAAGAAGCCAATGAAGGAAGAACCATGCATACACTGATGTTGATAATTCATGCTCCAGAGAGGTGCTCATTCTATACCGGAAGACCCTGGACTAGATTGCATCCTCAGTAGTGTTAATTTACATTCCAGGCTTCCAAAGACTGGATCTGGGATATCTTCCAGCAAATGAAGAGATTCCCTGTGGTCCCTTTGAAGTGGTACATAGTGATTATTTTTCTTTCTGTTTTGATAAGATGGGTTACTCCAGGTATGCTGCCAGTTCCTGTTCATTTTTCTCTTTTCTTCATTTTCTGTTTCTGGTAACCTTTGTGTGTGCCAGACACTTTGGATTTTTATTACTCATAGTTAATGCAACTGGGAGCCTCACCTTGCCTATTCTCCTCTTTCTTTCTGTCCTGATCAAGTGGTAGTGGAAAGGGAGAGGAGAATGATGCAGTTACCAACATCACTTAATGAATAGAATCTGCATCAACACATTCTGATATACTCTAGCAGCAGTTATTAACACAATGGTTGTATTTCAACAAGTTTACCTGTTCATGAAGTACTTTTAACTGCCCCATAATTTTGTTGCTCATAGTCATAGTCCACAACCTTCCCACAATACAGGCACTTCTTTACATTTACAGGGAGATGCATAAAGTGGATTCATCATCATCAAAACAGAGGAGACCTAAAGAAATGTTCCTTTTTTACAGTACTCAAACCAGGATATCTTTGAGACAGAAACCAACTCCATGGCATGATTTTCTGCACTAGGGAAGGATGGTTACAAGGACCCAAAGAATTATTAGGCCAACAGAAAAATATAATGTGAAAAGAAAGGAAAGTGATGTGAAACAAGGCTACTGGATCAACACAAGTGCTGAAAAAAGGCTGGGATATCCCACTCACAGATGGAACATCAGCCGCTGAGGGTGACCTTGCAGGCAGTGCACGTTTGGCAGCTTTGTTTTAACATTCAGGAAGGACTCTACAGAGCTGTTCATGTCTTTGTGCTGGCTGGAAGAAAGAGGGCCCAGTAAAGCAGGGGCCAGTCGGGGTACCAGGGATGAACTTAGGCAAATAAAGGCAAAAAAAGTACATGAAAAGTTTTTTCCTATGTGTAACCTTACTGCCAGATTTACAGAGCAGAGCTGGCCCAATGAGTGTCTGGACTTGAGCTGGCAGCCCAAGCACCAAGCTGCTCCCCCTGCAGAGAGAAGGAACACTCCCAGCCAGAGCAAGAAATGCCCCTCAGATATAGATGTGATGGAACTTCAGCAAGACCTCGAGATCACTGCAGAATTTTAGGTTCTGAAGGAGCTGCTGCTGATGCCACAACAGACATCTTCATCTTTCAGCAAAACTGGAGTGCAGACAGCCAGGGAAGCTGTGACATTTAGTAGGGAAAAAAAAAACAAACAAGTGAAAAGCAACAAATAAAAGGAAAAAGTATGGCCACATTTACTGGGTGAAAACAACCCATATAGCAATTCAATTCCAGCTTCTCTTCACTAGTAGTCTACAGCACATTTTCACCTCACTAAAGACAAACAGACCATTGCTATCAAAGAGTTTACTCTGAAAGAAAGTGTGCAGAGAGCTGCTGGTGTGACAGCAGATTTCTCCTGGCATTTTGTTTTGATATATTCTGTGTACTTAGTGACAGATCTGACATCTCCTCCTCAAGAAGTTTCCACATAGCAATGCAAAATGAAAGAGTCAAATTTACTGTTTGTTATGGATTTCTGTTTTGGGGCTTTTTTGTATGGTTTTTTTCTCTGCTGACAATAAGAAACTATTTAGCAAAGCCAGTTGCAAGCCATAAAGCCCATGCATTTAACTCCAAAAGGGACAGTTAATATTGCAAGGCTCTTAATTCTTTTGTGGGAAGTCACAGCAAGGATGCAGCTACCTTGTATGGGTGACAATGATACCTTACCCTGAATAGCCACAGCATTCCAGGTTTCCAAATTCCCTCACCACTGCCTAGCGATAGGATTCTCTTAACATCAATGCAGTTTTGCTATAAAGTGAAAAATGCTATTTACACAGCAAGAAATATTGATCTTTCTTAGGAAAATCCTTCAAGTCTAGTAAATGACATTTAATTAGAGGTGCAGAGGGAAGGCAGAAGTAGGAGTCTGCACTGGGGGAACAGAAAATTCCTGCCTGGGCAGGGAATAAGAACAGTGTGAGGACAGTTGTTGTCTTTTTGCTGTTCAAATGGAAAGAGGAGTGGGCAGTAGGGAGAAATGTCAATGAAGAGGAACTGCCTGGCAGACAAAAGCTCTAGACCCTGTGCTGGGGTTATGTGTGGTTCCTCTGCCCTTCACAGGAGAAGTGAATTAGGAAGAAAGTAGAAAGGGAAACCATAGCTTGCTCTTAAGGCAGGAACAATTCCTCTTTTGCCATGAAAGGAGCACAGGACCAGCAACAGTTCCTCACCCAGGCACAATGCAAAGATTTACAGAAGATATGCTGTGGGAGCTAATCAGGAGTTTGTTAAAATATGTATGTGCACTAAATAAAATATCAAGTAGTATAAATACATCTCTGTCCCAGTTCATTCTGCCCTGCCAGGAAAGCACCACAGTCTATAGAGCTTCATAAGGAGTTTCTTCTGCATGGCACTTAACTTCAGTCCTCAACTCTTTGACTTCTGACAGGCACATGTCAGACATCAATCACAGTTTGGTGTTCCTTTGCACATCTGTTCCTGTTAAAGTCCTACAATTGCTTCTTAGTTTATACTATTTTGTAGCTCTTTGTTTTTAAATTCACCATTATGAGCCAACCACGCAGACTCTAACAGTAAAAATCTCTTCAGTTCTCTGGTGTCTGTGCAGTGGGACTTACACCAGCAGGATAACACAGCTCTGCAGCAGGGTTTGTTTGGTCTCTTACCAGGTGAAGGTCAATAGACATTAAGTAACAGCAGGTGCAAATATCCAGCTGCTCCATTTACCTCTGTGCCAAGGCTGTGCCACCACAGTCCCCATGCACACAGGTGGGATTCACCTCTCCTGTGCAGGCTGACAAGCAGCTACTGCCTGGGAGCCACAGCCACTGACACATCACATCAGTTCTTTCTGCAGCCCCCACTTGTAAAGAGGGGCCAAACCAAGGTTAAACCAGCTCTTACAGGTCCCTCTTGGGCACAGCTGGCACATGTCCAGCCTTTACAGGCCCTTCCCCCTTCTCTGGCCTCCTTAGGGCACTTTCTGTGCCCTGACTGGGGGCAGCTCTCTCATTGCCAGGCAGGAAACACAAGTGCTCAAAGTCTTTCCTGCAGAAAGCTCTCCTTGCCCTTTCCCCAGGATGGAAGGCATTGTGAGTTAACAGTTCACTTCCACCAGGATCCTTCAGAATTTTTCAGACACAAAACCAGAAATTCAGTCTCTTTGTTGTCTCAAAGGTGGTTTTTTTTTGTTTTTTTTTTTTCTCTGAGTCAATCCAAATTGATTACTTGATGTTTCAAAAGTTATTTTGGAAAAACCAGCAAATCAGCACTTGTCTGATGGTCTTGGTCTGCCTGAGAAACCAGCTACCAGTATGTAAGGCAAGAAGCTGCTCCCTGTATCAGTTCTTTGTGAGAAGAGTGACCCAAGAGNTAGGGTTCTATAACAATTATTCTTTCGTTTCTTTTATGCTGTCTGGAAAGATCTGGGCTGAACTGCATCCCCAGCACACACTGTCCTCTCTCTGATGCTGTGCCTTCTTTGGCATGCTTGAGATTCCAGCAAAGTCCAGAGATCTCTGTCATGCTGTTCTAGCACTGGCCACCATCTATCCCTCAGGACCAACACACTTCTACCTACACAGAGTGAGGCTTAGGCATGCTTTCATAAATGTGTTGGGGCAGAATGGCAGCTTTTGACCACTCTAACATAAGCTCCATCCCTCTGAAGCACATCCCAAAGTGTCTGTCCTTGCAGGAGGAGGGGAAAGGAGCTAAGTTCAGAGGAAGATGACTCAGCTCTTTCTTGCTAGAAATTGCTGTCAGACCCCATGATGCTCTGCTGATTTTTGCCTTTTTCTTTTAAATATTCTCTGTTTTTTTTACACATCTATTTGTAGCTCTGTAGTTTATTATTGTAGCTTAGCTTCAGTATTTTCCTAGGCAGAAAGACAAAACACATTCCAAGACCCCTATCCTATCTTGGGTCTCCTTAGAAACCAAGGTTGAGACCAGCTCTTCAAGACATACTTTTTATAAAAAAAGTTTAGTCCTCACCTGAGGGGGGAGGATTTAGAAGGTACTAGAACTGAGTATGCTTCTAACTGGGGACTCTTGCTAATTTGAAAAATCTATAAAAATTGTATACACGTTGTGCAGGAGTGCATCTTCAGCATTTTCCACCTGATAAACTGTGCACCTAAGGATCCTTCTATAAAGGCAACCCCTTTTTACCACCCTAACTGTGTCTGGCTCATAATTTTAGGACCAGAGAAAAAGGCATCACCCATTTATGATTTATGAACTGTGTCAGTTTTACTGTAGGAAGGATTAAAGCCCATAGGATCAATAATATATGGAGATACAAACCCCACTGAAATGGGTCAGTGTTTGAAGCACTAATAGTACAGCTGGTAGAAAGAACATCACTCTCAAGCTAATATGTTACCTTTCTGTTACTCCACCTGCNCAGAAAGACAAAACACATTCCAAGACCCCTATCCTATCTTGGGTCTCCTTAGAAACCAAGGTTGAGACCAGCTCTTCAAGACATACTTTTTATAAAAAAAGTTTAGTCCTCACCTGAGGGGGGAGGATTTAGAAGGTACTAGAACTGAGTATGCTTCTAACTGGGGACTCTTGCTAATTTGAAAAATCTATAAAAATTGTATACACGTTGTGCAGGAGTGCATCTTCAGCATTTTCCACCTGATAAACTGTGCACCTAAGGATCCTTCTATAAAGGCAACCCCTTTTTACCACCCTAACTGTGTCTGGCTCATAATTTTAGGACCAGAGAAAAAGGCATCACCCATTTATGATTTATGAACTGTGTCAGTTTTACTGTAGGAAGGATTAAAGCCCATAGGATCAATAATATATGGAGATACAAACCCCACTGAAATGGGTCAGTGTTTGAAGCACTAATAGTACAGCTGGTAGAAAGAACATCACTCTCAAGCTAATATGTTACCTTTCTGTTACTCCACCTGCTTAGTTTGGACAATACAGTCCCAGTTCTTAAATATCTGCAGAAATGTCATTCACCAGGAGTGGCTGCTTTGACTCATCTGACTTCTCCAAGGCAGAAACATGATGCAGGGTAAGCTGCAAATTGACTCGAGGCTCTATATAAACTGCAAGCTGAAGATTGGAAAAATAAGAAAAAAGCCATTAAATAGTCAGGAAGTTATTTTGTTATTTTATGCAGTTAGACATCCCAATTAGATGAAGGCAAAAGCAAGCCCTACAAGGTGCCAGGCAAAATCTCCTGGATGTGACCACTTATGAAACCAGGGGTGATGGAGCCCAGTGCTGGACACTTTGTAGGTTACTCAGCTCCAGAGCACATGAAGAACAAATACCTCTGGCCATCTTCATCCTCATACCCCAGTACCTGAGGGAAAAGGAAGATGCAAGAACATTTGACATCTCAAAGATTCCTGTGAAATAACTCCCATTTGTAGTAAATCAGCTTTGCACAGCTCTGGATGCTCAGGCCGGGCCTGCATTACATTTGCATGGAGCACACCTTTCTCCAAAGCAGATCATTGCCCTTCACAGCACAGCTGGCACTTGCTGCACCAGCAATACCTGAATATCTCTTCTTCTAGACTGTGCTGCCTCCTCACTTTGTTCATCTCTCCTGCTAAATAAATTGCAAAGGGAAGAATCTCTCACTTTGATTTCTCTGCATGTATGAGCTGAACTCTTTTTGTTATTGTAACTGAATTCTAGAGCCCTGCAAATTGGTTGCCATGCTTTAAAGCATGAGGATGAATCTGTACCGACTTTACTTCCAAGTCAATTCCTCTCAGCTGTTATTGCTTCTGGCTACATCAAAGTTAGGGTAGAAGCAACCACCCAGACTGACACCTTGGCTCAGCTTCTAGGACTGTGCTAATCCCACAGCCAAACTCACTGATGCTGGGCTGCCAGAGAGACTGGAAGGGCTGAAAGGCACTGCAGAGTTCCCCCCAAACACCTCCAAGCCCAGTGTACAAACCTGCCTTTTCAGGTCTGAATGAACCCTGGCCAATACTGTGCTAACAGCAGAGGACTGTTACTGACCTGCCACTCCAGCTTTAATTCTGGAGTAGACAGAAATGGTACAATCAGCCTGCAGGACCCACTGGGGGCCTTGTTCCCCAAACTGGCCAGACTGGTCTCAGTTGGTTATTGCTGAGCAGCACCTGGGCACAGAGAGCAAAAGAATTTCACTTCAGCTTGGGAAATTCTGCTACCACTGGAACTGATGGCACCTGTAACTTCCATGGGTGTTGATGCCAAGTGTTTTGAGCTGTTACACCCTCCCACCCCATCTAGACCAGTTGGAAGGGTATTTTATTTCTTTGCACCTTTGTCCCTGAACATCTGAGCCCAGAGCCACAACCTGCATTGTATGAGTGAAAAAGGTGCCTCATCAGTACTGGCTCAAGTTGGCTTTTAGGGGAGATTTAAATACAAGCTCACCACCAGCTGAGTCCTCTTCTGAGCTCTGAGGCTAATTTCTGAAACCCCCGAGAGGATTTTATCCAGGGTCTATTAGCCATTGTACAGCAGGAGGTACATTACCATGGAACAACAACTCCAAGGAAATAGCTCAGATTTACTGTGCAACTGAACAGAGTGGGAAATTAAGCAGTCCCAAGTGTAACCTGAGTAAGTTCCTTATAACAGGAAACAAAAATAACCTGAATGAAAACTAAAGAGGAATGGCTCCAGGAAGGTGTGCATGTCTTTCACTCATTTTCCTATTTAATATTAAGAATTGTATATTTTATCCAAATGTTTACCCTATTCCTATGGGTGTACAACAAACAGGCTTTAATACACTATATACATGGATAGAAATATAAATGCACTTGCAACTAATATTGTACACATATAGAAAATTACAACCTTCTAAGTGAAAAATTCTTTATCAAAATATTTACGTGCTGTTGTTTGTAAGTTTTTACTAGTGTGAAATACTACTTAGTCTAGAATACACACAGAAATATCACCATGTGTGTGGATCATAGTCCTGCAGTGTCATGAGGATGTGATGCTAAATGCTTATGAATATTGAAAACTCCGTAAATTGAGAGGTCTGGGTGACAAAACTCTGGAGCAAAAACCAGCAGGGAAAAAAGAGAGGTGTGGGAGGGAACAACTAACTAACCAACCAAACAAAAAACCAAAAAGACACAAGCTTTAGTGTAGCAGCCAAAATAAAATAAATATAAAATGGGAACAATATCAAGCATATACCACATTGTGCACTAAAGATTACATTACGTGGCTGAGGAAATACTGTGAAATACTGCCAAGAGCTCTTTACCCTTCCTGGGGTGCCATCAGCATCCTTGAGTAAGGTTCAGGTGGAGATCCCCACCTGTGGGAGAAAGCAGCAGGAGCACCTGTATTGTGCCACTGCTTTGGGGAGCTGCTGCTCTCAGCTCAGGCAGGGAGGGGAAATCTGTGTGTGTTGCTTTCCTTTTCCACCTCACAGAGCTCACTGGTGATTCCTAAACTGGTGCAGATCTAGAAATACCCTGCCCTGGCAGGAGAGTCAGCAGCACTTGTCTCTGCTTCCCTAGAATCACCCAGAAAACAAGTTTCTCTGCTGTCAAACGTCCGAGTTTTTAGGGTTGCAGCTATGAAAAAAATACCCTCCAGTGCAAAGCAGACTGACTAAAACCCAGGTGCATGTAACCAAAGTGCCTCAGTGCAAAGGCATAATCCTTTAACTTCTTGGGACAAGGCAAAGCGTGGCCCAAATGTCTCTTTCTATAAAGGAAATCTGGGAGCTGGGCAAACCTGCAGTGTCTGTGTCAGATGGGAGACCCCTGCTCAGGGCCAGGAGCACACGATGCCTCTTCATCCAAACTCTGTTCTGCTCCCTCTGTGGGAAGGTGCAGCTTCAAAGCACGGAGTGGCACGAGTCAAGAGCACAGCAGCTGTGTGTGACAGTCACAGAGGTCTCAGAAAGGGCCCCAGTGCTCCCAGTGAAGTTGTGGAGATGCCCATTGAGGGATGAGGTGGTATTGCACCTGCTTTAGGTCACAGATGTTTTTCCCCAGGGTCTCTGCATTTCTAAAGCCAAGTTCTGTAAGTGGGCACATTCTCACTGTTGCTATTACAAAAGAATTTGCATACAAACCATTAAAAACAAACTCATTACAAGCTATTTACATACATAATATATGAAATTCCTCTATTGCATCTTCATGATCTTGACTGTTATCTGTCCTGCTTCTCTTAGACAATTTGAATTTGTACAGGAATATTTTCCATCCTCCAACTCTTTTTCCCTCCCTAATACTAAAGCACTAATGCATCTGGGGTCCCAAGATGTACTTGATGTGTGCATTGAAACAAATTTACCCAAGGCAAAGTAAAAATTTTTGATCTGCACATCATATGCACTCATCTGCAGTGCCAACTACGTAGAGTGAAATACAACAGAGACATTTCTTTTCCAAGTCTGTGTTCCAAACCTCACTGCACTCACTGCTCCAATTCCAAGTTCTGTACAAGGCAGCAAGCAAACCCTGCACAACTGCCCTCTGGAAATAAGCTCAGTTGTATTTAGAGCAAAGGAAGGTGCCTCTGGGATAAATATCTTTAGCTGGATGAAGGAGCAATGCCTCTGTGTATTGGTAGTGAGGCTGGTTGTGAAAAGAAGCCTGATTTGTAATGTGATTGTGTTTGTGAAAATGTTCACTGCAAATGCTGCTTCTAGATGGAATTGTGTCTTCTTACTGAAGCTGAAAAGTAGTCTGCTTTGGGCTGACATAAAATGCTTCTATACATTAACTAACTCACCAAGGGAATTCTGGGTGGCAAAAGACTTAACAGGCATTAAGGAAAAACAGTGGCTCTGTATAGGCTAAAGTAAATCCCTCCTGAGTAACCAGAACAGTGTCTAGGCCAGACAAACCCACCATAGTTTACCTTTTCACTGGGGCAAAATTAGATTCTTTGGCAGAAGAGCTGAACGAGTCTGTTCACACTGAGGGCTCCCTCACAGACAGAGCATTGTTTGGATCCCAGCGTTTGTGTCTGCTCTTGTGCTTCACCAGGGCTCCAGCAGGGAGCACATCCACATCTGTCACTGGGCCATAAGAGCCTCTTGGAGAAGCCATCCTTTGGGTGGAGTTCCAGGTGGACCCTATTCCCTGCCAGCCTGGAACAAGCTGTGGTGATGCATTACACACACGGGGCTGCACCTTGCAGGAGTAGTGATGAACATGAACATTGCTGATTTACACACAGGGACGTCCCAGAGAGCCTCTGGCAGAAGTCCCCTGTGTCTCTCCTGAGATTGTTTTGCTTTAAATGTCATACACCCAATAGTCTCCTGCTTTGCCTCTGCCAATTGGGATCCTCCAGGGATGCCAAGATTTAAAGCAACAGTGAGCAGACAAAAAAGTAGAAAGCCCAATTCAAAGACACGCTCCTATGATAGCACAGATGTTTTATTCTCATCCCATTCTGATGCTTTGCTGGAAGTCACAGAACTTCCTCATCACAAGGAGGACAAAGGCCTTGCTCAGGGCTCTGACAAACAGCTCCTCACATGTTGTTCCCAGTGCAGTAATGCTGTCAGTAAGTCTGAAGTGCTTCTGTGTCACAACATTTATACTGTCAGATTAATGATGCACTTAATGCTCTGAAACTCTTAGGAGACAGCAAGGACTAACTTAAAAATAAGCACAATGGGAGTTAATTTCTGCAGCATGAAAATATTGCCTCAGATTGTAGTTCCACACACAGTGCAGGTATTCTCAAATGCTTGGGATTGCTTACGGCAAAGTATCTCCACATAGCAGATAAGAAGCAGCTGCAAGGGAAGAACTTGGCTGCTGATGGGCTTTGCAAATCAGGACAGTGGTACAACATGAGGATACCTAGATAATGAATTTCCTGTTCACAGTTTGGAGCAGCCCAGTTCCAAAGAAAGAACTCCTCCCACAGAACTGCTGCCAAGAAACTTTGAGTGAATCAGCCTCAGACACATCCTGTCCAGGGTATAAGACATATTCTGACAGAAGCTCTAAAACCCCCATTATTAATGACAGAAAATGAAGCTTTATTGAAGTCTTTTTCCATTGGTATCTCCCTGTGAGATTTTATCCTGGGTCCCAAGGTGTTTCCTATTAGACACCCATTTAAGCACTGCAAAAATCACTGAGAAAACGCAGGAGGAACCCCTTAGATCACATCTTTCAGATGTTTAAAATGGCCTAGTTTAGCTTGGAATCCAATATTCACTGTGCCCTAGAAGGATGGATGGGGCCACTCTAAAACATCAATAGTACAGTCTCTCTGTCATTTAAGCAATTACTTCATTTCTCTTGCTACTGTCTGGGAAATAAATCCTTCAGCAATGATGGACCTGAGCTTTGTGCTGTATCAGTCAGGACTTTAATCCTGTTGTATTCTCCCTCGGACTTTACCTTGCTGCTCTGCATATCACAGCCAAGGTTTATCCCAGAGGTCATTGTTTTAGTCCACATTTTTAATTCTCTGTGAATGGAAAACACTACATCAAGTGTCAGGGCTTTTTTCTCTCTTTTTTTTTTTTCTATTTTAATAAACTGATGTTCTGTTTCCTTAGTAGATTTAGTTCTCACCAGTGCTCAATTCTTACTCATTTGTTAAGTCTAATTAGTCAGTATTCAAATGTGCCATGCCTTAATTTGGCCACTGCTCAAATCTCACACAGATTTCATAGGAAAATGGATTATTTGAATTTTAAACACATTCTGTTCCACCAATTCTGACATATTAAGCAAACTCACAAGCCATTAGGGCCATAAAGTGCCAGTTGACCTAACAGCCTGCAACAGTACGGTGTGAAAAAGCTGTTTATGTTATTAACTGATGCTCTGAAGTGAGAGCTACACATCATCCTGTATCATTTGATTTCTCCAAGATTTGGGTGGAGCCCAGACACTTGGCTACTTCAGCCTCAGTGCAGAACTGTTGGCCATAAGACTCAGAAGCAGAGCCTCAAAATGCCCCAGAGCCAGGACTCACTGTGGCTGCAGCCACAGAACACAGATCATCCTGCCTGCTTCACCTGTTTAATATGATAATTAAGTCATTTTAGCTAATGGGCTTTAAATACTTCTCTTAGGGTAGTCTAGACAATTCCTTAGCATTGTCATCAGAGCAAGAAGGGATCTTCTGTATTTCTGTGCCAATTTGTGTTGGAGAAAAGACAGAGGCTGATCAGAGCTTGAGGCAGTCAGTTAAAGGCAAGCCTAAGCCCCCACTCCTCCTCTCACTGGTGGGTGCTGCTGTCAAGTGTACCAAGGGTTTTTGTCTTCACTTAGAACACTCAAATTCTCCTTTTAGAGCCGAGGGAACAGTTGGACACACCAGCCTTTCCAGGTTCCCCCACTGCCTCTGGCACACAAATCTGTGGCCATTAGCTTGTCTAGACAGGGATGTTGGGGTGGTAGCTGGGCTATTGACTCTGGCATAAGAAAAGGAAAATGCATTTGAACACAAGGTTAAAGTCTGCTCTGCCTCTGCTAACACACTTGGGTGGCACAGCACAGCCACTGTCCCTTCAGCCAGTCTAGACAAGGCCACAGGCACTCTGGGATCTGGGCTGAGCACTCAACTTACATTTCCTTGAAATGCAATAGCTTTGTTGTAATTCAGCATGACAGCACCTTCCAAACAAAGCAACCTGTGAAATAAATGTTTCAGGGTTCAAATCAGGGTTAAGCCTGACTCCTTTGGCAACACTTCCTCCTCCAAACAAGTGCAGAAATTACAGGAGAAAAGCAAGTCCACCCAAACCATGGCAACAATCCAGGACAAGGATGATTAACAAAATCACCTTAAGGTGAAAAAACGCAGGACTGCTGAGATCTTTGCAAATGACAAGCTCTGAAATTCCACCACTGAAGCTTCCATAAGGCAGCAGCATTCAGAAGTGTGACAGTATCCTCACACTGGGCAACAGCAAATGAAAAGGAACCTTCCAGCTCTTCTCTATGGTCAGGAAAAAAACAAAGACAAGAACAAAGTGGGGTTGTTTGGCTGCCAGAGTTTTTAAGCATCTCTGACTTGATAGTTCTTCTCAAGATTAACATGGGACCAGGTAGAGAAGGGACCTGACCAATCATCCACAAAACTTTTCATAACACTGCCCTGGCAATGGGAACAGTTCCATCTATCAGCCTGATGTGAAAACTGATTAACTTCTTCAGGTTCTAGGGACCCAGATATGAGCAAATAAAAGACTTCTCTTTTAGTCCAATAGTGAAATTGCACACACATATGAGAAACTGGGGAGTGGGAGAGGCAAATTTTCAGAGTGGGAAGATGTAGAGACAGATTTGATTTGGGATAAATGAGGTTTTTCAGGTGCACAGAAAGAGCCTGTAGCTTTTGACTGAAGAACTTTCCAGCCCAAATGAAGTATTTTACTTTGCCTTTGTACGATGCAAGACTTATATAATTTATTTTTTTTCCCATTTCAAACTTTATATTTCTTAAGTAAAAGTCAGTTTTTCAACTGGCAGTCTTAGGGCAAAAGGCTTTGGTATTTTAAAAGTGCTGTCCTTTATCCTTTTGAGTTAAAATTATTTGCAAACTGCTTCAAAGGCTGGCATAACTGGTCAGGCATGTAGTGCTGAGCACAGCCACGGTGTTTCTTGTTGCAGTCCCAGCCATGTGGGATTAAGGCACAATGTAGCATGGACACATCCTTTGTATTCACATCTGATAACATTCTTTAAGTTATCAAGGACTTTGAACACTCAGTATCTAAGAACACTCTTGCAGTTTCTGGTTTGGTCTGTTTTAAAACTTCTGGTCAGCAGAACAGGACTAAGAAGCCTGAATTTAAGAGGAATGACAAAGAATGGCTAAAGCTCCCTGTGTTTGAATGCACCCCATTGTGTCTTTACTGTCCAGGATTTCCCATAACTGTCTTTCCAGCACAGTCTTTATCTGGATATAATTGAGCTGGTAAGTGGCAAAGGAGAACCTGAAGAGCTGTGTCTGATCACTGCAGTAGAGATTAAACCAAAGCTGTTGTATCACAGGCCACTGGGTTTTCTTCCCTCAGGTGTTGGATGCAAACACTTTACTAATGAGTGAAAGCCAAACTTCTGTTCCCAAGGAGAGTTTAGTGGTTATTTCCAAGGCATGGACAGTGACAAGACAGCTTTGTCTTGATATCAACCATCACTTTGTTGTGCTGCTGTGCCTGACTCAGAGCAGCTTTGCACTGATCCAGATGATGGAACTGGGGGCAAGTCACTGAGTCACTGCACCTTCCAGGGCTCTGTGTCCACTCACCTGTGCAGGGCTGAGGCACAACTCACAGCTTTCCCCTCAGCACCACCCCGAGCTGCTCCAGGGGGAAAATGCAACTTTCAGGGCAGAAGAGAGACTTGAGAGAAGTCCTTGGGAGCCTGTGAAATGCACAGAATGCAAAGGCTGTGAGCAACTGCTCAGGCAGCCCCTACAGCCCTTGCTGGACACCTCCAGAGTGATGGGCTGACCCTGAGCCTCTCTGCTGCTGCTGCTGCTGCTGCCCACCAACATCCAACCTCACTGCCACCACACCTGTGCCCAAGGAGCAGCTCAACAGAATCACAATCACACCAGCCTTCAGAAATACCAGCTTTCCCCTTCACTCTCTGACTATCAAAGAAGCATTTACAAATGCTGATAGGAGAAAAAGGGAAAAAATCTTTCCCTTCAGAACAATCCCAGCAGGAGCCTTCTGTGTCTCCCTCTGAGAACAATTGGTTCTGTGTCACACTTAGAGACTGGGGAACCACGCAGTGCAACAGGCAGAGGCAACAAGCAACACCCTCCATAACTGAGACACTTCCAAGCTTCCATGCTGTTCCCAGTGCTGCAGATCTGCCTCCCAATGCATCCCCCACCCAGACCCCATCTGGGAAGCCTGTGGGAAGCAAAGGCAGGCAGTCAATTTGACTGTCACTCACTCAGACAAATCAGTGCCAAAATGAATCCAGAGCTTAGATTTCTAAACTGCTTTCTTCATTGTCACCAAAACCTACTTTTCAAGCAAGACTTGCCAAGGCTTCAAATCTTAACCAAACTAATCAATCTAAATGATGAAACTGGAAAAAGAAATGGAAGAAATCTTATAAAGCACAAAGCCATTCTACCACACAGGCAGATGAGGCCACAGGTATAAGAAATACACTTTGCTGTCTGAAGTGGAAAAATGATGAGCTATGGAGTGTGTTTTTCAATGGAAGATCAAGTTTTCATTACCCTTGTCATTCATAGGTCAAAGTCATCAAAACTCTACAGCAAAAAGGAAAGAGATGCACCTGTGCTACCAGAGAGTGAAGGATGAGGACAAAGATAGAAAATCAGAGACAGAGAGGCCTTTGACATTCCTCAGGAGAGAAAGGCTTTTCCATGGATTTAAATTAAAACTGTGTAAAGAGAGCACTTTGCTGGTAAGCGAAGACGGACGCCTGCCATTAGCATGAACAACTTGTCTGACACATTTTGTCTGTGACCTTTTGCTGTGACAGGGAAGGCAGAACCTCGCCAGATTGTTGTGGCTAAAAAATTACAAATCACCAGAAGAGTGGTGAAATGAAGTAATTTAAAACAATTTTTTTAAAAATCCACTTACCCTTAAGGATTCAACACCAACACATATTTCCTTTATAGAAACAGGAAAAAGTTTATTTTTGCCTAACTTAACATTGGATTTGTGTGGCAAGGTTTTGGTAGCAGGGGTACAGGATGGCTTCTGTGAGCAGCTGCCAGAGGGTTACTGTGTCTGAGGGAGCCAATGCCAGCTGGCTCCATGACGGACCCAGTGCTGGCCAAGGCTGAGGCAAACAGCCTCACATTCAGCATGGCATTTGACCCAATACATTTGATACCAGCAAAGGGCATGGGATGTCTGTGATCCATATTGCTTCCACACTGAGCAGCAGAGCAGGCAGAAGCAGGACAGTGCTGGGTGCAGGCCTAGCCAGGAACAATGACCCCTCTGCATTTTCCATGACCTTCTCACCCTTTGGACTCTGTGGCAGCTGTTGACCTAGCAGGCCAGCCAGTGCCAGGGTTGAACGCTGCCAGGTACCAGAAGGATTTACACTCTCAAGCCAGCTGCTTCTCTGTTCCATAACAACAGCAGCCTTATCTCCCAAACAGAATTTGCCCAGCAACCCAGCCTGGGTCTAACACTGTATCCTGTATGTGACAGTGCACCATTCCATTGCCAAAACACTCCCTAACCCCTCCAGCATGTTCAGTGATGAATGAAGCACTCATTTTGTTCTCAGTGGTTAAATACTTGAGGCAGATACTGTATGACATGACAGATGAGGGTGTATTGAACTTGTACCAGGCCACAGCTTTCCCCTGTTTGCATGGCCAGGTGTGTGATAGTGCCCAGCACACACCACATCAGCATGATTTAATGGAGTTCCCATCACTGTGGTGCAGTCCTGGAGTGCAGCCTCTCCTGCAGAGAGGAGAGCAGAGACAGGCTCAGATAAGCATGTTTCAGAAGGAAACAGGAGTATTTCCACCTAACTTTGTTCTTTAAATGTGTGTGGAAACATAAACGCTTGGTATTCTGGAGGAGCTGTTCCTCCCATGCCATGAGTGGCTGTTCCTTAGGGAGTCAGCAGCTCTCCAGAGCACCTGGTCCCTCTCCAGCTTTCAGCCTGCTTCCTGCTGGAGCAGTCTGCTCCATTCAAATCTGTGTTCCCTCCAGGGCAGCACTCAGAATATTCCCTCTGAAGTGAGGGAGTGATGAGCACAAGCACTGGGTACAGGCCTGAGTCCATCAGCCCAGCAGGCACCGTCTGCCAGCAGCAAGTGGCACCCCCAGAGAGGGGCTTGGCTGGAGAACCCTCCTGACCATCACTGTCAAAGCCTCATGGAAACCCCCAGGACCACAGCCACAGAGTCTGAGAAAGGCACAAGTTTAGCAGTAATGGGAGAAAAGCTCAGCACTCTCCAGGTGTTCCAGTGCTCTGGAAGTCAAATATTAAAAAAAAACAAAAAACAAACAAACAAAAAAAAACCTACAATGTATTAGAAGTGTTAGTTCAACTGAGTCTTCTGTCACACTGAAGTCAATCATCAGTGTTAGCACGACAAATTACCAGCAACTCTAGATCATTAATTCTCCTTAAGGTCTCAAATGCCCAGGGGTGATGGATGTGAACCCAGATCCACTTTCTGCAGGGGTTGAGACCAGTTTTCACCCACAAGCTAATCTCAGAAAGCTAAACCAAAAACTATAAAAATTTTTTTATTAAATCCAACAGACAAATCCACAAGAATGATGTGCTGAGCTGTGCTGTACAATGAGCCCCTCCCTTCCCAAGCAGAGCTTTTCAAAAACAGTGAAGATTCCTGAAGTCTAATTCATTTCTTTTAATTAATAAGATGTTGTCCAGGAAATAACATTTAAAACTGATGTCAGACACTGGAGTTGTTTGGATTGCTTCTGAAACAGCCTCATGCAGCAGAGTCCAGTATTTTGGCAGTCAGCAGTGACAGGTATTACATGGGAGCTCAGAAATCAGTTCTTTCCTGTGATCTCATCCCCCGATGAACAAACCCTTTAATTAGCCAAGCAGTGCAGTTGGCTCACTCCTGTAGCAGCATCACTCACTGATTGTGTGAAGAAAAGCTGCTGCAGAGAAGATGAGTCCTTTAAAGAACGAGAAAATTGCCCTGCAATCTTTCAGGGAGATTATACAATGGCATCAAAATTAAATTGACATTAATCCAATTCTCATTTCACTGTTGGCCAACAAAAGTTCATATGTGATGTGGAACAATCTCTTTACATTTTAACCAAAATCTGGAATAGAAATTCAATTTTTATTTTGTCTTTGGTCTAACCTTAGAGGAAGTCTGCAAAAGTCATTCTTTCAGGCTGTAATTATTCAGTGGTGGTGTTCTGAGGCACCAGCCTGGGCCGATCCCCTTCCCTGCCAGGTGCTGGGGTCACTCCTGTGAATGGGACAGTGCTGTTGCTCTGCTCCCCAAGGACTTCACCCACAGACAGCCACCGGTTTCTTTCCCGTGCACTGGGGATCACTGTGAGACCTTCCAGCTCCCTTCCCTGGCCGCAGGTTTGTGTCAGCAGGGACTTTTTAGCAACTCCTAAGGCTGGACAAAGGTCACACCTGGAGAGCACTGTGGCTGCAGCCCTAACTCTGCACACACGGCAGGGGCTCTGCAGGGCTCTTCTCTGCAGCTTCTTCCACTTGCTCTGGAGTTGAGAGCACGCTCTGGGCAGTGAGAAGCAGCACTGCCAGCTCCATCAGCCTGGCAGGAACCCAGCGAGGGGGGCATCCCAGCCCGGATGAAGGAGCCACCGCAGCCTGCCACGGGGGGAACGATCCCAGCTCATTCCAGGAGCCACCAGCTCCTGCTTTGCCCCGCTTTCGAAACCAGTGCGAATGTGACCAGTAGGGAGTTGTCAAACCTTCGATATTTAATTTGGGGAACTATGATAAGACTCAAAATTAAGCTGGATCCAGGGCAAAATAATTAAAAGCATGACTAGGGAATGGTCCTACTCGCATCTGCCTCAGGCACCTTAATCTGCCGCAGAAACACGTCAGCATCCTCCCTGCGGGATCCGGAGTATGAGCGACCCTCAGCAGCGCATGATTAGAGACTTTGAAGTTGCAAAAGCTACACGAATGCCGGAGGGAATGTTTTTGTTCATCCTGATGGCATTCACTGCAGAGATTATCGCTAGGAACGCAAATGAGGTGAGCATGGGTGCAGTGACAGTTTGTAATCTACTCTGATTTCTTTACATCACTTCCCTGCTCGGAACAGCCCTGCTGCCTGTATCCACTGCCTGATAACAGCAGCAGCTTTCAGTCTTCTGTTTTAATCTACACAGTCTTTAATAATCACTTTTCAGTAATTACCTGACATAAATTTTGGAAGTTTGGGGTTGTTGTACCCAGCCAGCTGATTAAAGCTGCAGAGTCAGAACCCCACAGTGCTCTGGGCTCCTGTTGGACTCGGAATGATCTTTCCCTTCAATAGCCTGAGCAATGGTAGAATATTCACATTGGTTGTCCGTACAGAACCAAAACTGAAAATTCATTCCTGGTAATTCTATCTGGAGAGGACCTGCCTCAAACAAACCATAGCAGACTCCACAGCTGAAGCCCTTTCTACCAAAGCAGTATCAGACCTCTCTGCAAACTCTAGACAAGTGCAATGATTTGAACAGGGAGCATTGTCTATCTCCACTAAGCAAGAAAAGCACAATAAACTTGGTAGCTTTAAAAAAACAAATCCAGGAATGCTGGATTCTAGCACATTTCCACAGCTAGCAGCATCTTCCCTCCTGTTGTTCAGTGACAGCACACACAGAGCAGAGTCCATCAGCTGATGCACAATGGAATTATTAGGAAAAGCTGTTTCAAGGGTGGTTTCAAGCTGAAGTAGAATGCCATATAATCTCCAGTTACCTGTCATTATTCCTTATTAGAGAAAGAAGAGCCTCTCAGTGATCACTTACACAGTGAGATGTAACAGAACTGGCAGGGCTGACTCAGTGCAGTCAGCAGAGCCCAGCACATTCACCAGCCCCTTCACGGTGCTCCACAATGGGGAAACACATCCCAGCTCCTTGTCCAGGTGCACAGGGGACCCAGAGCTTATGGGTTTGGGAAAAGTCCTATTTTCTTTTTGTGTTATCCAGTTCATGCCCTGCCCACACTGCAAGGACCTTGCTGTCATTCAGAAATGAAAGCATTTTGATGTGTGTGTGCTTCATTACAGAAAATCATGCTCAGAGAAAGTCTGTGGTAAACCACATAGAAAAAATTATCTGCAGGAGAAGAAATTCCCAAAGCACTCCAGTGAGCCCTGCAATTATTTGACAGCTACTTTAGGGAGAAAACGGAGCTAAACAAAGGCTGCAGCATGTGCAGTGCTCTCACTTACAGCACAAGTTTCATGTTACAGAAAATGGGCCTGTCAGCCAAACAGTGATTTCAGGCAATATCTTAATTCCCAAAAACAGTCTACTGACAGTGATTTACATGTGACAGGAAGGCTCCCGAGCAGATGGGAGGCTGGCAAGCTGTTTGGATAGCTGCAGTCCAAGGAAGATTGCCACTGAATGCTCCAACAGTTCTATAGAGCAGAGACAAACTAAATATGCAAACTGTAAATGTAATTAAAAGAACTGGAGGGATTGGTTAGGAAGGGAGAACAAGAAGGGCTTGAAAGGTATATGTGGAAATATTTAGGCTAACACGTGGCATTTGTATGACAACATTAGGAGGGATGAGTATCAGACAAAGAATAAATTTATGGGGAAATCCACAAGGCTGTTTACTAATGCTCTTGATGCACTTAACTAAGATAATTAAAAGATATAAGCTAACATGCCATTTAAGGAAAAAAGATTATAGGAAACAGCCTGGCATCAGCAAAGAATAAATTGGTCCAATAATACATTTCATGACTAAACCTCACAAAGGATGAGCTGCAAACCATGGATCCAATACACAGACACACAGTCCTGCTTTGCCACCCCCACATTTCCTTTGGTTCTACATTTTTAGGTCTCCCAGTTCAGCACTGACATCATAATTTCTCATGAGATATTAGGACCTGTGTCCTCAGAGTCAGCATTCAGTTCTGTCCCTTAGGAACTCATATTCCAATTTCCACATGTGCCAGTGGGAGGAGGACTGCCTCAGGGCACAGCAGCTCAGCTTTGACACCTGCTGCAGGGGAATGGCCCAGCCCAGGGACACTCATGATGCTCTGCAAAACCCCCAGCATGTCCAGACAGCCCAGTTACAGGTGGGTGTGCTGTCACAGCACATCGATGACAAAAAATGCCCCTCCCAAAGTTTCCTCTTTCAGCTGGCAAATGACAAACTGACTTTGTGCCATTCTGGGGACATATCAGTTGTTCTCTGCATCATCCTGCTCCTTAGGGATCACTTTTACAGTACACAGAGTACAGAACTAAGTGCCAGCCATGTCTGACTCCCAGCCCCCTGTCTAAAGGGAAGCTCCTCTGAGCCGCCTGCAAGCAGGGACAAACAAACATCAAAGGGAAAGGGGGCAGAGGCCCTGGGGCTGTGGAGGTTAACAGAAGCAGTGCTCTCTCCTAAGCACCAGTAATGTCATCCCCAGCACCACAGGCATTTCATCCACAGGTTTTATTCCAGATGAAGCACGTGCAGACCAACAACTTTCAGTTAAGCACAGTTAACAACCGAAAACTTACCAGCACCACCACTGAATCCCTTCAGTGTCTTCTCATAGCTGGAGAGATGCATTTCCTGGCAGAGGCTTTATTCCCTTCCCTCCCAGGATTGTTCTTTGTTCCATGACACTTCTTACACCTTCTGTCTCACACAGCGGGCCAAGAGCTCAAAGCTCATTGATTTCCTACTTCTCTATGGATACTGAATCTGATGCTTCAGGGGGTTTTGTTTATCTAAAACCAGCCCTGAGCATCCCAACACACACCTACTACTGGAGGCTGAAGTTAGTGAGATCCTGAGTGTGCCCAACCAGAAATGTGTCCTGAGTGGATCAGCTGCAGTAGTGTATTTGTGATTTACAATAACCCTACAATAAACCTTACTGCTAAGGCAGACATGCCCACAGAAATAACAAAAAAGCCCAGCTAAAACACTGACCTCTTACAAGACTTAGAGAACTGCCTGTACTTGAGACAAGACAGAAATAAAATTGCAGTGGTCAAATTTAAAATGAGAGAACATTTGGTTGTTGTTAAAGGCATCATCAGCATCATTAGTCACCTGTAGCATTTAGGGCACCTATAAAGTGGCAAATAAGGCTGTTTGAGCACCTGTGCCTTTATAACCCATTCCAAAGTTAGCATTTGATAAGACAGAGTGTTTGATAGAATTTTGAAATAGGAGTAATGCAAGTGCAACACAAAGTGATTGCTGTACTAAATACAGGCAAAGTACATTGCCCAGGTTTACAACTATATAAAATATGTAATATATGTATTAAAAAGCTCCACTTCTGGTTTCAGCAGGTCTTTTTGCAAATTCAGTGCTGAATACCCTGAATATTCCTGCTACATCTCTACTAAGCCATGGAGATTGGGTTGGTGCAATGGTTGGGGTGTGGATGTCAGTGACCAGAGTTTAATATCCCTCTTCTGGTTTCTGCTGTACAAACAAAATGCAGCATTATTTTTGTGGAACTTTTTGGAGGTGAGATGCAATTAAATGACAGATTTAATGCCTCTGTCTGGCAGCACTCTGAGAAACTGTTTTAAGGAGAATGTCCTGTACTAAATGCACTGTAATAAACACAGTGAATCTCTCAGTTGGAGCTTCTCAACGACACAGGGAATCCAGAGCTGCCACTCCAGCAGGGGTAGGCCAGGAGTTACACCATGCCTTTGTCACCCAGGTGAGGAATTCTGACCCTGGAGACAGACAGAGAGTCTCACACAGAGATGTTAAAATATCACTCCCCTTGGCTTGCTGGGAGTGTGCAGCTCTTTCCCTCTCCTAGAGCCAGTTCAGTGTCTTTAAAAGCAGGTGGATATATTTGCCTTGTGTCATTTCAAGCCTTTTAACCACACAATAGTGCAAGACTCTGTTTTTTAAAGCAGGGTGCTGAGTGACACTGGGCTTGGCCAGTTTCCCAGCAGACAAAAGCGTTGTTTACTCTTGACAGAGACACACTCCAGCACCTGTGGAAAAGGCTCTTCATTCCTGTTTCCACTTAGGTAATTCACTTTCTCCTTCAGATCACTACATGTATTTCTAAAATTAATCAACACATGTCCTTTATTGTGTATTTTACCCTGTAATTCAGAAAATGGGCTTGTTGCCATTGAAGCTGCTCTACAAAATACTCCTAAAGCTGATTTTCACCAGATGAGACATTTTAGGAGCAGGAGCTGTGCTGGGCCAATAGCCCCTTCTCTCTGTTCCCTGTGTTCCTGCTGCTGTCACAGAGGGACAGATGGCCCATCTGAGCACCACCAAGAAGTAAGAGTTTGCTTTGCTCCTGCTCCAACTGTTTGGAAGCAACAGTCGAGAGTCAGTTCCATCTAACTCCCCCCCAGTTAAAAAAAAAATGGGATCAGATTTTCCCAACTCCTCTGCACAGTATCTCCATCCTGTAGGAATGCTGGCCTTCCCTGCCTCTGAAGAGACAAAATATTCTGGAACACTCAGGATGTCTTTAGGTGGCTCCTGGGGATTGTTCAATGAATTTTCCAGTGGTTAAATCCATATTCTTCTTATATGTGTTGAGTCATTATATGTGTCAGGGTCATTTAAAGTGAGATCTTGCACCTTGTTCAACCAGACCACGACAACATAAAATAACTCAAAGTTAGTCTCAAACTGTACATCATTGCTGTGTATCAGCAGTTTTTGTAGATATTAACAAAAAATCCTGTTTTCACTGAAATTTTGCAGCATCTTCAATCAGGGAAGATGAAGGAGTAGATTTATCAGATCAGAGAAAAAGTAGTCTCTTGCCTCAATCAGGGACCAGCTGGAGTTACTTCAAGAAAAATGAAAGAAACTGTTCAGGGTTTAAAGCTACTGCCTAATTTTAGATTAAAACACTTCCCTGAGGATCTTTAAAGTAACTTTCATTCATGTCAGGGATTTTTTGTTGTTGTTGCCCACCAAAAACCTTTGGAAATGTTTACTTGTAGTGAACACAGCACTGCTGGGTCACAGGAAGGTTTCCCATGGGTACAGCAGGTGCAGATGTATTTTACACCTGTTCCACTGGCTCAAGTCAAGCTGGAGTCCCAGTATCTCCCCAGGACTGCATTTTGTGTGTGTACATGTTAAACATCAGACTGCAATGTTTTATGTACCCATAAAATTAAAAAGCAACCAGTAACAGACATTGAACATCATCCTGATTTTATAAACAGACCTAAATTGTCTCCAAATTCCTACCTCACTTCAAAAAGCAGTGTCACAGACATCACTTTTTATTACCAAACCCAGCCCATGGTTACCACAAGGTGTGAAGGAAAGCAGTGTTTGGGCAGCAATCATAACATTCCTCATTGTTACCTGTAAGCATCAGAGGAATACAAAGTGCTTTGATCTGAGAAAAAGGCAGTGCAGGATTGCAGGTAGAGTTTAGCATAAATTTATTTCATTAAAAGTTTCATTAACCTGAATTGTTTTGCATCTCATTAGCTTCAGACATTCTGCTTTAGCACATGTTCACCTTCTTCCACTTTTGCACTCCCTCCTCTGTCAGATGGTTCCTGAGTGCTTTGCTATACACCAGCAGTATACCACCACTTCTTCCACCACCACTTCTTCCACCACCACTTCTTCCACCACCACTTCTGGATGCTGCTCTGGTAAAACATGCTGATTCTGGAAATACTTCAGCTGGCACTAAAGCCTTCCAAGGGAAGGCTGAAAGCAGCATTCCTCTTGGCTACAGAAAATAGATTTTTCTAAAGTTTACATTTACTTGCCATTCTGGAGAGAGTTCCTGTCCACATCCCTCATGACACAGGATCTAGTCAAGAAAAATTGGTGAAACCTCCATGTCCTGCAGTCCCAGAGATCACACACTCCAGGGACAGAGGCCATCAAACCTTTGTCCTGGCATTCTGTGTGAAAGCCAACAGCTGCCCACCTCACTAGAGCACATCTTTTACTCAGACATGTGGCAGTCCCTTTTCTTCTTTCTGTGGATCCCTCTAATCCAAACTCTTCTCCTTTGATTTTCCCATTTTCAGCTTTCTTCTTGTTACAGTCTCAACTTCCTGTGCCATTTCCTACTTTCAGGTTATAGCACTCTAAGCATTTTAAATTCCTGCCAATCAAACCTGCAGAGCAGGGGTTTCTCCTGAGAACACTCACCTGTTTCCTGCTGCTTTAGGCTGCAAGAACTGAGCATTTGAAGTCTTTACTTTGGTGTCCATGAAGGTCTGACCTTGGAGATGGCACTGAGGGCTCCTCACTGACACATCCTTGCACTGGTGGCTGTTACCTCAAGGCCTTTCAGAACAGTCTTAAGAAGATGAAAAAGAGAAACTGAAGAAATCTGGAGGAAAGTCAGCACTTAAATGCTGAAATGAAATCCCATGAAATAGTCATGGCTCAGGTAGATCATCTCAATTCATTGCAGTACACTCCTCTAGTTCTAAAAGGAATAGCAAAAGAATTGAAATCTCACCTGATCTGGCAACACTATCAGGGAATACCATTGGGAATATTTTTAATTAGCATTTTAATTGTCAGCATCTACTCTGGAACCCTCTTAAAACCTTTCTAAACAGATCTGTGCAGAGCACCTTAAAAGTACATGACGATGCAAGGCTGGATCACAGTTCCATGAGTTCCCCTCCCTACCAGGCACTAAAACTCCATTGCTTCTCTAATCTATGCTAGGAAAAGTGCTGCAAATCCAAGGGCACCACTGCCAGGGACAAGCCTGAGGGACACTGTGAACCTGTCTGTGGCTGCTGCCACAGTGTGAGCTCTGGACACTCCTCAGAGGAAGCACTGAGCAGGAAACAAACAACCTGAGAGTTCAGTCAGTCAGGTTCAAATCCCAGCTCCACCTGACCAAGACACTTCTCTGGGTTTTACTACCATTAAAAACAGCCCTACAGATGTTCCCTCTCAGTAAAACACTGCTCATCTGGGGTTTTTTTTGGTTACTTACAACTGAACTGAGTATTATGTTCTTCCTTCCCTCCCATTTCATTCTTTTTTCAAGAGACACAATTTCAAAAGATGGGAAAAAACTACAATACTGGTGCCAAACTCCTCCTGGTCTCTTCAGAAGCTGAGAACTGCTGGCACTAGCCCAGGAAAATCAACAAAGAACAGGAGGAGTTTGGAGAGCAGCTAGACTTGCAAACCTCAGAGCACTGAGAATAAACCCAACACAAAACAGAAAGATGATTGGCAGGGATGGGATGACTCTGCTGCTAGAAATGAAAGTGCTATGCATAATCAGGCACCTCTGACCCAGGAAAACATTTACTTCATTTACAGCACAAAACTGATTGCAGATGGTATTTGGGGAGGGGAACCCAGCTATTCACTGTGCTTTCCCCTCACCAGAAAAATTCATTTCCTCTGTACTGTTGAGCAATGAAATGCACCTGATTGGATCTGCTGAGACAGCTGCACATAGAAGACCTGGAATGAAAAATTAAAGAGTCCATGGGGCTGATGCTAAAAGTAATCCTATTAAAACAGTGGGCTGAAGGGGAAAAGCACATATAACTCCTATTTTAATAAAGAATTAAAATAAATCCCTTAAAGGAATAAATTTATTTGGACATTTCTTTGAAATCCTAATGAGATTGTTGCTGAATTGGATGCTGGATGTCAGTGCACGAACAAGGACATTTCTCATTGCCCACTACTCCTCCCATTTGTTCCTATTACTGCTCACTTCTTCCTGCACTTCCAGCTGCTCCCTGCCTCCATCTCTCTGTGTGCTGGGCACACACCTGCCAGCCCTCGCTGCTCTGGTCACATCCTGGGAGTGCTCCTTCCTGTCCAGCCTCTGCAGGGACAGCTGATCCCTTCACCTGGGCCTCTCAGCACTCCCTGCCCGCTGTGACACATTTCCCATGGCCAGGACTCCAAGAGAGAAGAGAGACCAGCAGCAAAGGCCCATCCTTACAGCAGGCTGATGGCTGATGGCCCTGGGTGCCCCTGTCACACCCCTTTGTCCTGCTCACAGCTGACACCAGAAGAGTGAAGCAGCTCCGGCTGGCAAGAAGCCTGAAGAGACAGAATAACATCATCCCTCCTTACCCCTGGCCTCAGCCATTGGCTAATGGAGAACAGCGTGGAGCAAAGCCTGACTGGGAAGCAAATGCGAACAGCCCAGACTGTCCCTCTGGCAACCTCCATTGCCTTCAGCATGTCCATGTCTGACACACACAGGTCCTTGCTGGAGCTCAGGTGTCACAGTCCAGCCCCTCTGACAGACGCTGCCTCTGAACAAATGAATTTTAACACTGGCTTTCCAGGGCCATTAGAAATAAAGTCCAGAGGTAAGGCGGAGGAGGAGCAGCAGGATGCATTTGGATTTTTTTCTTGCACCACCCTGAGCATCACTGGAAGGCAGATGTTTGTCACATCAGGAAGTAAAATGGGGGAAGGAGTAGGAAGCTCAGCTTGGGTTTAAGGCAGGTTTGCCTCAAGAAGCAACTGGTACTTACTTGTAGTTAAAGAAGTCTGCTGTGGAATTGTTGGGATAACAGAAAAGCCAATCACTTGTTTAAGTTGACCATCACCACACCTCTTCTCCAAGCTCTCTACTAGATCTTTCTTCACTTAAACAGGCTATTCTTTTTTGGTCAAACATTTTCATTTTATGGAACATGAACAAATGGGAATCGTCCCCCTTTCCTCACATACTTTGCCCTTAAAAAGAGACAGAAGTTCCTCAATTAAGTTGGCAAGACCAGCAATCCCAGCAAGCATGATAATTTTCTTCTCCCCCAGACACAGATCACTGACTTCTTAAAAGCCACTGGTGTCAATACTTCAATAATAGAATCACAGAATAGGTTGGGTTGGAAGGGACACCTTCCACTAGACCAGGCTGCTCCAAGCCCTGTCCAACCTGGCCTTGAAGACTGCCAGGGATGAGGCAGCCACACCCTCACTGGGCAACAAGTCCTGTTGTTCTGTCATCCTCATCCTTCCAAGAGCCCTTGCAGCCTCTGGTGAAGTGCAGCAGATAACATTCAGTGGTGATTGCTCCACGTCAGGAGACACAGAGCTGGGAGCTGTGTTTAACCACACAAACCTTCGAGGGGAAGGCACCTGCCATGGCAATAACTGCACCTGCTCCATGGCCAGCGTGCTCCCACTTGCACTTGGAGATGGTGATGGATCACTTTGATTCACACACCTTCAGAGGAGGATCAGACCCCATAGTGTGGGCAGGTTAGTAGGGTACCCATATCCAACACCCAAGGAAAACAATTCTAAAATTAGAATTGCAATTTTCTTTAGGAGCTCTGCTCCCTTCCTGTGCACATCAGGAAGGTAGCTCTATCTTCCATGACTTCCAGGCAAACAAAAGGACAAAGAAAAATAATTCCCTTGCTCAGGAACTTACCATACAATTCCCATTCAATTGTTATTGCCAAATTAATTGGAAGGACAACTCAGAGAGACTACTGGTTTACAGGGGCTTTTGTGGTAAAAATCAGATCATAAACATGGTTTTCTTGGATAAAAGATTGCCTAAACACTATCCAGCTGCCACTGAGCATCCCCTGGTGAACATCTTGTCATTCCTAATACACAACCCAGATAAGATGTTTACTACAAGAAGAACTGGATTGGTAACCAGCACTTTTCACCTTGGCTCTCCCCTGCTGTGCTCACACCCACACACCCCTCTGACACCTGGTTGTCTCTCTGCAGTGCTTCTAAAAATCAGTGATGGGGACTCTGCTCCTTTCTACTGTGACCCACATTTTATTCCACTACTGAAAGACTCCATGTTTATCCAAATGCATTGAAGAAAAGTTTTTTCACCTGGTTTACTGCAGAAATATTCTCAGCAAGAACTCAGGATTCTGTTTCAGTTCGTGTCCTCCCTTACAGCTCTGTCTGCTCCCACTTCTGCCATACCAGTTCCAGTGACATCTTCTCTGCCCTGGGTTATCAATATACACAAAAATGAAGTTCAGGCACTGAAAATGTAACCTGCCATGACAAAAGGCTATGCAGAAGTTAACAGCAGCTTTATTTACCAGACCAAAGATTAAGCAACACTCTCAGACCTGCATTTCTTAAAGTGATATTTTCATTAAGCAGGATGTTTTCCTTTCTTTTCCTGAGGAAAATGCCTACAATCAAGATTTCAAATGTATGTGCCTGAGATCAGGCTCCTAAACCGATCATTAAATCTTCAGGCAAATGGCCTGAACTTCTTCAGTGTTGATCACACAGTGACTTCAGCCCACCTTTATTAGGAACTGAGGGATGCAAGGCTCTTGGGAAAACAAGAATGAAAAAAGAAAAAAGTCTGATAGAATTAAACAGGTGGCTTGAAGTCAGCATTTTCAAAAATTATTCCCTCCATCCTTTTACATCAAGCCTACTGCCCAACACATTTGATAAAGCAAATTATACCTGCATACATGAATTTATAAATATATTTATATAAATTTTCCTCTGAATTCAATTTAAAAGAATTTTTCACAATAATATAGAAGAATATTAACTGTAGAAAAAGATGCACCAGAGTGTATGAGCAGAAAAAGTCAGACCTTGGTGCCACGGTGTGAGCTGAGTCCTGGGCAGGTTGGGTTCATTCATTGCACAGACTCCTGGTTTTAGGGAGACAGGGTTTGGTTGTGGTTGTGTTTTGGTTGTGTTTCCCAAGCCTGCTCCAACTCCCTCGGCAGGGTCAGGCCTGCTGGGGTACAGACACATTCCAAATCTGGGCATTTCTAACAGGGCATTTACAAAGCACCTTCCTACAATGGGATTTGACAGCATGCACATTAATCTCTCCAATTACAGATATTTGACTCTTGCAGGGTATGTAGGCAATTTACATACTAATAACAAAACTGTTAGAAAACATGAAATTACGAAAGTGACACGCACACAATTTTGAACATCTACACAGCATCAAGATCAAGAGCCTCCTCATATTAACCTTTGTTTCCCTTATAAGCCAAAAGCTTTCTAAGAACCTTTCCAAGGCTTTATTGGATTACAATGAGGGTAATTATAGCACTGAGATGAATCCAGTGGCTCTCTTGTAATGGAATGCAGGCAGTTCCAGCTACTTGAATGCCAGCCTGACTTGGCAGGGCCCCACAGACACTGTTCTTTCATGGGTTTTTTGCCTATTCCAAGGGATTAAGTGACTGCTCCCCAGTCCCAGGCACCCTCATAGGCAAAATGGGAGAACCCAGTGCTCAGAGGAGGCCTGAAGAATGAACAGTGTTTGCAAACCAACAGAAGAATCTCTCAAGAAAACTTTTGCCATGAAAGTTTGGGGATAATGGAGGACTTTTAGCTTTCTTAGTTATTTCAGAATTTATTTCAACAGACACTGCATGTGCATCGTATTGTGGGGAAGGAAAAGAAAAAGCAGAGGTGATGAATCTACTGCTAAAAAACCCCTAAAATCAGCTACAGCATAAATATGGGTGGTTGGGCCTTTCTGCACTCATATGATGCTGTTCTCAGGTGGAGTGTCTATCTCCTTTAGCTTACTTTCCATACAGGAATTCTACAGATTCTAAGCCAAGAGGACACGTGTACCTAATGGTAAAGGCACAAGGTGAAATCCAGCCACTGGGCAGTGCAGGGCTGCAAGGGGAGACAAGTGCAGGGGAGAGGAACAAGACAGAATTCAGCCAACTATTCTGAAATAGAATATGGGGGGAAACACCAATTTTCATTGCTGGAGTACTGACCCAGGGCACCTGTGCAGCTGCTGAATTTTTCAGTGGAAGGTGGGGATGAGTTAGTAATAAAACAGCCATCAGTGTTGGTACAAATCTGAGTAGTCATAACTGACTCAGGCTCAGCACAGGCCCTTCAGAGCCATCCCCTGAGCCTTTTCTCCCCACTTTTGACACCCATGGCTTCATCAGCAGCATTATAAAGTTCACAGCTGTTCTGCAAAGCAGTTTGCAAAAGACGTTTCAGCTGCAGAAGTAATGAGGGCAAAGAGGAATAAACCACAAGATGTTCTTAGAAGAGACCAACCCAGATCTCCAAATGTGTTGCCTGGGAGGCCAAGCTCTGCCATCTGCACCTTCAGCCATGGCACAGCAAGTTCCTGAGCTGCTGTGAAATCCCGTTCCAGAGCAGAGCACAGGGCTACTGGTTTGGGAAGGAGAGAAAAAGTTACATGAAACATCTTTGGCAATTAAAATTCTGCTGACAGCAATGTCACAGCACATCACTAGTGGAAGAAGTGAATCCTCTGGAGAAGTGGTTACACAACCTGGTACTGTGACTTAGACATGTCCTGCCCACTGGACATCTTTACAGGCATTTGGCAGAACCTAGAAATAATCACAATTCTGAAGGCAATCTTTATGCAAAGCAGAGCTCTAAAACTTGTTTGAAAAATATCTACACAAACAGCTTTGGGAATGGGCGAAGGGGAGGAAAAGATCAGAAGGATTGCCTGAATGGACTTACAAAATCCCACCTTTTGGAGCTGTTTCAAAGTGCCTCTTACTCACTATTTTGATTGGAAAGAGCAAAGAACAAATATTTAAGGATAGGAGGAGAATATACAAACAATTACAGACAATATACATTTTGACAACTTGTTTGATTATCATTCAGTTGATGCAAGGGACAGATTCCCTGCAGCAGGAATGCTGCAAAACAAACAATCTCAATAGCCAGCAGCTTCCAGCAGCAGCTCTTTCCAGTGTAGACAGAGCAGCTGATTTAATAAATTTATTTAAAGCCCTCCATTTTTCTGTTACTTGTACTTAACTGGAACCAGAGAAAACAACTGGTATTTCAGTTGAGGCCTGAAAACCTTAATTCCTTCACTGGCCATGTGCCAGGACTCTGTGACTTGCCCTAAGGCAGGTTGTTGGGGGCATGAAAAGACTGTAATACTGAAATAGCTACAGTGCAGCATAGCCCCCTCCAGCACTAAGATAACTCCTCCATGCAGAATTTGGTGACACCCACTACGAAGCAAAACCAAGATATGCAGAAAAGGTTTAAAAATTCTATTCCTCAAAAAATCCTAGTGAGGAAGTTCCATCTTTAAGAGACAGGACCAAGCAGCTGATGGAAACAGCTTCCCTGCCATGGAGGCAGAGGCTCCCTGGGCTGTTCCACACAGGTGCTGCATGTCTCCATGTCTCTGCCAGCAGCTCTCAGTGAGACAGGACAGGGCAGCTCCAGGGAGCCACAGGCACAGCTCAGATTATCCAGTTGTTAGTCCTGCTAAATGCAGGGAAAAAAAAACAAACCCAAAAAGAGACATCCTTTGCCAATAAGTTGCAATGAAAAGAGAGGCATTTGAAAAGATGGGATGACTAGTCAGTGTGATCCTGCTCATTTCTAGGCACTGACTCTCATAGAGGAGATTGGAGTAGGAGTAGGAAGGAGTTTGCCACGGACTGCTTGTACCATTTACGGAACAGCATTTGGCATCTCTTGCTCATATGTCAAATACGTGCCTGCACAGTGTGCCAGATGCAGCTTCTGGTGAATTTTTAAAGAGGAATTTAATGCTGACATAACAAAAGTGATAAACTGCTCAACTGTTTGCAGGGCAAATCCTGAATGTACCGATAGAGAAGCACATGGAGCTGCTGAAATCCTGCCATGGCTGAAGCACTTAGGACTTTGCAAGCTTATGCATTCATATCCAATAGCAAAAATCCCTTATTGGGTATGGGCTCTCTGGGACCACAAGAGTTTCCAACAGGTCAGTGGTGTAATGGCCATGGCTAGTTTTTACAACCAGAAAAAGTTGCTCAATCTTTCAGAATATGAACTTCTATTTTAAAGACAATTATTACACTCTTACTGAGTATCACAAAGTTTCTCTGCTATTTCTCACAGTGATCATGTTTCACCACCTAGGTTTAAGTCAGATTTCAGAACAGATTTTTTAAACATTAGGTAGACAGAGAGAAGAACAAAAACTTGCAGTAGCTGAATTATGCTATTTACAGTGACATTAGACATTCACAGTCATTACAGGAATATTGTGCTTTATGATCCTTATGATTTACAGGGAGAATCATGCAAGATTCACAACACTTTACAATTCACTTGCAAATATCTTTCTCTTTAAGGTGCTACTGGGACCTAAGCCAGGACAAACAATGGAAGTTGGCCACACTGGTCATGGCCTGTTTGGTACCTGGCATGATATTGTGACAACAGATACCACATCTCAAATCCCCTTCACTTTGGAGATAAGAGTTCAAATGGACAGTTATATTTAAGTGGTTTTACAGGTACTTCTGCTTGCTCACAAGAGGAGAGACTTACCCAAGGCATGAGGATACAATGAAGAGCCTCAAAGTATTAGGAAGAGGCACACCACTAAGATGTTATGTATAAAATTATCACAACTCTCCAGTCTTGAATCTGACATGACTTTGATAGTTTTTACTTCTCTTGGTCATTTTAGACAACTTAAAACACTCTTTTTACTATCTACATTTTCCAAATTCTACAGGCAAATTTCATTCTGCTGAGAAATAATAGGCCTCCCTAATCTCCAGGAGATGTTGTGCCTCAAAAGCTCCTGCCTTGCTGAGGCCAGCAGTCATGCTGGTGACAGCTCTGTAAAACACCCTCTGAAGCTCCCCAGCCCCACAGAGGACAAAGGGAGTTGCCATATGCCAATGCATGAGCAATTTTTGACTCGCAGTCAAAAGCATCCAAAAGAGTCAGTATGCAGGATTCTCTGCCATATGGAGGAATTGGGATTTGGCCTTTTCCCCAGCTGTATCTCATTAAGCAAAAAGGAAAGAAAAAAAGGAGGGTGTTCTTTTCTTCTGTGCAAATCTTGCCCCAGAGTTCATCTTCCTTTGAGGGAAGTTCATTGCTGGCACCTGGAAAACCAAGTCAGAGCAGAAGGAGGCTGTAAGAATCCAGGTGCTTGAGGACAGGGCTCTGTCCAATCCAAAAGTTTTTTTCTAAGTCTTTTACACTTTGAACATTATTTCTTTCAGGGAAGAGGGAGAAGGGCTACAGAGAGATAGGACTGGTTCTACAGGGCTGAGAAAGATCAGAGTAGAAAAAGAACCTCAAGTTCCATGAAGTCTGCAGGGCTGCATTACAGTAAAGGATGTTATTTCCATGTACTGCAGCATTTTGCAGTAATAGCTATTTTTCTTGTGAGCTATGTGGTCTGTTTTGCTCAATGTGGAAGGTTTGATTCATCTGACACTTTGCTGGGATTTTGCCCTTATCTTTTTTATAGAGACTGATGTGGCATTACCATAAGGCAGACACTAATATGGTTTAATGTTACAGAGATAATAACTGTGTCCAAACAGGTCACCAAAGCTGGATTTAAAAGTTATACAGACACAGAGACCTCAGAGTCTCTGCGCTTCTTCCCGATCTTCCTCGATGTAGAAAGATGTCAGGAGGAAAAAGCCTCCTCCAAGGACCCCAACAAAAGCACAGATGACAAAGCTGTACTGCATGCTCTGGAAACTCCACTGCAGAGATGGGATGTTCCTGGCCTGGACAGCGTTGGAGATCTGGGGAGGGAACAAGGCTGCCATTAATCTGGAGTAACACCTCCATCCTTTCCTGCTTCAAACAGACTGTTTACAGTGTGGGCCTTGGAAAGAATAAAAGAGGCAAACAGTGATGAGAGTCTGCTCCCAAAATCTGTCAAACCCAGTACCCAGCACACCTGTACTCCACTGCTCTCCAGCTTTCAAATGGTCAAGAAATCTCATGTTGTTTTACACCTTCAGTGCCTCCAGTCACAAAGGCAGGAAACATATTTTACCATTTCCTAGCCCATCTCCAGATTGCCAGCACAGGATGGGCATTTGGCAGTGACCTTTAGCATTTCTTGATCCTATTCAGTAGCTTTCTGCCTCCCTTATTGGCATCCAGTGGATAGAAACAGGGGGTCAAGCAGCAATACAGGCACAAGCAACAACACTCATAGGACAGGGAATAGATGGAAATTAACCTAAGACAAGAGTGGGGTCTGCTTTTGAGCCAAAAGGCATTTGAGGAGTTGTCGGGTTGTGAGTAAATGGGAGGAAGAAAATGCCAGGCAGGTGCTTTTTGCACTGGTGGGAGAATGAGATTGTAAAGGCCATAAATAATACATATGAATTTTATTTTTGTAGACAGAAGGAAAATCTGATTTCCAGAAACTCAGGAAGATTCAACACTTAACCCAGAAACTTGAAATCTCTTCTTAGCATAAACAAAAAGATAAATGGTAAAAGCAGTCATTTTTATTCCCACATTTGTTCTTGATGGTTAGAATACACTGTGTGACTTGAAATGCATAAATACGAGACTCTTCAACCTTTGCTGGGTTTCTATGATTATTTATGACAGTTTAGGAAGATAAGAGGAAGATCAACTCTAAATGGGTACCTAGGGACTACAGCAAGCATAATGGCCATGATACAAACCTAATGCATTTAATTTTAAAATACTTAGTGAAAAAATCTCTCTTGTGCACAGGGAAGAAAAACAGTCTCTGAAAAAGAAAATTCCCTGATTCTTCAGCCAGATTTTAAGCTAAAAGTTTGGCTGAAGCAGGTTAGAAAACACTATCAGGACATGAAAGCAGAAGATTTGGTGTTTAACCAATAGTCACGAGAACAGTCTGGTGTATGGGTTCACAGAACATTCCAGGGGACAATGTGGGTGCTCAGTACACAGGAACTCACTTGGACACACAGCAGTTTTACTCCTTCATTTATTGCCTCTGTTCTGTGTGAAGTAACAAGGTTATCTCAGATTAATCTCATCTGGATAGGCTTTTTTTGTCTTCACTCTTTTTGATGAGCTGCTCTTTAAGGTGACTTCTGCAGATCCCTCACCCAGTGACAGGCAGGATGCAGCACAAAGCCTCGGTTCTGCCTGTGCCCCAAAGAGGGCAAAGGACAGCAGGCAAGAGGCACAATCAGTTTAATCTTTCAGGTAGAAAGCTTAAATAAATAGACTGGTCAAAGGGAGAATGAACAAGACATATTTCAGCTTTTGGGACACCTCCCATTTTTGCATCCCATTTCAGTCATTTTCCACAGGGATGTTGCTTGCTGTGTTCCCACACACTAACAGTCAGGTAAGTGTTAGAGCAGGAGTTTCCTAACACCAACGAGTGAAGTGGTTTCTTCATTTGCCAAAAAAAGGAAGTTAGCAGGGGTAATCCCTCAGGCAGAGAGGCTGTCTTCTCTGCCAGACAGATTATACAGTTGAGACTCTGGGTTTCACCAATTTGAGGACAAGAAGAACCTCCTGTGTGGCTGGGCCAGCAGCAGCTGTGCAGTGTAGCTCACTCAGGCATTGCTGACCCTGTCTAACCCTGACACTCTTAACATGGAGTTAACTTCTTTAAATAAACTTTCATACAAATATAAACTTTAAATCAACAACAAAGACTCAATCTCCCACGTCAAGTAAAGCAGAAAACTCAGAATGGGTGCTTTGTTAGCTACTGTGTCTTAAAATGAAGGAAGGAAGGAAATGAGACTGACAGATACAGTCCACTGGAACTAAAATTAATGAACTGCACAGACAAAGCAGTATGAGGCTGATTTGTGCAGAAGCACCTAAGATCAAGAAAATGTAGGAAGGGCAGAGAAATCAGGTCTCAAGGAATGTGGGAATTCAGGGTTAAGGTGATTTGAGACCAGAGCTTTAAAGGTCAAGTAGTATCTAAAGACAACATTGCACCACTTCTGTTCTGATTTTCAAGAGACCATTGACTAATTGCAAGATTTCAAATTTCCATGAAACTCCTCACAAACTTAGCAGAAAGCGCTTAAATCCCATGACACTGTCTTTGCAAAAATTTATGCCTCTAAAAATATATGAGTCTGCAAATTTAAAGCAAATTTCTACACAGTGCATAGAACTACTCACACCTACAAGCAGTGTCACAGGACCAAGATTCACACAAGTAAAAATGTTTAAAAAAATGTCTCTGCACCCTAGACTCAGGGCCAGAAATTTGAGTAATTTCTGGTTTTGGACTAGGTAGTGCCTATGACTCTGTGAGTGTCTGTACTTCAGTTTCTAGATGTTTTACCCTAAGGAAAGCTCAAAAAGGAGAGGATTCACTTACAATCCCAATGAGGTATGGGCTGCCTGCATCTCCCAGCAAATGGCTCACCAAAATCTGCAGGGCAATGGCTGTGGACTGTCGCCTTGGTGTCACCACGTACTGAAACAAAGCACAGCCCACAGGAGAGGGAACATTAACACAGAGAACTTCAGGAGTGTCCAGCTGCTTCTACAATATCCCAGAGACATCCACAGAGCAACTTTTATGTATTTCATATATATAAAAGTTAGAGATATAGAAAAGTTATTCTGAGCAAAAGGGTACGCTGCATGTTTTGCCTAGAAAAAAAACATTCAAGAAAGGAAGACACAGGAGAAAATAACAATAAAATAGCTAAACTGTGCCTCCCATGCTTCCATACACAGCTCAGAGCAGCTTGTACAGATCCATTTGGTCATGCAACCAATAGAAGCCTCCAGCCAGTATCCCCTGCAGTCACAATGATTTGCTAATAAGGATTCAGCACTGACAGTCTCTCAGCAAAATATCTTATGACCTGTGTCAGCAGGACTGCTCTAGACTGCTAGGGGAAAGTGGGGTACCTGGAACCTGAAGGAGCTGTAAAGCATGAGGCCCTGCAGACCCCCTGAAGACTGAGGGTGAGGACCCAACCTGCCAGACCAGAAAGTGGCTGGTGATGTTTGCATGGTACTGCCTGTAACTGAGACACAAGATATTGCAGTAACAACACCTCACACTGATTTTGGTTTTCAGTGCACACAGTTTAAATAATACGTTGGAGAAGAAGATGGGGTGCACATCCAGAACATGGCAAAGCATCATGTAGATTATAACTATTTTGTCAAATGAAATCCAGTAATTTGGGGGTAATAAGAGCTTTATGCCTATGCCACTGAAGATCAACCGTGCCTGAAGAAGCCTTTCAATAATACATTTATGCAAAAAGCATTCACAGTCTTTTGTTTCAGAAGTTTGCTTCAGAAGCAATTTCAAACCTTCATACCTTTGTTTTCCAAACAGTTGCTCATATCAGAAACAAAATGCTTCATATTTTCTCAGTCCTCTATTCCACAATTTGGGGGGTTTTCTTGAAACTCACCTAAATGTCACTAAGTATATCTCACACAAATTAATAGTGATTGGTGTTTTACCAAGGGACAGACTTAAGGTGTATGATCTATACTGTGGCTCTATCACTGACTTCAAGGAAACATTAACATGCATTATAAGTTGGGTTTAAAACTAAAAAAGACCCTGCTCTCATATTTAATTTAGAGTTTTGGTCCTGCTTACCCCATACTGCAACCAATTTAAGTAAAGAACCAGAGAACACTGGCAGTGTTCTAAACCAGCATTTCTGCACCCAGTAAGAGAGCTCTGAGCAGCTGGATTAGAACAGACAACCTTTTTCCTTCCTTTGCACACATGCAGCTAATGTGTAACCCACTCCATTCCTAGTCCCTCCAAAGCAGATATTTCTAAGCATGGATAGAACATTTCTTTTTCTTTAGGAATATTTAGGTAGAGTGCTTCAACAATAGTACATATTAAACCAGGGATGTTTTGGAGATCTCTCCAGATCAGATGTTGTCAGATTGCAACAACACTGCATCCAGTCCCCAGAGAGTGTATGAGCAGAGTGACGTGAAATCCTTGTCACCCATGGGATGAAGGAACAATCCAACAGCTCCTTCTCACTGAGGCCAAAGCACACTATGGACTAGACCGAGACATTTTTTTTCTCTCAGAACCTGCCTGGATGATGAGCATGCACACTTTGTGAACAGGCTCTCTTGTACAGAGACAAAAACACTACAATAGAAAACTCTGAGCTTGGGAAGCAGACCTGGCTATGACAGACTGTACTAGACTGGAGACTGTCAGCTCTTGGCTCTCTGAGGTTTCATGTCATCTGTCCTAGACACAAATTTCTTTTATGGATAATGACAGGCTGTGTTTGAGAAATGCAAATCAAATATTGTTACCCACTTAATATATCGTTGGTATTGCAAGCATGAGAACAGCTAAATGTACTTTGGCTCTCCCAGTGCCTTGCACCACTTCCTTACTACCTTTATTTAATATCCCATATCTGCAACTACAAGAGACAGAAAAAGCTGTAACAAGAAAAGTACAAGAGAAGGGTGGGATGTTTCCTACAGTTCAGGGCTCATACAAACTCTGCCTGTGCTATTCCTCAGGTTCTTCTGCACAACAGAAAATATACTCAAGAGCTCAAGGCCCTGTGGGATTCACTAGGAAAAGAAGAAACAAAAGACACCCTCCCACAGGGACTGTGAAGTAGCCATGGGGTCCTGCCTGGCCACAGTGACTGCCCAGGACCCCACAAGGTCCCACTGAGCAGGAGTGGAGGTGACATCATGCACACTCCTCCTGTGAGGAGATCCAGCCCAGATGCCTGGACAGAGACACAGGTGCCCCAACAGGTACAGTTTGCAGATCCCTCGTGCTGCCTCTGGAGGTTTCAGAGACCCCCCTGCAGACCCTGCCACAGAGCTGTAGCTAAAATAGCAGATGGGACACACAGGCTGGTGAACACTTCTGTACCTCCCATGGCACTTCCAAAGACAGGGACACGTTGGTAGCCTTCCCAAACCCCTCCAGTTCCAGCATCTCCTACACTACCAGCTGCCAAAAACCTAAAATACAGAGTTCCATAACCTCACAGATGGCAAACATGTTTCCTAAGGAATACTCCAAGTACAGCCTCCCAGTAAACCAGCAGGGCAGCTACAGCACTTCTCCACTTGCCCATCAGAACTGCAGTTGTACAGCAGATACCTTTGTGTTTACACTGAATAGGAGGCACAAAGGTGGCTACATGCAATGCCTCTTGATGCACCAGCCACAAAGGGAGGAAGTCCTTATCATTCAGTCAGCATCTTCCTTTGTCTTCAGCTCCACAGGTCACAGGAGAAATTAATTCCTAGCTACATTGTCTGGCTAGTAGTGCCATGTGGGAAGAAAGAAAAGTCATTTTCATGGTAAAATAAGAACATGCATTAGCAAATCCAGCTACATTATCAGAAATTTATCAGTTCACATAGGAAACAAGGCTGAAAGAGAAATTACTGCTGTTATCTATGGCACCCTTCAGTCAACACAACAGCAGTAATACACTGAACTCATGGGGTTTCAACAGGATGAAACACAACTCCCAAGATTGCCACTGAATGTGCAGACATCTACAAATTCAGCTCAATTCCAGCATTTTTCTGATAAAACAATTAGTAGCATTTAGAATTCAAAAGATCCAACCCAAAGAACATTTGTGGTAATAAACTTGATGTCTGTTCCCAGGAGAACACAGCACCACAGAGCTCTGCTACTTTACTCTGCCAAACTTTTCACCACCCCACTTGTTGCCAATTGATACAATATTGCTGGCAACTAATCCCACAATATTCTAAAAAAAAATGGAAGTTAGGGATATTGGTCACCTGGGAGACAAGAACTTCCTTCTCTTCTAGATTTACATGGATCCAGGATATGGCAACGATGCTCCCCAAGATTTCCTGCAGGCTGCAGTGTGATGCAGCATTCCCTAAGAAAGCTGAGACTGGAGTGATGGAACTGAACAAAAACCCTCCACAGGCTTTGCAGTTTGGATTCAGGAAGGAGTTGCAAGAAAGAGCTGATAGTTATCATCTGCCTCACTCTCCTGACCATGTATCACCATTATCTAATTCAGTGATGTCACCTTCCTCTTGAACAGTGACGGAGGACAGAATTAAAATGCAGATGTAGGAGTTCAAAGAAAAGTAAATTGGGAAATTTTAAAAAGTTGGTGCCTCAACTCATGTAAAAAGAATGGCAATGGTATTTATACTTGCTTCTGGTGCCAAAAAACGCCAATTATTTCAAAATAAACTGAAGTAGAAGATAAATAAAAATGTCAGTGTGGACCAGTGACAGTTTTTGTGCACTTGTTCACTGCTGCAAGCTTCACCTCTTTTCTCATAGGATAGTTGTTTCTGACTATTCTGTGAGAGTCAAATAAGAATCAAAACCCTCTTGGCTGCTGGCTGAGATTTTAAGCAAGCAGCCAATTGACTAATGCTGACTGCATTATTTACTATTTTATTAAAATTTCAGAGTGTAGAAAACTGACATGTGGAGAGCAGCACCATGAAAGAGAACATAATGCACAGTCAGTGTCAGCAGGACTTTGCTGAAGACCCATGAAATGTAAGTAGTTCCATTCTTTCATCTCAATCAGAATGTAAAGAAAGGTTCTTCAACTATGAAATACAAAGATAAACTCATGTCAAGGCAAGATCAGGCAGTGGAAGGAGAGTTCTGCAGTGCTTCACAGCTGGTACCTTTGGTCTCCAGAGAATGCTCAGCACTTGGCAATATACTTTCTCATCCTTTTACACAGACACTGTAATAGGGATCCTTTCATCTCTGCTCAGCTTGTCCACTACTTGGGTTTAGTTAGGGTTTACTTGGGTTTAGTTTAGCAGGTAGAGACACCAAGCAAGTTGTATATGTGAGCAACTCAGACCACAGTGCCAGAGACCTCAGGGGTAAACTTCCAGCTCCTGTGACAGCAAGGAGCAGTGAGCTGTGTTCCACTGGAGACACAGGCTGCAAGGTTTCTTCCTGTCCTTCTTGTGAACTGCTACTGTGCATCACTGCATGTTGTGCTACACATGAATGCACTCAGTGTGGCTCTTAAATGAAAGATTTTTTGTGACTGTGGAGTTTGCAGCAGCAATCTGCAAATAGATTTCAGCTCCATTAGAATGAAACACTATTACATAAAATGGGAAATGCTCATGTGACTCTTGCTTGGGAAGAAGCAAAGATCTCTATTCTGCTGTCCCTTAACTTTGTCCTGATGGCTTTACACAATTTCCCCACTTTCAGGGCCACCTGCAGCAGCACTGTGCCCGTACCACACTTGTCTGAACAGTCTGTGTCTCACAGGCAGCTTCCTGCCTGAAATATTTGGGTTACCATCACATCCACAGTTTCTCAGTACAAGGATCTCAAAGTAGAGTTTGTGTCCCTTGGGTGATCTGGCACTCTACTCCTCACAGAAAAGGGTAGTGTCGATTTAAATATGTCTTATTTATATTTTCGTCTTATGCCTATGGGTAGCAACAAAAGAATTTTTAATCATAAAAATAACTTTGGTATTTAAATCAGCTTTCTGCAGTCTGACTGCCAGATATGAGCATTTCTTTACTTATTACATTGATAAACCATATTCAACTTATTCATATTACGGATTATTTTTAAAAAAAAGTCATATAAACTATTTGATAAGACTATAATGATCTGTCTAGTTCAGCAATCATAATATCTGCCCCAGGGTTTACACAGACATCTATTAGTGACTGTGGAGCTACAACCTAAATGAAAGGTTGACAAATTTTTATTTAGAGTAAAAACTCAAGTAAAATTACTAACTCTAAAAACCTTTGAAATGATAAAAAGAAGCTGCTCATCACAGTCTAGACAAACTGTGCTACAAGATGTGTGCTTTTCACATCACTCCTTTCTAAAGAAATTACTGATGACAGAATCCAAATGAAATCGTGCACTGCTATTCCCTGGCTTGTGGTGTCAGCCCTGGAATTCCCAAGAGCCCCTTAAGCACCACTGCTGGCCTGATGCTCTGGCAGTGTAGCACCACTTATGAATTGGACTTGCAAGAGCTGGAATTCATCTGCACTGCATTCTGAACTAAGGGAACTTGCTAATAGCTCATGGACTATCGACTTTGCCTCATTTGGATCATCCTTTCAAACCTTTGGAAAACAAATAGAAACCCTGATTATAGACACAAAATGACCTTGTTTCTGGTGCAGACCATTTTCTCGCAGATATCTGACAACACAGAGTTGTACAGGAGCCCAAAATACTGTGGGTACAGGCAGCATTACAGAGTACCATGTGCATGAGTTCCATCCAGATCAGGACATCTTCCTGGGATTATAATAACTTGGACTACTGCACCACCACACCCTTATTGCCACTGGCATCCTTGCCCAGCCAGCACACTGTGGCAGTGATTCCAAACAGGTTATCAGTAAGAGGATTCTCTGCAGGAGTTTGTTCATCTGTCCCCAGAAAGCCACCAAGATGCAGGCTTAGGAACAATATTACACTGACAAAATACTTGAAATAAGGAAATAGTTTCATGAGCACTTACCAGCAGTATGTCTGTCACAACAGCCCAGTTTACAGACAAAAACAGTTCTCCAAATGCAATAAAAATCTGCAAAACAGGAAAAAGCAGTGACTATACTATACTATATTATACTATACTATACTATACTGTACTATACTATATTATACACTGCATTGCCCTTCAATATTGTGAAGAAGAGGCAGGCTCATTGACTGTGCTTATCTATGTAAGAGTTGTCCTACATACCCATTACTTCTAAATTAGACACCTCTGTCTATGCTTACAAACACTAACATAATCTTAAAGGTGGAGAAAGGAACAAAAGAAGGTTTTTGAGTCACAAATCCTCAGCAGAAGAGCCAAAACAGGAAACGTATACCACCCTCCCAAACGAACTGCTATGAACTACTGAACCCAAGAAGAGAAAAGCAAGATTCATGGAAGAGAAACATTCAGCACAGGTTTACAAAGTGCACAGGGATGCAAGTGAAGCCAAGCGAACACCTCTGTGCCAGTGCAAGTACTCTTAAGGGCTCCTTCAGAGAGAGAACTTCCAAAATGGAATGGATTCCAAGGAACAGGCAGTCTCAAAACCTTGGTGTCCTGTGGGAAATCCCTAATCCATCACAGATGGAGACCCAGCCATGAGGAAAAGGGGTAGGGAACCAAACACTTCTTACAGCTGTGGTCTCAGAAAGTATTAACCCTTTCAGCCAGCTCTGGACACAGATTGGAGCAGCCTGCCCAGACTAAGCAAGACTTGAGGAAAACACTAAACTTACACCATTGAGGTGGAGCAGTGCTAGAAAGCAGAATCTCTTCAGAAACATAGGCCATAAAGTCACATGGTACCTGGCACATTATTCTTATCTACTAATCAGACTGATGGCACATTGTTACAACAGGTGCCAGCTTTGTGGTTGGTAAGGTCTTGGTCAAGATGTTGTCCCTGGCTGATGAAAACACAGTCTAGGAAAGGCACAGTGACAAACTCAGATATTTTTGGAGGGGTGGCTTATATTCTTCTAAGGAGAACTAGACCTAGGATATCTGTGGATATCCTGTAAGTAATAGTTATAGACAATGGACCTAGGATATCCATACATCTGTGGTTGTTATCTGTTCTGTTCATTTGTTTTCTTCTCCAAACCAGTTTGGGGAAAAAAGTTCCTTGAAGCACGAGATACTTAATATAGCCCATTATCCAGACATCTTTTCCTTCCCAATGCTTTAGATTAGATATAAGGAAGAACTTTTTCCCTGTGAGGGTGGTGAGGCCCTGGCACAGGTTGCCCAGAGAAGCTGGGGCTGCCCCATCCCTGGAAGTGTTCAAGGCCAGGTTGAACATGGCTTGGAGCAACCCGGGATAGTGGAATTTGTCGCTGCCCATGGCAGGGGTTTGGAACTGGATGAGCTTTTAGGTCCCTTCCAACCCAAAACTCTGATTCTATGATTCTGTGATGCTATGATTCTAATAAAAGGTATATTTTGGTAGCTCTAACCAAATATATTGATTCATTCATCTAACACAGACTGGCAAATTAAATTCTACCTTTGTTGTTCTCTACCTTTAATGACAAAAAATCCCCTGAGGAGCACATTAAGAGTGGAGCTATGTGGGACTCTGAGAAGCAGAAAAAGGCAATGACTAATTCTTCTGGGCACTCGGATCCCCATTCTTGGATCCAAAAATAATCTTCAATTGAACATTTTGCTTTGTGTACACACACTCAGACAGGCAAATCCACTTGTGTTGTCACTTGGTGTAAAGGTGTTTTTCCACAGGAATACACATTCCTGAGGAGTCAGAAGGAAAACCTCTTTGAACAACCATTATTCTTAGAAGCAAAGAACCTGCAAAAGTGCCCTTTTGCAGAGAACTGTTGATTACTGTAATTTACTTTACTTGGATCCTCTTATTTATGTTAATCACGGTGATTTTGGCTGTGTAGTCACAGGAAAAAAGCACAGGAGTCTTGCCCTAGCTGTTACCAGATTATAGTTGAAATAGGGTTTACATTCAGTTCCCTCTTACAGGGATTTTTCTTGACATTCCTACCAAGTTTCTGTTTTCCCCTCTATTGAGAATGGAATTTAAGTGATTTATACTTTAGTTTGCATTGCCAAAAACTTGACTTTGAAGATCAGCTAGTGATCTGGGGTTTTGAAGGTGAGGGCTAAATTATTCTTAGCAACAACAGTGTGTATGGTACAGTCCCCACTATGCCAACCTTTAAGTATTCAGAGAGCAAAAATAAATAAGAATACTAAATTAGCCACAAAGCATTAAAAATTAACCTAAGATTGAGACTTGTTTTAACTACATTTTTGCATAAGGGACATGTTTCAATGCAGCTAAATGCGTGGTTACTATTCTCTTCTTCAATGTGGGCACTCTGCAGGACCTGAGGCCCAGTTTTTGTGCTCTCTATGCCCTTTATACTGCACCAAGGACTGCCCAGCATGGCTCTCACAGGACAGACCTCAGCTGTGGGAGCATCAGAGCCCAGAGTTTACCTGGATACCTTTTCACAAACCTCTTAATGGTCCTGAAGACTGCAGAGAATTCTGCAAAAGTCACTCCTCACCTCCTCCTCCCCCTTCCCATTCTCCCCAGGATGCCAAAAGGCATTTTGCTAATTGTCACTTACAAAAGTGGAAATGATGTTTGTCTGGGCCACCATCAGAGCTATGTAGAGACACAGGGCAGAAATGAACATGCTTGTGGCACAGATCAGAGGATCAACTTTGTTGTTTATCTTCCTTAATCGTCTTGCAGCTTCTGCCCCAGCAATAATACCCAAGATTCCAGTCCCAATGGTGATGCCTCCAAATATCAGGCTGGTGACAAAGCAAAGGATTCAGCTGAGCATAGTAAGACTGTACTGTTGCAAAATAAATGGTGTTAGCTCGTACCTGTAGATTCAGAGGAATCTTTAATGGGGAAGTTCAATTTTATTCCACTTGATGTAACCCTCCCACTCCATCTAAATGGCTGTAATCCCAAGCCTCAGCTGAAGCTGTGGCTTTGCAATGGTGGCTGTATCCCGTGGAGAAGATATTTTCCCATTTACAGAGCAGGTGTTATACCCAGGCTCAAGGAGGGCTCTGCTCAGTACGATCTGGCTTGGACATGCTGTGATTTAGAGGAGACACAGTCATCGTGGTTACCCTGTGAATCAATGTACCCAGTCATCCCTGAAACACAGATGGAGTAACCCTGTATCACAATCTGCTGCCTTGGAAGAGATCCTAGCACGTGGAATGATACACATCTAAATTACAGCCCTGGGTAAGCACAGCTGAGATGAGTCACTCCTCTGACTATGGGAAACACCTACCACTTACCAGCAGAGTTCAAAGAATACTGAATAGGTAACTACTGCCAGGTCCACACAGCATTTTCTGAACACAGAATTTCCAATACCATTCAGCTTTGTGTGTCTGCAAATGCAAACGTGTTCTTCAGGAACCACAAGTTCATGTTTTAAAAGAACATGTCCTCATAGTTTAGAAGATTCAGCTTCTAAAGGGACTTGCATGTGTGCTTTTGTCTCTGTCCCAGTGAGACCCCCCCAGTGACAAAGCAAGTCTCTTGCACAAGATCAGTGCTGCCACTGCATCGTAATTCTCTGAAGGCAAGCAGGGACAGGACCAATGTATTCTGAGCACAAGCACTTCTCAATATTTTAGAGTGCTACATGGTAAATTCTGTACATTTTCCTGAGCTTTTTCTAACTGCAAAGCAAAGTAACCAGCTGGGATATGATCTGTTCCTTTAAACTACAGCACATCCACTTTTTAATTCCTTTCTGCCTGATTAGGAAGAACTCAATAATTCCACAAGAAAAAAAAAAGTATTGCTATGCAAGATAACAAACTCTAAGCAAATCTGTACTCTCCCTGCAAGTTCTTCAGGATTCTGATCCATCATTGACTATAGCTTGATACTGACATTATAGATTGTCACTAGGCAGAATAATCTCAGAGATTTGTTCAAGAGAGGCAAGTTCCAAGGTGACATTAGTTGATTGAAGCATTCATGGAATTGTGTTTAGAATATTCATGTATTGCAAACTGTAGTTGAAATAAACCTGCAGCTGGAATAAAAGGGAACAGCAAAACCTAAATCCAAGCACAGTTCAGTTGACAGGGAGTAGGAAAGTACAGAAGCCTAGTACTGGGGAAAAGCTCCTATGGGATCTCTTAGGGTCTGAGAATACTTACTTATCTCTCTGATCTGTTCGAATGTGTTTGCACAAAGACCTGAACAAAAACTTCACACTGCCTATTTATCTACCTTGAAAGTATTGAGACTTGATCAGTTGTTTCCAAGGAGTGTAAGTAACACAGTCCTGATCCTTAAACAAAGTCTGAAACTGCTGAACAGCCAGAGGCAAAAACATCTTTAAAGCATCCCTGGGCAGGTCTGGTAACGTTCTTCCAGCACCATCAGGCCTGACATAGTAGTTTATATTCTGTTTCTTTATATCCCCTTGGAATAACAGTCCACAAACAGCCTTATGTTACTTCTGGCATGAGCTTATGCCAAGGTTATATTGAAAGCACCCTATAAGAAGCAGTACACGAGGTTAAACTATCAGATGCTCTGTTTCACTTCCCTGAAGACCACGTCTGCTCTGACAACACTACCATGGAATAATAATTCAGAAGTGGATTAGAAAACAAACTAGAGGCCAACACCTTCAACTTAACAAAGGAAGTACTTAAACTGCATCTGTGAACAGATACAGCCAAACATTCAGCTCCCCTCATCTGCCTACCCTGAGCCAGACTCCTGTGTTTCACTCCCTCCCCAGTACTGTTCATTGATAAGTAATGTGCCACTGGTGGCATCCATGGAAGGATAATTCATTTCCCATTGAAGGATTTTGGGATGACTCTTCAATCCATCTGGTTTTCCTACAACTCAGAAATCACCTCTGAATTGACTCAGTTATTCTGTTGCAGAAAAACAGAAAAATCCCAATAGCAGAGGACACATTCAAGGTGTGATTACTGCTTTTCCCTTTAATTGTCTTTACCTGGAAAGGCCACACAATAAGCACTTAGCTCTTTGAAATCCATTACAAAAGCAGAGACTGAAACAAGACTTGAGATACCTCCTGGAGAAAGGAATATTTGCATAGAGACCACTGACAGGGAGTCAGTCCCAGCACTCACTGTTGCTGAGGGATGCCATGAAGACTCAGGAGGAACACTGAATAGATACTTGTATTCTGTACAACACACTATGAAGAAAAACTTCTCTTCCTTGGTGGGGAAAAGGGATCTACAAAAAGGTGTGTTATGACTACTTCAAAGTGTTCTACTAATGTAAATCCCCCTTCTTATACAATATTTGATACTATTCATGAATCTTCTTTGGTCTGGACATGCTCTGTAAGCAGAACTCTGCTGGCAGCTACTCACAAAATCCTGGTTTGATGTGATGATATGATACTACATCAAAATCATCAAGCTTTCTTCAAGCTGGAGCCACAATGAACTCACCAACATGGCAGGAATTATAAAACCAGAATAAGAAGAAGATAACAGGCAAGTTACTAAAACACAGGATTTAAATATACTTAAATGGGTATTTAAGTAGCTTGGAATGCAGTCATTTGTCAACTAAAAACTCCTTGCTAAAGCTGCTCCTTTTCCCCCAGAAGTGTTGCTATTACTGCTTCTTCCCACTTTACTTAAATAGGGCTGGCAGCATCTTTCCAGCTAACTGAGTGCTTATAAACAAACAAAGGGGAGTGTCTCAGATACCTGGAAGCAATTTAACATTCACAGCCCATTGCCTTCACACGAAGTGCTCAGTCACATCCTCCCTTTTGTCTCTGCAAACAAGCTGTGATTGAGCACTGTGCAGTGTTTCTAGGTATGCTCCCACAGGCACAGCTCACCTGTTAGATGAACTGCACGATTCTTGGAGGCATGGTGGGACAATGCCCTGGACAACCTGAGCTCTGTACAGAAACAGTGGCATCCACACTCCCAGGGCTCCAGTGACAAAGGCCATGGCAGTCAGACCCAGCGAGGAACAGACAAAACTACAGCTGAAAGCCAAAAGAAAACAACTGTGAGATATTAGAAAGAATGGTGAGGAAAAAGGGAAAACCTACCTGCAACACCCAGGATTTCAAGCAATAACAAAATAATTCATTCAGACATACTGTAATCAAAATCCACTCTCTTGAATATCTGAACTCTGATCAGGCTTTATTTGAAATTCAACAATAAAGTACTAATTAGACCAAAGGGTATGACCTACTGATTTAATTAAATCCTGGTCTCTTGCAGATTTCATGCCAACTTCTGCCAAAACAATTGCTGTGAATTTTTTGATAGCAGAAGTATAACAATAGAAAGTGAACAAGAATTGAATGGCTTAGTAGCTAAAGGAAAGGGTTCTATGTGCAAGTCTAAATGCCTCAGGTTTTAAGTTGTTTCTGTAACCAATATAAATGAGACTAACATCTGGGTCTTCTGGACAGTGAAGTTGCAGTGGCTGAAATACTCCTTAACTCTACCTGAGTAAAAGTAGACTCAATCTCCATAGCAAGTTTCAGACAAAAGGAGAAGCATTTTTGAAAACTGTCCAAACCTTATCTCCTTCCTGCCCTATTCTAGGAGAAAATTAAATTTTTGCCAGACTCTTTGTCATTAATAGTTCAGGAGAAAACCCCTTTTGAAGTCAATAGGGATGTACGAAATCTTAAGACTGCTGCAAATGATCAGGCGACCACGAAACTAGAGGATTTGTAAAAAAATTAACAAAATTCTCCATTTTCTAAAGATAAAGTGCTCTTGGACTTGACTAAAAGTGGAACCACATAGTTTTTTTGGCAGTATGTCTTTATGCTTTGGAAATCAATTGCCCACGGAAAAGAAAACGGGAATCAATTGCTAAAGGAAAAGAAAATGTTAATATAGTTTTACTCTGGAACATCTCTGTAGGAAAGTAACTTTGGAGATAGTCCAGTTGTTGAAATGTCAGAAGGGTTCATTTTTGATTCAGGAAAATTTATTTTTTTATTCACTTCAGGATGCAGTACCTACAAATTGTGATCCTACAAAACCGATCTCTCGTGTAGCTGCTGTTCAGGATGTAAAGAGGATGCAGATTTAGTGGGCAGTTAGAAAACGCCGGATCGTCTGGAAGAACGCTCCAAAGACAAACAAAGTCCCAGGAATGCAGGTCCTTAGCGAAAAGCGTTGGCTGGGGAAAGCAGCGCGCGGGCAGCGGCAGCGCAGGGCCCGGCCTGGCGCAGCTGCACAGCGGCACCTGCTGTTCCCAAACCGGCTCCAGCTCCTCGTCCTGCTCCGGCACGGCCTCCCACCGCCTGACTGCGGGGGCACAGGAGCCAGGAACCCGCTCCACTCCGGATTTTTGTGCGGTTAAAAGGAAGATGTCATCTGCCAGCCACAGCTCAGCCCATCAAAACACATGGACAATTGCTTTATAAACCCTATTGGGGTCCCACAAACTCTAACCTCATGCACAGCAGGCTCCCAAATACCACAGAGAGTGCATGAGACATTCCTCAGGCGCTAAAAATTATAAATAAATTTACACCAGAAAATGATACACTTTTACCAATTTAGCTTCCGTAGGGAAGGGAAAATTCAGTAGGAAGTAGAGCTTTGGATTTAAATAGGAGCAAAGTGCCATCATAGTTTCACCCCCCTCCCCTCCTCAAAATGGGAGGATAGAAGAAGCAAAGAAATTTTTTATCTCTTTTGTAGCATTCCTGTAAAAAAGTGGAAGGAAGATTTTTACTAATGGTGTTTCCATCCTCTTGTATTCAGCATGTGGCTCAAAGAAGCAAAGCAGGATTCAATGGACATATTTCTTATAATGGAATGGTGACTCCTCAACAGAGGGAACCTTTGTAGCTCAAACCACTTACTTCTGGGCAAGTGATCCCACATCTTGACACCAAGTAGTGTTGGAAGTTCTGTGTACATCTGGCATCTCATCTGGCACCTCTCTTCGTATCGTGCCAGAGATGCTCAGTGCTCTGTGTGCTGCTGTCCTTCTCTGGATCCTATGAGGGACCAGCAGTATCAGGAGAAGCAGTGCCAGTCCTCCCATGCAAGGAGTTACCTGCAGACACAAGGTTGGTTAGATCAAAGATCCCTGTTTTCTTATAGCAAGAACTCCACACCAATTGTATTAGAACCACTATCAGAAAATGGCAGGTATGTTCAGAAATAGACGTGTGCTGGTTTAGGTTATATTTGTAAAGAAAAAGAGTGACTTTGGTGACTTTGAAGGAAAGATAATAGATCCTCCTTCCCCATCATACAGATACATGATTGCTCCTCCCTCTGATTTTGAAGAAAAACATGTGAAGAAAGAAAACTGTACCGTAGTATTCTAACCACAAACACAAGAATCACTGATGCAGTCACCAGTGTTACCTGAATAGCGTCAGTGCTACTCCAGTAAATATTCTGCCCCACTCAGCTGCACGTGCTAGCTGATTTTGTATACAAGGCATGAGGCTCTGACAAAGTGCTTCCAAAGCACTGGGTGTCTCAGTGAGAGACATCATGATGACATGACCAGAACAGAAGAGCTTATTTTCTTGAAACCCTCAAATAACAGAAGTTGTTCCCAACAGCATTCCAGAAAACTGGTACTACCAGTATAATGATCATTTTACCTTCAAATTCCTCTGTTTGAGGAGGTCTTGGTGCAGTAACAACCATTCCAAATGTGCCCTCAGGTAAGAGGAACATCAGCACCCTGGCTGCTGTACAATTTCACCTACACCTACCAGAGCTAGGCAGAAATCTGCCACTTGTCCTGCAGGAACTAAACACCACGTTCCTGACCTGTCAGAGGGTAGAAAGTCCTCCCACTGCTCATCTTTAAGACAGTGAAAATAAAGAATTCAAACCCCAGTGATGATTTTGATGTTACAGTGAATGGAAGTGAGTGACTCACCCTGAAAGCCCAGTGCCAGTCACCTGTGCTTTCTGCCACACCAGCTGCCAGAATATAACCACAGCCACTGTAAACAACAGAAAGGAATGATCAGTAAGCACCAGTGAATTTTGGATGGCTGAAATGACATGTCTTGCCAGCTAAGGAGAACATACAGGAGTGTTCTGTCATAGTTTCCCAAAGGGATAAACAGAAATAACCCTCATGGTCTGTGCCAGACTGGTTGCCAGGTAGTATTAAAAAGAGAGTCTAACCTCCTCAGAGAAGATTTGAGATGATGACAGTAATGTCCCAGATTCCCCTTGGAATACATATTCTGTAGAATGACGCTGCAAACTCGGATCAAAGAGCCCATAAAACATTTTATTACCTACTCTGTTCTGTGCTAGCCACAGGAATTATGCCCTGCAGGAATTTCTGTAGTTTTAATCTGCCTTCTGGGCCCAGCCTTGGCTGCCTGCTCTGATACAGAGTATGCCTCTAAACCATTTGAAAAGCCCTTCTCCACCTTTTCTTCAGACACAATGCCAATTTAACTAAAAGAGCACAGGGGAGTACCAGTTCTTCCTTGGGAGACATTTAATGGAGGGTTCTTGAAAAACCTGTCAAATAAACTAATACCTAAAAGCTTTTGTCTTCCAAAACACAGAAATTAATTATATACTCTCATGCACATATTTCTTTTAGAATTGATTCAATATTTTACTCAAAGCCAGAGTTTCTAGAGTCTAGATTCTCCCTAAAAATGTTAGGGGGAAAAAGCAAATTTTTTTCAAGGTAAGTAGAGAAATAGACCTAATCAGCTCTATTCAAACTTGGTAAGGAAATGACATCCCTTTGCAAGAGCCAATGCAGAAATACATCAAAATAAATCTGATTAGGGCTCATGGTATATTGAATTGCAGGTGTGGTCAGAGAGAATTCCAAAAGGCTACTGCAAGAAAACCAACCTTCCCACTGGAATGAAGATGTAGAAGATAGATAACACTGTGGTCCTTTTTCCTTCCTCAAACAGGTCTGCAATGATGGTAGGTGCTATAGTGGAGTAACTGGCAGATCCAATGCCAACCAGTCCTCGTGAAAGAACAAATATCCCATAATGCTGCAGGGAAAAGACATATTATAGTAAAAAAAAGTCCATGCAAGAAAGAAAGCTTATTGCTAAAGAGGAGCATTTTAGTGGATGAAATCTACCGGAGGAAATCAGAACTGAACTGCCTTTTGCCTATATCTGTATTCCCTCCACTCACACCTGCTCCCCTCACATCTCACTGCTCAGCTTTCTCTTTCTGCACAGCAGTGACTTCTCAGAGTGACACCCAGAGGGAATTTCAGGACAGGGTGGATGGAGCACGTGTAACCAACAAGCTACCACACTGTAAGGTCATAAACAACAAACATTCAGGACAAAAATAAAATCCCATCCATTGCAACAATAATGTGTGGGTCCTCTATGGCCTAGGCTGGACTCCAGTGTCCTACAAAGCATTCCTGCATGGAATATTTAGTCCAGGCTTAAGGCTTGGGAAATGAGTGGTCATTGATGCTTTTCCAAATGTAATTAGAGAAGGCCTCTATCAGTTCTGCAAGATTTATGCAGGTTATTTTCATAGCACCCTCTAAAAAAGCAACATACCAACTCAGTGATGAATGAGCTCCCCAAGGTCACACCAGACCAGAAGAAAATCCCAGCTCCAAGGATGATTTTCCTGTTGTAGCGATCTCCAAGGTATCCAAAGATGGGAGCAGCCAGCATGTAACACAAGGTGAAGACTGAAAATCCAACAATGAACAAAGACAATATTCGTCTAATTATTTTTGTCATATGTACTGCTCACCCCTCTGATAAAATAACCAGATAAACTCAGGTAATTTTTAGGGCAGGGACTAAAGGCAGGCTGAGGCTGAGTATGACTAGGAGGGGGATTGATATTTGGAAAAAGACAAATGCAGACTCAAAATATCTAAACAACAAAATATAAGTGAATTACTCCACTTCTGTGTTTCTTGAGAAACCCTTCATCTTCTGTGATTCACATACTGTGGGATTTTTGAAGGACCTGACTGCAGCCTGGCTTTCAGTTTTGCATTTGGTCAGCCTGCCCACGAGTGGAAGTGAGCAATGCCACACACAAGGAGGAACTAGAAGAGGTAGGTAACTGGACTGTGTTTTAGGAGCAGACTACAGAGGGGCAAGGCAAACTGAATTGTCTGAACTGAGGAGACTTTATTACCTGTTTGCAATAGACCTGTCTCCCCATCGCTAAGCCCGAAGTATTTCTGTATATCCAACAGGATCCCTGCAACAGAGGCAGACATTGAATGACAGCAAAGTACCCTGCTCAATCCTGGTAAGTGGCAACTCAAAAACAGGGCTTACAAGAACTGCAGTACATTTAGTTTTTAGTTTAGATGTAAGCCATTACTCTACCACAAGCACAAGATGCACAGAGATTTAAAAATTCTTATCACTATAGATAAAATTAATGATCTTCCCCTATAAGGGATTTATTAGAGTCAGTTTACCCACTGTTTCAACCACATCTGTTCTGCTTCTTTTGCACCATTAGCACCTAAGTACACGAACAATTATGAGTTCAAAGCTTAACGGACACAATGTGGAACAAAACAGTGGATGTTAAGACAAAAAGGTGATTATCTTCTCTATACCATGCCAGAGCTGCAGATCTTCCATCTCTCCTGTCTTGTATTTCCAATTTACACTGCTGAAAACCAATTAAAAATAGAAAATACTGCTTTGAAAAAGCATACCTGTACTCCAGTGTTGAAAGATATCAATTTAAAAAGACATTTACTTCTCATGCCCCTTCAGTTTTGTCAAAATAGATAAAGTCATAACATTATTAAGAGGATGAAACCACCACCACTTAAGAGAACAAGTTCTATGTAATTTGCCTGCTGTGCTCACAGGAGCTCATCAACAGCAGAAGGCAATGAGTGAAGTCAGCAAGAGACACCCATTCTCCCACACTGTGTTTTACATGTTATGCCACAAACTTCACTGCTCCAGCCACTTAAAAGCAGTGTGGGACCAGCTAATTTAAAGCTAAATCCATGTTCTCCCACAGTCCCCATGGCTGCAGCATCAGTCCACTCACTATTTACTGATGTAACTTCAAGTCACTGTAGATCAAGGTCCAGCCTAACAGTAGCTCCAGAGGTTTACAGCCATTTCTCAATGACTCTTGAACATATTTTACATTTAGGCATTTCCTAATGGTTTCAAAGGTTTAAACAAGCTATTTAATTCAAACATTTTGCATCATTAAAACAGGACAATCAATCGTATCCTTCCTTTCTGGCAGCCAGTGATCAATGCTCAAAAACACTGTATTAAAGGAATTCAGGTTTGGTCTCATGGAATATTTAGAACAAATCACAGCTAACAAGACTTGAACAGAAACACAACTTCATCTCAAACTAACATTCCACTGAGCACCATTAAAATGTCATCCCCTTCACATAACTAAAATAACTGACCCTGCCAGTTCCTGGCAAATTACAAAGCATTGATTTGAACAGCTTGGTGGACAGAAAAGAGGGGAAAGGTGTGCATGGCCACTAGTTTCAACACACTGAAGTCAGCAGACAAATAAGAGGAAGAGCTTGTTTTCTGTGCTGTGGAAGCCTGTGAGCAAAACTATCCGGAAACCACAACTTTGTAACCAACTGCTGCCAGTTTACTTCTAAGCAGATCGTCACACCTCCCCTTCCTCCCTTTCCTGTTAGCTGGTATCTAACAACACCATCACACACTCGGACAGCCAAAATCAATAGCACTGTTCCAAGAACTCTGCAGTGGCACTGAATTCCAGCAGGTGAACAGTATATTGCTGTGGTATAAACTGCAGCTTACAGACTTCCCCATGGCCCAGGAGTCATAGAACTCAGTAAGAAGTGGTTTAGTCACATAGTGTAATTAAAGGAGATGTTTCAAAGGCCTGGGCACTATCCCCACCTCTGCTCTTGAATTCTTGCATGCCCTGAAGGTACCTTGCTCACAAGAGCATATTGGGAAAATTTTAAGCTCTCAGTGAGTTCAGGAGCCCCTGAATAGTTCAAAGCCTGGAATGAGCCAAATAGCTTCTCGATCTTAACCCTCCCAAGGGGATACCCTTCTAGCATCCAAGTTCTTCCTTGAAGATATTTTCATCCTCTTCCATCCCCCACCCTCCTCCAAGGAAAGTTACCTGACAACAGAACAAATACACAGTCTTTCACTAACAGCCTTGCAGTGTCATTCAGCATGCACTCTACTTGCTTCCTTCCCTCTTGTGTTGTTAAAAAGTACTCAGAAAAAATAAGCTCAAACTCTTAAACCCACTACACTCTCCATTTTTAAAGATACTGACTGAATGTCCTAAATTTCTGAATAGTCTAAGTAGCAAAATAATTATTTTGTGTATGTAACTAGGTATTAATTCCAAATTCAATAATCCATCCTTTGGGTTTTCTCAAGGTTTTAAAGCATTTCTGTTTCCCAGGCCACTCAGAAGTAAAATACAGCAAGCTCACAACAAGTGTTTCCCCTATTTTCTAAATCAGATCCCTGGAAGCATGGTAGATGCTTAGGAGTAATACTAAATAGAAGAATTTACAGAGACCACAATTTATATGGGAAAAAAATCCCCATAGTTTCCCTCCAGTTTACTATAAGCAAGTCCTGGTTATCTTCAGCTAGGGAAAAAATAATTTTAAAATCATATTTTGGAGAAAGGATATTATTTATTAGACAACAAGTCATAACTTGGCTAGGGGAAAGCTTAAGGAAGTGGGTCCCTATTCTCTATCCACAATCATGTTCCACTCTTCACTGCAGAAATCCCACAACTGCCAGCAGCTCACAAGGAAGTTAAGCCTCCCCTAAGGAAACTAACGTGGATAACAAAGTTATCACAAAGATTACAGTTTTTGAACTTGTAATAGAAGGAATAGCATCAGTACTCTCCAGACAAAGGAATGCCATATAGAATCTACTAGAAGCAAAGAAGGCCTTGTAAACTGCAGTGTACAGTAAGGAGAAGCTCCTTAGTCAAATCTCTATAGAATCCAGACACAAAAATGGACCAGCAGCTCTGTATGCTAAAGTCTGTTTATAAGAGATCTAGATTTTAAGTATTTTATTTTTATAAGCATTCAACTAAATATTAATATCTAACAAATCACTTCTAGGTCTTTCCAGATTTATAATTGGAAGTTCATTAAGAGTATGATCAACAGGCTAAAGCAGATAAATGAGAAAAAGTAAAAAGACATAAAGCATAGCCTTACTTTAGAAACATTTGTAGAGTTTAGAAACATTTGTAGAGCTGATAAGAACTTAAATTTCTTTTTCTTTAGAAGAGGAAAATGGGTTCTCACCTGGCACAATGAACCAATCAATGAAATTTATTAAATTCCCAAAGCACAGCACAGCAACTACCAGGCAATTCCTCTTGGTGGGACTGTTCCTTGACACAAACACTGATGGACACTGTGTCCCATCTGCTGCAGCAGCTTCATAATTCTGTCCCTCAAGCTGTTCCTGGAGCAGCGACTCTGTGTCTTCATGTTCTTGCATGTTTCCAGTGCAGACACTCAGCAGGGATAATGAAGCATTTCCTCACACAAAATTGATGTCTTAGGGCTATGAGGAACTTCAATCACTACGGTCATTTCCGGCACTGAAGCACAGCCACTAAGAACTGAAATGAAATGTTCCTTGCAGTCAGAAAAAGAAAAAAGCTGCAGTGCTGTGTTTTGCAAAAGTACTAAAGACCATGTCCTTGAAGACAAGGAAAAGTAAATGTAAACAAAAGCAAAGTAATTCACTGTGCACTGTGCACAACAAAACAACTCTGCAGTGATCTCACAGAAACTACAAATACAAAAATAACAGTATTTGTTGTCAGTGAGTTGCCAGAGCTAAAAACAGTCATAAGAAAGGGAAAGGGAGAGAGAAAAAGAGAGAGAGAGAGAGAGAGAGAGAAAGAAAGAAAGAAAGAACGAACACAATCAGCCTTTAAAACATGGCTGTGTCTTTCCCTTTCTCCCCCAAAAACAGGTCTGAAAAGGGAGGAGGAGAGGGCACAGGAAGGCATTCTTGTTCATTTGGCACATGTAGACACCTTTATCTGCCTTCTTTCTTCTGTCCGTCCACATTTTATAAGTATTCAGTCACATGTCTTAGAGAGACTTTGTGGATTACAACTTCAGAAGCGAATTTATTTTTTGCACCCTGTTAAGAAAATTTAAAGTGAAAATTACCAGCAAACTCTAAGAGTTTAAGAGTGAGGAAGCTAATTTGAATAAGGACTGCTTATGATTTATGACTCATGCCTGAAGACACAGGTCTGTGTTCGGGCTTTTTTTAAGAACTGGGTATTTCACACTTTAGACTAACTGAAAAACAAAATAGCACCTACCATTCTCGGCCCTTTTGCAAAATGCAGACTCCTTTGCTTCCACGTGCTCAACACGAGTATTTCATTCTATCTTCTCTTTCTTTTATCTCCCTTTTTCTCTGCTGTAGACCACAGAATGTTCTCTCAACAACACCACCTTATCTGTACTATCCCAGTGCTTAAATAAACCAGGGAAGTCAAGAGATCCTTGAAAGTTCTCGGAAGCAATAAAGAATCAACACAGCCCTGTAGAGATGAAGAATTTTATCTCCAAGCCCCCCCGTGGACAAAGGGAAATCAGAAGCACCTATTTACATTACATTACATTATTTACATCACCAATTCGAACGCCCTTCACGAGTCGGAGCGGGCGGTTGCAGTGCCTTGGTGCTGCCACTGGGTGGCGCCCCCAGCCCAGCCCAGCCCGGCCGCTCCCATCGGGCTCCGCATCCTTTCCGGGCTGTGGAGGCAGAAAGGCTCCGCATCCTTTCCCGGGCCCCGCATCCCTTCCCAGCTCCGGATCCTTTCCGGGCTCCGGATCCTTTCCGGGCTCCGCATCCTTTCCGGGCTCCGGATCCTTTCCCGGGCTCCGCATCCTTTCCGGGCTCCGGATCCTTTCCGGGCTCCGCATCCTTTCCCGGCTCCGCATCCTTTCCCGGGCTCCGCATCCTTTCCGGGCTGTGGAGGCAGAAAGGCTCCGGATCCTTTCCCGGGCTCTGCATCCTTTTCCGGGCTCTGGATCCTTTTCCGGGCTCCGGATTCTTTCCCAGCTCTACATCCTTTCCCGGGCTCCGCATCCTCTCCTGGCTCTGGATCCTTTGCTGGCTCCGGATCCTTTCCCAGGCCCCGCATCCCCTCCCGGCTCCGCATCCTTTCCGGGCTCCGGATCCTTTCCCGGGCTCCGCATCCTTTCCGGGCTCCGCATCCTTTCCGGGCTGTGGAGGCAGAAAGGCTCCGGATCCTTTCCCGGGCTCTGCATCCTTTCCAGGCTCTGGATCCTTTCCCGGACTCCGGATTCTTTCCCAGCTCTGCATCCTTTCCTGGATCCGCATCGTTTCTGGGCTCCGCATCCTTTCCCAGGCTCCGGATCCTTTCTGGGCTCCGCATCCTCTCCTGGCTCTGGATCCTTTGCTGGCTCCGGATCCTTTCCCAGGCCCCGCATCCCCTCCCGGCTCCGCATCCTTTCCGGGCTCCGGATCCTTTCCTGGGCTCCGGATCCTCTCCTGGCCCCAGATCCTTTCCTGGCTCTGGATCCTTTCCCAGGCTCCAGATCCTTTTCCGGCTCCAGATCCTCTCCTGGCTCCAGATCCTTCCCAGCTCCAGATCCTTTCCCAGGCTCCGGACCCTTTCCCGGGAAGATTATCCATGTCCGATGCCGAGGCACAGCTCAGACTTTGTAAGGAAGGCCTCACAGGGCAGCTCATTGGTGTTTAACTCTCATTTTGGATAGTTTAAATGTCTCTTGATTCTCGGACTATCCTATATTGCTCTCAGCTGACATTTACTGCTAGACCTGCTGTTTTGAGATGGCCAAAAGCAGGTCTCTAACTATAACTGCTGTGGCAAGAACACGATTCTGCTTTTATAGAGCAGAATTTCCAAATTCCAAATTTTCCAAAGAGAGAGTCAGATTAAACAACATGTTCCTCACAAGCACAAAACCATCAGATTCCCTTTCTGCCCTTCATTAGAGTTCGCAGATACAGCTTCATGCTTTTGTTGCTGTACTACCTGGCCACTGGTGCCATCACCTCTGCCTACACATCCCCCGTCTCCCTTCTCTCAAGGTCACAAGCCACATCCTTCCACCCACTCTGCGTTTCACTGCTGGGTACAAATCTGCAGTGGTTTTTAAAAGGTCTCCTGTGACTTTGCCTTCCTCTGTCAGCTCCTACAGCCATCACTCCTTGGTAGCCACCCTGCCTTAACTGCATGCTTGTCCTGTTCTCCACTACAGTTTTCATGTTTGTCCAGACCACACCGCACCAAAAACTTCTACCAAAAGCTTGTGACAACCCACTTTGCATTGTAGCCATATAGAATGCCACTATACAATACAAGTCAACTTCTCTTAGGCAAGATCACAGCTCACTTCTTTATAGCCAATTAAATTTTTTCCTTATTTGTTCTGTCAGTCAGGCAGTTCCTTTCTTGGAACAAAGCGTAGTGTTTGCCTCCACAGCTTACCCTGTTGGTGCCAGGTGCCCATGCAATATAAAAAGCATCTTTTTATTCCTGTCGTACTCCTTCAGAAGCTCTGTTCTCTGGGTGGTTCATTTGAGCATGAGATCTCATAGCTGTGCCATGCAGTTAAACCCTCCCATGAGAGCAGCAAGTTAGAACCTCTTTATTCTCATGTTTGGCACTAGTCCAGACACAGAGCAACATATTTTCTTACACCATTTGGAATCTGGCTGTAGTACTGAAAGTTGTTTGGATGGCTGAACCTGACAGAGGCAACTGAGACCTCCCAGATGAACAGAGATGTTTGGTGATAGTTAGACTGGTCAGCTGATCCTCAGCAGGCCAACAACGCCTGGATCCCAACAGGACTGCTTACACACAACTGATGTGAGAGCTTCCAGCTTTCCCTGAAAGGATTTCCAAGTATTTACTACAAAATGCCTTTGAATGTATTTATTTATCCAAATATCCTCTAACAGTGGATGCTACCACATCCATGAACAGCTTTGGAGGTTTGCCAGAGCTTTCCCAGAAAGCTACATCAGAAGGAGCATTAATAGTGAACTAAGATGTCAGAAAGATATAAATTGAAAATATTTTGTTATCCTGATTAACTCCAAACTATTTCCATACATGTAAAAAAAAGAAGTTTATTAAGCCAATGAATAGCAAACAGTAACAAAATCTGTGAAAAGCTACATATGGAAATAATATTCATTGTTGACTAGATCTAACAATAATGATTTTAGGAAGAAAGGAATGAGCTGCTTTTGGTATCTCTCTCATGCATTACCCAGACAGAGAACATAAAGTAACCAAAAGGAAACACCTACTTGTGTGCATTTGCAAGTATATATTTAATTGCTCCAATATAGTTAGAACCAATAAGCATGCATTTAATGCAGAACATATAAGACTGGTCTGCATTTTGAGGTGTATGTATTTTAAGCCTGTTGTGATGGAAGCAATTCATGAGATTCTGCAAATAATTGACATTTAGATTGGTGCAAAACTTAATAATTTTAGTGTCTGACAACAACAAAAATGAAATTTAACATCATTCTGATAGACAGACAGCTCAATAAATGTATGTCCAGACCCATCTGAAAATATTCCAGTCCAAGGAGATTCAAAGACAATCATAGTGACTGTGAAAGAGCTGCAGAGTGACAGACATTCAGGTAAGAGGCTGTGGGGGTTTAAGGTTTGTCACTACTTGTACCAAGGCTGCACAATAACTCACTTTGGTTTTGAACCCAGTCTGCAGTGCTAAAATGTAAAGACAGACTTGGACTGAGACATGAACACCTGGGCTGCACATCTGGAGGAGCAGCACTTTGACAGTTTAAACCAAGTGACCAGCCTGACAGGAGGGCAGGCAACTCAGGAAATGTCATCGCGTCCAAAAGTAGCACAATTTTCAGTTACAGATTTATTACAGAATCAACACTTGATCCTGTTCTCATAGAAGTCTATATTACAAAACTCCAGAGATGACTCATCTACTAACGTGTATATTTTTCTTGCCTTTCAGCCCTCCAGACTGATGCACATTTGCCAAGCTGTTATTGCCTTGGAATACACAGCTGAGAGGGAGGGAGCCCAAGTACTCTCCTTCCCAGGGAAGTTTAAGAAATTCAGCATCTGTACTTTGTTGAATCTGCTCTATCTCTGGGTGGTGCTTGCAGCTACATTAGCCATGATTAACACTCAGGTAGCAACTGCCAATTAATTCAAAAACTGTTAGGAAATATTTAGTATTTGAGCACGAAATTTAGTACCTGAATAATCAAAACTAGATTGCCAACAGTTTTTCTTCACCTTTGCAGGCAGAACTACACGTGTGAGCCATTATTTCATTTGAGTCTCTGTCCATATCTTGTGGAACAAATACGCTGCAACAGCCTCAACCATCCAGACTAACAATCTTTATAGTAGTCCACTAGGACCAAAAACTTCAAGAAAACCATCTGGACCACCTGATCCACTATACACTTAATTGGAAAGTATCTGCTAGGAAGATTCTCATTCTGTGAGTTTCAATAAATGCTACATTTTTAGTCACCACATCCTTTTTACCTCCTCACCCTGAATTTCCATCTAAAATGCTTTCTTTCTTGTTGCCTGAGTAATAGCACAAAACCCAGGGTGGATTCACTGGAACATATTCTAGCGTTGTTATAGCAGCAAATAAAATTTACACACACTAAAGTATAAAACCTACTATTTCATTATTACTGACAAATAAGCTCTATATAACTTCCTACTTCCTGAAATGCAGATCATGCTTTTGGTTGGGCAGGGAAGCTAGTTCAGACTCCTCTCCTTCATCTTTTAAATTAGGAAACAAACTGCAGCTTTACAAAAAATTTCTTGGGGCACTTACCTAGATAACTTATCTCACAGGTGACATTCTCCTTGGTTGTCTCCATATAATTCTGTCCCAAAACGTACAGAAGAAGAAATTACAGTTCCAGCACATAATCACAGAGCAGCAGAAGATTAACTTCAATTCTATTAACTGCTCCCTTCTTCTTCTCTGGGAAAACAAAAAGAAAAGCAAAAACTTCCTTTGCAAATGAGAACATTTTGCACTAACATCTGCATGTTCTGCACATGGCTGGAACAGAGCTGCCTCTCCTAGCTGAGATTTAGTCAAGCACAGAGTAGCTCGTGGAGGCCAAGAGAAGCGAGGAATTATAATAACTGTGCACCAAAGGTACTATTTCACCAACCAGGTTATCTGCTTTGGCTGTTACCATTTTTTTAGCTCAAGCTTATCTTTATTGGTGTAGCTGATAAGTGAATTTCTTGCATTTTGGGATTCCGGATGCTTCTGACACAATTATAGCAGAAAAGGGCTGTGACATCTGCTTGGATTCTGGAAGAAATCTGTGGAATTAAGTATCTATTTAACCTATGTTTTGACCTTTCTACCACAGTGAAACATTCATCCCCAGAAGAATCATTAGTTGACCACTAGAGCCTTCACTGTGATACACAAGAGTCCTCTTCATTAAGACAACAGCAAAGCAGATAAGAGCCATTTATTATGAGAAATGACAAATGGACAAGCATTGACAGAACAAAAATGGAGGCCTTTCCCTATGAGGCCTCTCTCTTTCCAGCCTCACTACCTCCAGACTGAAAGGGAAGAACTGCAGTGAACACAGTATTTTAATCACTATGGAGAATGTTAAGGTCAGGGTTAACTAAAAATTTGAATAATCATTGATTTAAATTAAAAATAGTCAAGTGTTGAGAATGTCTTTATTTCCCACAAGTAAATCCTACACAAAGAGATTTACTGTCACTCTCAACGTTTTCAGTAAGATGAAGTGAGGCTGTATTTACCCTTTTGGGAAGCACAGGTATGTGAATTCACTACAGCCATGCTTAATTGATAGCACTGTGAAACAAATTCTGCCAGCAACAAAAGAAAAGCTTGGTCATTTTTAAGCACTAACCCCAGAATGCTGATTTTTATGACAGTTATTATGCAAACATTTGGAAGTTCTTAAAGTTCTAATGCACTTTAGAGAGGGAATTGGGATTAAAATATACCTATACTATCACTGATAGGTACCCACCTTAGGCAGAGGGCAGCTCCCAGTCCAACAAGAAGAGAAGAAATTGAGAAAGTGGCCAGAGTCACTCTTTTCCTGGGCATCTTCTGTTTAATTTTAATCCACTAGAGATAAAAAAGTCTGTAAAAATCTTTACCAGTCAAACATCTACTTTTAATGAAGCAAAATTTAAAAAAAACCATGAACACAGAGCAAAAAAACGTGGAGTGTGGAAAGGATTGTCTATCAGTTTGGTAACCTGGGAGAAAAGAGTTGAGAAGAACTCCTGGCTCTGCTACTAACTTCCTTTGCTAAAGCAAAGGCACCTCAAGCCTACAGTCCTACAGCAAATGGTACCATAAATAATTTAAAGGGAGAAAGAAAACAATAAACATTAAAACTTTGAAACTCTTGCACAGTTCTGCTTAACATCTGATTCTTGTTAACTAATGTACAAGATGTTTTCAGGCTTCAGCTGCTGGTTCTTAAAGCTCTGGTTTGCATACAACGTTCTTCATACAATTTAAAACCACAGTAATAAAATTACTATATGAATCAGTTATTAATTACTTAGCAATATTATAAAAAGCTAGAAATGAAATATCTTTCTATTCATTTCATTCACAATCGCCTTCCATTCACTCTTTATACCAGAAATTTTCTCTGCTCTGAAGATGATCTCAGGATGCCTTACGTATAAAATGGTAAGGTATATTAATAACTCTGGCCTTTCTTTCTTTCCTGGAGTCATGCTGGCATTTGCACACCTCACACACTTTTGATAAAGTATAAGAACACAAAATCTCAGGCTGCTAATAAAAGAATTTTATTCTCATTATTTTAGAAGCTACTTTTGCTTAAGACAAGTTCATTACCAGTGGAAGAACTATTATCTCTTTATTCCTCTGAGCCAGCAAGAAGCAAAGTCTCTTTTCCATACTTCAGAGTACCTTTTTGGATACTGATCATAATAGAGCATTTATATCAACTTCAGCTGGTACATTTGCTTGAAAAAAAGTGTTATGAGATTTATTATTCTAAATCCTGAAGTTAAATGAAGCTAAGAAGAGGCTTTGTTTCAAAGTCCAGAATGGTTGCAGGAGTTTAACTTGCAGTCATGGAAGAACTGCAACCACTCAATTTTCCAAACTATCAAAAAAATATAAAAAAATCTTTACCTTCCAACAAGGCTTACGTCAATAGAATATCTTCTGACTTAGTTCACTAAAATGCTTCCTTAAGAAATGATTTAAAAGTACAGAATAAGGACAGTGTAAATCAAAAAAGTGATTAATCTGTTCAAAAAGCCAAATATAACTAAAGCCACCTGTGTTTTCACTGCCTCCATTCCTCCTCCCCCTTTTCTCCTCCTCCAACAAGTTCTTAGTCCTGACAGAAAACCAAAGCAGTCCTACACAGCCACACACTGAAATCACCAGACTCCACAAGTCCGAGCTGCTCATCCCTTTTGTCCACCCACCTGTTTCCACAGCAGATCTGCTTGGTGCTCCAAAGCCCAGCTTTTCTTTTGGCCTTCAGGTGAAACTACATTCAGTTCCAGAGTTCCCATGTATAATATAAGAATTGTGCTTGTATAATGTTCCAGTAGAGGCAAATATTGTATTATATGATAACACTATAGCCCATTGATGGCTGGACTTACACTCTCTTAACCTATTTTGCTTCCTTGAGGGGACTAATCCTCACGTAACACCTCTAAGTGCATCCACATTAAGGGATTTGCCACTTGAACTGTGCAGTGCAGGTCGTGTTGCTCATGCTCTCACAGAGCCCTTGTGCAGGTGACATTTGTATTCACTGCTCCCTTCATCTCTGGGCAATTTCTATCCAATACCTCCCTGGCTGCAGACAAGTTTCCTTCCCTTTTGTGCACCACAGTAATTTTGTACTCGCAAAGGCACCAGAATGTGTCAGGTACAAATATGAGCATATCTCAAAGAACTGCAAGTTTACTGTTCCAAGAAAAAGTAACTTTCTTGCCAAGCCCTTTATATACTTCATAATCAATTTCCAGCCACAATTTGAGGTAAGAGGCATCAACTCGGATACATTTTGCAAAATGATTTTTTGGGATATATTTTATAAAATGTGAACAAAAGTAAAGAATTTAGCAGGTTAAAAGGAAAAACAATAAAAGTTTTTAAAGTGTAATTCTTTATTTTAAACCAAGTATGCCTGTTCTTTTAAAAACAGCCCTATCTAAAATAAAATGTGAAATAAGGGCAGCCCACACGCCATGAAATCCAGCATCACAAAGTACAGAATATACCAGTAGTTCAGGCTTGCTGCAGAAATTTCAGAGAAAGTCAAAACACCGAACTGGTGGGTGTTACTGAGTAAGTGGCTGCAAATAGCATGTGGAGTGCTGAACCAGCTCCTTACAGCAGAGCTTCATCTGCAGGTGCAGAAAGAAATTTCTTCATCTGAGTTTATTCAACAAGTTCATTTTGATGCCTGGTTCGTTAAGAGATGGAAATGCAACAAGGATTTGGAAAAGGAAGCCAGTTGGATTTTTCCTTTTCATTTTTCCTTTGTGCAGAATCAAGGTGTGGGATGCTTAGCTTTAACTTGTGGGAGGATGAGATCTGGTACTATGAATATCTTGGAAGCAGGGGAAGCTAAAAACAAATTTTCATTTCTCATTTTTAATGATTCCTTTGTGCATTCTAACTGAATCCCATCAAATGTAACTTAACAGAAAGAATCAGTTAAAAGCTCATAGCATCTAATAAAAACTAGTACTTGATGGATTAAAGAGCAAAATCAGAAGTTTGAAAATATATATGTTCACATATCTTAAATCAATTACTCCAGTCCTACTGACTGTCAAAAAGTAACATCATGCCAAGCACATGGAATCTGCTATTTAGGAATGTAATTAAAAATTATAAATATAAAATAAATTATGTAAATTAGTACTTCCAGCTTGCCATTTTAAATCATGACTCAAGTATTTAACTCTCTTGTTTAAGCTAACAGTAGAAAAAGGAAGTAGAGAAAACAGTATTTTAACTTCTGGCACCAAATTTACATACAAATAACCATTCTCAAGTATATGTCCTTGTTTTTTCAAGAAAGAATTCTGATGTTTATTTTCTTCCAGTAACATGCCAGCATTTCAGAAAAAGCAAATCAATTATGACCTGCCTCATATTTCACATCCTTGTGTTTGTTCCAAGGACTGAACACTGCCACAGCAGTGGATCCCATGACTGCTTTCCATCAGGTATATTAAACTGATTGTCAATCAGGTCAGGCTTTCAGGTTGCAGAGCAAAGATTTCTTCCACTCGATTCTTTAGAAATATGAGTTAGAAAATTGCAACTTTCATTTTAGTTTAACCCTCCTCATAACTATGTTGGATTTAAGACAGTCCTTCATCATTAATTTCTGCTGCTTTTGTTTGCAGATTTATTTTGATGTTGTTTTTTACTACTAATAAGGAAAGAAATCTAATTCTGAAGAAACTATGCCCATGTTGTGTAAAGTGAACACCTCTCGGGGTAGTTTTACCCTCTCCTACCACTAATGACTAGGCATGTCTCTGTTTCCCAGCTGAGAACGCTATCAGTTTAAGTAATAGTTTAAGCTTATACAAATAAAGTTTGGAACAAGGTCATTCTGGTTTACCCAGGTCTAAAACAGCACCTTTCTGCCAAAAGCCTGAATCAACACCACCATGAGAATCCATAAGGATTTCCTGCAGTTCCAGAGGCTGTTTTACCACAAGTCTCTGTTCCAGGTCAGCCTTTCCAGCCATCAGTTCCTGTCAAGCCTGATTCATACCAGAAATCTTACTCAAAAGTCAGGTCAAAACACTTTGTTTAGGTGTCACTCTTCAGAGAACAACTTGGTCTTACATCTACATCTGCTCTGTTGGCTCAAGCAATCATGGTCCACACTTCATGCCACAACTAAAGCCTTTATCTGTGGTCAGTGACCTAGAGGGAATACTGACGGATTTATTAAGGAATGACAGACAGACACATGGTGAGGTTGGAACATTATGGTCATTGTGGTTTCATTTATCAGAGAATATAAGTCAGGACTAGCTCCTATTTCTGGCTCCAGGGCTTGCTCTGGTATCTCGGGCAAGAAAATTTAGCACCATGGACTGCCATGCATGTCCATCCTGGCTATTTGGACTGGTAGGGAAGAACGGAGATTCTTACCTCTACAGGAGATCATCCACTCAGCAGGACCCTGATCTGAGCTGGAGAAGCTGAGCACTGCTACAACACAAGTCAATGTAAATATTTTCATCATGCCCTGCATGGAGGCAAGTTCTGAAGAGATGCATTAGAGCAGCTGCAGCAATTCCTGTACCAGGCTTCTCTCTGTTTGCCATGTTACTGAGTCACTGGTCCATATTTTTCCAGGAAATCACACCTCTTCACACACACTCCCACTTCCAGTGAAACGTGAGCCCAACAACATTTGAGTAACAGCTAAACTTTTGAACCTGCTCTGTAGGAATAGCCTTGAACTCAGCACAAATGCTTGAGGCCAGACTGTGTTCAGCCCAAGTTCAGTCCCAACTTTATTTATAGGTCACACCAGATTGGGAACAAAACAGCTTTTAGTCCTTGTTATGCTCTTAAGCTAGCAAGGAGCTACGAATCGAACAAAAAATACAATGAATTGCTATCTCCTTGTCCCCAATTTCTCTCTTCATAAGGAGTTTTCAGACCATTTTTCTTTATGATACATACCCATGGTAATGGCCAACTGTTACTTGTGCATACAATATATAAAGAAATAACTTAGATTTTACTACTCACAAGTAAACTCAGTCAAGGCTTATTCAAAAAGAGATTCCTCAGAGCAAACTACTTATTTATCAATAAAAGCACAGCAAAACCAAGTGCTAGGGGGTAGATAGGAACACAGAACTGCTCAGCAAACTGATACTATTTCCTGGTGACAACTTGGATCTGGAACATAAGCCTTTAAAACACTTAGCCTTCACTGTTTGCTAGGTATAAACTGCAAGAAACCCAAGCCTGCAAATGTTATAAAGGACATATAAATGGTCCCTTTTTGCCTAACAGGAACTGGTTTTAAGCCTAAAAACTGATACTTCACAATGCTACCATTTAAAATGTCTCTTCACAGACTCTAGCTTGTAAAATTAGAGGAGCCTTGCAGAACATGTTACAGGGAGCTGTGTCTATCTTACCATCAGCTTTTTGAGTTTGCCAAGAAGCTGAAGTAGGGGAGCAGATAATGTTAACAGTGCGAACCCACCTGGAAGACTCCACTGAACAGAAACTATCTACTAGTGTAATCTGTGATTTGTGTTGTGAAGGAGGAACTGGGGAAAATGTCAAACAAAACACACCACATTCAAGAAAAGCAAGATGCTGAATATGAAGCTTTGATCCTTTTTAAGGTGACAGAAAAAGTGCCAGGATTTCCTATTCTAATCATGAGATGAATTATTATAATAATATATCCTTGCCAAGGGAAAGATTAATGCAGTAAGGGCCACAGAAAATGGCTGTCAGAGCTGAACAGTTATTATACCAGAAATGGTCTCAGAAAAGAGAAAGTAATCTAAATTCTTATTGCCCTTCCACTCAATGCAGAGATGGGAGAGACGGTTGCAGGGAGGCTGCATGCCAGGGACAGTAAAACAAATTCAAAAAACCAATGTCACCTATCTTGAGATCTTTTCCTCAAATGTGGCGCATGTTGCCTCAACAAACAGCAGGACAAGGTGTGCATAGGCAGTACATTAAGTAGATATTAACAGAATTAAAAAATCACTTAACCTAGCAGTGAAAGGCTTCTCCCTCTTTTCAGACAGCCTGGTGTGTTTAAGGACAGGCAACATGAGATGCAAGCCAACAGAGTTCCCCTCTGCTGTGGCATGACAGCTCCATTTTCATGATGGGATTCCACGGAGTCTTTACTGCTGCAAGGAAACACTAAACTGGTTTATGCCTCGGTCACACACCTGCCCTCACCACTGTGGCCATGTTGGACATTTTGCAGCTGCACACGAGGTGATTTCACAGAGCAGCGTTAGAACACTTCAAACTGCCAGTGTTTCCCATAATGAAACATACTACTTTTATAAAGTAGGGTTGAATTCGTTGCTGGAATAAAGGAATCCAGGTCATTTGCGCCAGCATAAATCAAATCCTTTCTTTTCCAACCTACAGTCTCCTACGTTCCTTGCAAGGAAAATCATACACCAAGTATAGGAGACCACAGAAAACTTCCTTTCTTAAGCAGGTAATTGCCACCGAGTGACCTAACGGTGAACAATACAGAATTATTTTGATTAACAGAATGTAATAGAAATAGAGTTGTTTCATATAACCCTTCAGCCTTCAGTGCTGTAGTTAGGTCCTCTATTAATAGAACTGTCAGAAAGTGTACTCATGCCTGAACTGACATCAGGTACAGAAAGTTGAGTGAGTGAATTTAGTGCTGGCTTAACTGACAATGTGAACAAAGCTCACTTTTTATTCCTGAAAGAGAAATACCATCCACAATAGTGTCACTTCCCATCAACACGCCTGAATTCCAATCTGGGTAACTGTCTCTTAGCATAATAAGTTTACAAAATGCACTTGCACATGATAGCCTCCTATGGATAGATTGTTTTTTAAGATTGAATGAACCCGACTGAAGCAATACAAAATACAAATACAAAATACATTTAGGAATTAGAGTCAGCCTACAAAGGAGAAAGGCTTTCACAAAGACTTTCTTTTTTGGCTAAGGACACCCTTATGAGATGAATTTCGGTAATGGTATCATACACTATGGGATGTCTTCTGTCATCCCAGTTTAATCATTGAAAAGGACACAGATTTAATCAGAACTGCAAGAATATCTGGGAATAGTATCCTGATTAATTGTACTAGCACACTAATGAAACTCTCAGACTATACTGGGGCTTCCAAACTGGAGCACAGGAAATGATGCTACCATTGCTCATTGTCTTTCTTTTTGTTGCACACCAGTTTGGTGTTCACAACATAAGGCCTTTGTAGTAGAAAACAAAATTTTAAAATTCCTTTTTATAAAGGATTTTAACATTTTGGCAAACTCATACAGGATAAATCTCTTTGTAGTAATTTCTTTCTGCAATAGAGCAGGGAGTTTCCTGCTATCACTGGTAATAATGCTTCATCCAATTAGCCAGAAACTTGAGAATATACTTGAGAACTGAAATGTAAAATTAGGGAATCCAATGAAATTCTTAAATCCAGAGGAGCAGAAAAGCCCATATGTTTTATTCTAGAATTGCACACACCTATTTATCACACTATATTTTTCACAGTCAACATGTGAGTCTACAGACAATTTATTCTTTTGTCAGGTTTCTCCTGGCAATTTACTTAGTTCCTTGGGATAAACTATCTCAATTTTTAGCTCTTTCCCTCTGCAGTGTCTGTCCTCAGACTTGTAGCCATCCTTGAAAAGCCCTTTTTCTGAAGGTTTTTGCTGGAGATCCAAACCTGAGCCTAGGTTGCCCTTCAGTGTATCCCTATACGCTGATGCAGGAAAGCCCCTTCACCTCATAAGTGTAACGGCTGATTTAGGCCTTTTACCTCTCTTTTTATTCCCTAGGCACATCCTCAGTGCAGTGGCACAGTGCTCCAAAGCATCCCCATCACACACAGAGACAAAAATGCACATTTTGTAGCAATCCTGTGTGAGCAACTTTTACCTGGCAGCGGGTAACTATTTTAACCTGTTCTGTTTACCTGCTCTTTTTAGCTGCTCCTCAAAACCTCCCGTATTTAGTGGGTTGGAAGATGGCAGCAGCCTGAGGGCCAGCAGGGCTCTGAGCACAGACACTGTTGTTTCTCGCTCCCTATATCTGACAGTCCTGTGCAGCTGGTGATAAGGGCAGATGTGCTTCAGGGGCTGCTGCACCTCAGCAGAATCTCGTTCCACTCCCTGCCATGGCCAAGGACATCCTCCACTATCCCAGTCTGCTCCAAACCTTGGCCTTGGACACTTCCAGGGATCCAGGGGGAGCCACAGCTTCTCTGGGCAACTTGTGGCAGGGCATCACCACCCTCAAAAGGAAGCATTCCTTCCTAATAATGTCCTTCATGAGGGACTTTGCAGATCCCAGAATCGTTAGGGTTGGAAGGGCTCTCTGGCGATCACCCAGTCTAACCCCGTGCCAAGGCAGGGTCACCAGGAGCAGGTGACACAGGAAGGTCTAGGTGAGTTGGGCATTTCTCCAGAGAGGGGGACTCCACACCCTCCCTGGACACTCAGTGCTCTACCACACTCACGTAAAGTTCTTCCACAAGTTGAGGTGGAACTTGCTGTTCTTTAGTTTATGTCCCTAAATGTCCTTCGTGAGGAGATTCCCCTCATGAAGCGCTCTCCCTTCCTCCTCGCTAACTCAGGCTTGACTCGGGGAGGGGAAGCAGGGACCTTCTCAACATGGCGGCCAAGCACGGCTCCCCGCCCTCAGCCGCTCTCAAGATGGCGGCGCGGAAGGGCCGGCGGCCGCCCCAGGTGCGCCTGCGCGGGTCGAGTGCGGTGAAATTCCTGGCGGGGGGAGCGGGAGGTGGCGGCGCTGAGGGCTCGGAGCAGGAGGCGGAGGGCGGCTCGGAGCCACGGCCGCGCTGCCCTGCCCGGGACCCTGCGTGCTGTGGCGGCCGGCGCCGAGCCAGACCCCCGGCGGGCGCGGAGCGGACGGGCTGAGGGACGCTCGCCGCCACCTCTCGCAGCGCCAGGAGCCGCGCCGTCCCCGCCGCCTCTGGGACTCCCTCCCCGGGCAGAGCGGGGGAGAATGACGGAGCTCCAGTCCGCCTTGCTACTGCGGAGACAACTAGCAGGTATCTGGGCCGGCGGCGGAGGAAGGAAGGGAGGGCGGCGGGTGATCCACCGCGGGGGAGTAGCGGCCGGGCGGCCTCGGGGGGGCCGCGGCCCGCAACGGGGGAAGGAAGGGGCGCCGGCTCGGGGAGGGGGCGGGGGTGCGTGTGTGTGTGAGGGGGAAGGGGAGATTACGGCCCCCCCTCGCCGTGCTGTGCCCAGCCGGGAGCCGAGGGAACTAGGCCGAGCGGGGGAGGGGGAGCCCGACCGGCGATTGCTGCCAGGGGAGCCGGGGGAGGGGAACGGGACCGGCACGGTGGGGGAGCGTCCCCTCGGCTGCCCCGTCCCGCCGGGGGACTGGGGGGTGGCACCGGCCACGCTTGTCGGCCCCCCAGCCCCCGGTACCAAGCCTGGAGGACTCCTCGTCCCCTCCCCTTGCGGTCCCGTCTCCCTGGTGCGGGGGGGAAACCGAGCCGGAGCTCGTCCCGCAGCGCAGGGGATTTGTGCGGGCTGATGTTTGGGGGTGTTTCTGAGGCAGCATATGTACCTCTTCCAACATACCACAGCCTTTTCCCTGACNCGTGCGTGTGGGTGGGGGGGGGAAGGGGAGATTCCGGCCCCCCCTCGCCGTGCTGTGCCCAGCCGGGAGCCGAGGGAACTAGGCCGAGCGGGGGAGGGGGAGCCCGACCGGCGATTGCTGCCAGGGGAGCCGGGGGAGGGGAACGGGACCGGCACGGTGGGGGAGCGTCCCCTCGGCTGCCCCGTCCCGCCGGGGGACTGGGGGGTGGCACCGGCCACGCTTGTCGGCCCCCCAGCCCCCGGTACCAAGCCTGGAGGACTCCTCGTCCCCTCCCCTTGCGGTCCCGTCTCCCTGGTGCGGGGGGGGAACCGAGCCGGAGCTCGTCCCGCGGCGCAGGGGA